>OY282594.1:3495921-4095921 GCA_958298965.1 Chrysolina haemoptera | reverse complement strand
GATTTCCATTCCTTTTCTCTACAATCAATAGTGGATTTGGCCATTCAGTAGGCTCCTCCATCTGATTGAGCCTGACTTAAGCTTAACTTGGTCATTCGTTAGAGTTCTTCCATTGCAGCAACAACTGAGCTGTTCAGGATTCCAAGGATGGATTCCAGTCAAACTTGTAATTTCCCTGATTCCTCCTCAGCTAGCCTGTATGCCCCCTCGTCGACATCTGAGTGTTCTGGGACCTCTATGAAACTGAATTCTCTTCATTTTGCCTCCCCAGTCTTCTCTCGTATATTTCTGCTTCCTACTTGCCTCCTCCAGAGGACGCGTTCGATGCTATGTTATTCCATTCTTTCCTCGTGGGGATTACAATGTTCGGGCCTCTTCTGAGTTGAGAAGTGGCGGTGTGTTGTCCCTTTCCATTAGTGGGATGGGAAAGCTCTCATGTGCCTTGTCCATGGACTTTGACTCATTGTCTTGTGCCTTTCAGTCTGTAGGCGGTACATATGTCCTTATGTTCAATGTATAGGTGCAGAGGTCAAAGTTCTAGTGAAACTTCAAGAGCTCTAGTTGGTGCCGTTCTAATGTCGCCTATCATTCCCAAGCAGGCTAGTCTTTGAACATTGTCTATTTCATTTCTGGTCTTTCTCTTTACTTCTTTAGCGTACCTGGACACAATGGCCACGTACGTGATTGTCGAGAAAATAATTTCCGGGTATATCCGGCAATTTTGATCCATAAAAGGACGTTCATAATATAAAAATTAGATACAAAATTACTGTTACACTATCGATTCACAGAACTGATACTTTTAGGCGGACTTTTCTCAAGTTTCGTTTGATATACAAATAGACAAATGAATTATATATTAAAATCAGACCATTATATCGGAATAATTCACTTGGTACTCTTAACTGGGCAATAAATGCAATATGCTCGGATTTGTGTCCTCAATGAATTGTTTAAAAGAATTCAGTATATTCCAAATTCTTTAACATTTTCAGTCCTTGAACCAAATTAACCTTCAGAAAATCTCGTTTGGTATTTCAGCATACCAATTTGCACAACTATTACAATAAACTCATTTTGAAACAATGTCATTAACGAGCTCATATAATCTTATAAATCATCGGAATTTCCCGATTAATCTATTGCGTTGAATATCGCATCTGGAATTATTTTTGTTGGCTTTATTTTCTCTCTAGATCATTATTTCGAATGAAAATAAATATTACCATCAGAAATTCCACTTATTCTGTCGAATATATATTCGATTTTCATTAGGTTTCATTAGGTCTCTCCAGAAAGTTAAAAGTTTTAAGATAATAAATAAAAGGAAGATTTGTAGATAGATGAATAAATTACTAATTTTATGTTCTGTGGATAAAAACAGTTCCATGAACTCATCTCATTGTATATATATATATGTCTGCAGGTAGTCTTCACCAGCCAAATGAAGGACGATCTGCTGTATAATCATAATAAGCAATTTCATCTAGGTCTTCTTGGAAAAACGTTGCACAAATATCTGTCAGATGTAATTCAATGTCCGTCGCGGTATTAGCCAGAGAAGTAGTTGTTTTCTGTCAGATGTTTGCCACATATTTTCCACGGTGGAAATATTTGGAGAGAAGGGTACTTCGACATTGTTGATTTTACTATTTAATTTATTTGATACTCCGGCAAAAATTCTCTAACTAATACTTCATAGTTTACCTGTCTACACTCTTAGTTCTCAGAAATTGCTTCGTGGGTGGCCACCGATAAAGTTTCCGAAATCTTGGCTTCTCACAAAAATATTAACATGCGAACCTGGTTATTCCATCCAATTTTTTTTCCATCAATTCTCACTCTTTCGGTGTTCAAAAAATATTGTTGACATAATACTCCATATTATGCAAAAAATAATTTATATTTATTGCAAGTGAATCACTATCTTATGTAAAACAATACATGTGCCAAAACGAATAATATTCACGGAATTTTCGTGAAACGAAAACATTCAAAAGGGATTTTTTTCATGTTTTCAAATAGGAAAAGTTGTTATCAAAGAGAATACGAAAATATATTGCAAGAATTAAAAAAATTTTAGGTGTATGAGGGGATACTGTAAGGCGCGATAACTTATCTTGATTGAGGAAAACCTCATTTTGGATTTTAGTGGGACTATTAAGAAATATATGAAATCCCAAAAATTCAAATTTTGTCGTGTAACATTGTATTTCCCTATCCGGGTTGGTGTAATTAGTATCAAACATGCGAAGTATATCATGTGAGAACCTTGTTTCTTCATATAAAATGTTAGGCCTCAGTAATTTGTTTCCATAGGTCTACGACTGAAAATAAACCGCGCAACAATATTTTTATCGATGTTGAAAAGGGGAACATTCTCCATGAAAATTTAAAAATGAAAAAAATGAAAAATGTGACTTATTTTTCATTTTTTTCATTTTTAAATTTTCATGGAGAATGTTCCCCTTTTCAACATGAATACCTCTCAAGAGGTTATCTTGAACGATTGAAAATAGCGACTAAAGTTTGTCTTTCAGTCGCAGATGATTCCACAAAAGATTTTATCGATATTCTCACATTCGAACCTGCCTCTAGTTACTTGTGAAACTTCTGGTATTCTGCTTGAAAAACAAATATATTGTTTAAACGACCTGAATAATATACCGGGTGTCCACGAAAAGTGGCTCACCCCTATAACTTTTTTGGTTTTGCAGATATTGAAATGAAATTTGGAGGATCTGTATAAGGTAGGTTAGGTTAGGTTTAAATGTGAGTGAGCCCATATCAGGCTCTCCACTGCGGCCAATGGCCTATTGTGGCTCTGTATAAGATAAAAATACATTTATTGACAAGTTACTGAGATTCGTGCAACTTCCGGTCTCACCGGAAGTAATATAAATTTTCGATTTTTAAATAAGACACCCGGTATATTGTTACTTTTTTTAAATGACCATTAGCACTTAAACCCAATCAAAATCCGATAGAAATTCGAATTCCGAAAATATTCTTCAGGTTCCGCATATTACTTTTCTCTCGAACTCGTATACCATGATCCCTGAGAGCCCTGCCAGATGAAAATAGGCAAACCGAAGAGTGTTGCGAAACAATTTTCCACCTCACAAACAACAATTAATTTCTCAAGAATCAACGATCTTTCATGTTCCTGCCCTGCGGTTTTCCAATATCCCCCGAAATATGAATATTCGCATCATCAGCATTTCCAGCACGAATCGTGATATTTCTCGAAAACGATATTTCGCATGGCTGGAAATTCTCGATAAAACGATATTGTTTTGGCGTCGCCAGAGTGAGAATTGGGCCCTTAAGCACTTTTGTAACATTTTAACGACTTGCGGTCCAAGAAATCATAGTGTGAATTCCAACGCTTATCCCACACTTTCTTGAGGTTTTGGTCAGTTAAGTTCGTGGCGAAGTTTTTTCATTGTGAATTCATAGACGTCCAAGAAATTTTCTAATTTCAAATGAAGGCAAATGCGCGCTTAGCAAAAGAATCATTCGAAAATATCGAGCTGCTAGCAATTCTGAAACATTATTTGATCGGAATGTATTTGGATGCTACTGAGATATAAAAACATCGAGAAATAAAATGGAAAAGAACATAGTTACCTACCGAAGAATTGAAAGCATTGAAAGGTGCAAAAACAAAGTCATGTGGCTTATATCCAGCGGAAAATGTGTGCAAATTAATTGGATCAAAGAATACTTCCATGCTGAAAATATGCGCTAAACAACAACAACAATGTGGTCTCAGTTGACATGTCGCGAATGCCCCTTTATCCACGTCACCGATGATGCATGCTGCAGTAACAGCTGAAACGTAAGGAGATTCAAACCAACGAAGACTACCACAAAACCTGGAAACCAAGCACCACGACTTATATCTACGCTGGAAAGCAGTATATAGAAATCAATGAAAATATGATTCACTACAGAAAAAACTATAAAAAATGCAACAATGATTTTTAAACTTCTGTTTGATGTTGGGAAACGTATTGTATCTAAATCAGTAAACCAAAACCTCTCAGATTTCGAACGGATCATTTTCAGATATTTCGATTTTATTTATTTTCCAGTTCAGTTTTGAACCACCCTGTAGGCCCCATACATATATTGAAGAAGACACATTCGTGACAACATAATTTGGTTGGCGTCCAGAGACCAAAATCTTTGTGGAATAAAATTATATTAAGTACATCCCCAAAAACTTCAGAAACAGATTGTGGCGCTTCTATCATGGACAGTGCAGTTATGTACGAGCACCAAACAAATTTTGCACCAAAAAAAGTAATTTAACCAGTAACGGAATAACTACATCGGCAAAGGGAGAACAGACGTTAATTTTTTGTATCTCTCACTTCCATGCCATGGAACTTTCACTGTTCCGCAATTCAGAGATTCAGAGCATTGGGGCACAACCTTCGGGGATTCTCTAGTTTTCATTCAAGGAGGTCAATTCAAATTACTCCCCATGCAAAACTATATAAGCGAAAATTGCAGAATCGTCCGAGTAATCCTCATGAAAAAAACAGACCCTCCTCTTGCAACTCCGTGTTCGAAATCAGAATTCTGCATAATATCCTGACGCTGAAAACAGTGGAAGAGTGGGAACGGCGCCATCTCGTTGAATATTGCAAATCCAATTTGACGAAATGTCATAAAAATTAAAAATGTACGTGCTCTATACCAACGCTTTCGAATTCGGGGTTATTTCTCGTGTATGAAAATGCAAGTGAACAAAGTCAGGTTCCTGACCTAATTTGTTTTTTTTTACCGTACCACGTGCAGTGGTGCCAACTAAAAATGGCACATGTTGTCCCACGGACATTGATGGGTACCATTCGATATGTCTTAAGGAAGTATATATGATAAGAAGTCCTGAGGACATGCCTAGGATGGTGTTCCTGAGAACGTCCCATCTAATCAACCATGATGAATTGAGGATATTCTAGGGATGTCATCTGGACACAGTTTCAGAATTTCCAGGTCAACCAGTTGGGAGGTCCACGGAACCAGATTCGGACAATGATTTGGGATGTCCTACGGATCCAGTTGGGAGTATTTACATTGTCCCACGGACGTTGATGGCTACTATTCGATATGTCTTAAGGAAGTATATATGATAAGGAGTCCTGAGGACATGCCTAGGATGGTGTTCCAGAGGACGTCCCATCTAATCAACCATGATGAATTGAGGATATTCTAGGGATGTCATCTGGACACAGTTTCAGAATTTCCAGGAGAACCAGTTGGGAGGTCCACAGAACCAGATTCGGACAATGATTTGGGATGTCCTACCATATTAAAAATGATGGATGGAAATAGTTGGAGAAATAAACAATTCTCAGTAAAGGGTTACTATCGGAGAAAAAATTTGAAATAGCCCTGAACTTGTTTCGAATGGATATGCAAGAATAGAAAAATGTAAAGTGTATCAGAAAAGGCAATTCAAAAATAAAGATTGCCACAGCAGTGACAGTGAAACTGGGTATACTACGAGGAATTATTTTGAGTCCTCTTGTGTTTCTTCGTCCTTGTTCATGAAAGTAGTACGTTTATTTTACTTGTTATATCAAGACATATTTCAATTTCAATGACTACTGAATTAAACTTGTAGTGATTTCCAGCTACAAAATAGAATAGATTCAAATGTAGGATTAGTACGAATATGTAAACAAAGGTAATCAACAATGTGGAAATACTAATAAATTCCAATAATAATTAATATTCAACTGAAATACCAATTATTAGACTTATATAGTGTTGCCATTATAGCAAACAAGTCTCTGTATATCAGAGTTTCAACAGCAGACGATTTGGGGTGGATCCTAGCTCCCCCAATAATTCTCGTATACTTTGCTGGAACCTGGATCGAATTTTTCCGCTTCCTTCTATTTTTCTATGGGGGCCGTTGAAATAATATGTAAGCAGAAATTTTGTAATTTTTGACCGCCCCCCCCCCCTCATCGTCAGCAACAGTAAACAAATTCTCAGTATATACTAATTCGGCCATTCTGAATCGATCGGTGTTCGCAGAATTTGTCTATCTTTAACCGTTCTTGAGTTGGTCAGCTCTGAATCAGTTTTCAAATCATTTTTTTTGGCGCCAAAAATATTTCCGATGAGTTTTCGACATTTTCGTTCGAAGATTCGGAATCAACACGTCAAATTACGTTCGAAAACAAAAATTTGAATTGTGCAAAATGAAAAACAAAAAAGTTCAAAAAATTATCTATAAGTATATTCGATTTTTTGTTTGTTGATGATTCTGTTCAAATTCTCAGTAAATACTAATTCGGCAATTTTGAACCGATTGGCAATCGCAGAATTTGTCTATCTCTAACCGTTCTCGAGTTGGTCAGCTCTAAATCAGTTTTTAAATGTTTTTTTCCCGCTAAAAATATTTCTGATGGGTTTTCGACATTTTCGTTCAAAGATTCGGAATCAGCACGTCAAAATACGTTCGAAGATAAAAATTTGAATTGTGAAAAATGAAAAATAAAAAAGTTCAAAAAATTATCTATGATATATTCGATTTTTTTGTTGGTTGATGTTTTTGTTCAAATTCTCAGTATATACTAATTCGGTCATTTTGAATCGATTGGCATTCGCAGAATTTGTCTATCTCTAACCGTTCTCGAGTTGGTCAGTTCTAAATCAGTTTTTAGATGTTTTTTTTCCCTCCAAAAATATTTCTGAGTTTTCTACATTTTTGCTCAAAGATTCGGAATCAGCACGTCAAAATACGTTTGAGGATGAAAATTTGAAATTCAAAAAATGAAAAATAAAAAAGTTCAAAAAATTATCTATGATAATATATTCGATTTTCAGTATATATTAATTCGGCCATTTTGAATCGATTGGCGTTCGCATAATTTGTCTATCTCTAACCGTTCTCGAGTGGGTTAGCTCTAAATCAGTTTTCAAATGTTTTTTTTTCGCCAAAAATATTTCTGATGGGTTTTCGACATTGTCGTTCAAAGATTCGGAATCAGCACGTCAAAATACGTTCGAGGACAAGAATTTGAAATTCGAAAAATGAAACATAAATAATCTCAGAAAATTGGATTGTCTACCTTAAACACCCTTTTCCGGCTAAATCTTATATCTGAGCACATAAAAATCATACATTTTCGGAATGAGCATGAAATTTCACGTATACAGTGCAGATTTCAAGTCGATGTGACGACTTAATATTTTTTATAATTTTTAGGGGTGAACCCCTTGCAACTTTTTTCGAGTAATTTTTAATTTCTTCCGATCGACTCAAAATTCAAAATATATACTAATTCGGCCATTCTGAATCGACTGGTGTTCGCAGAATTGGTCTATCTCTAACCGTTCTCGAGTTGGTCAGCTCTAAATCAGTTTTTAGATGTTTTTTTTTTCCCGCCAAAAATATTTCTGATAAAATTTCGACAGTTTTGTTCAAAGATTCGGAATCAGCAGGTTGAAATACGTTCGTGGACAAAAATTTTAATTTGAAAAATGAAAAATAAAAAAGTTCAAAAAATTATATATTTGGTCTGTACATGCTGCCTACCTTCATCTGAGTATGACTAACTTCTAAATACTTCCAAATACTTCTGGTACAGTGTAAGCCCTCTTTTAACCTAAAAGAGGACAAGCATTTGCCACATTTTGAGGCCTATTTTGATATTTGTATTTTTCACTTCAAATAAACATTTCAATTAATTCTTTTAAAAAAATTGACAAGCACTGAAGCAAACATCTACTTGAAACATCAAGACCAAGACTACATTTATCTTTCGAGACCAAGACCCAGACTGAACAGTCATTGATTTATTTTGATTTCTGGTTAAATGAGGTTTAGTTCTCAAAGTTCTGAAAGTGAAAAATCTACCACTGTGCAACGTTTTTTTGCAACATTGGCAATAACGTCTTATTAAAATCAGCATTAAGTGTTTCATAGATGATAAATTGACATTAAAACATTTTCCATGTAACATCAATTACCTCCCCCAAGTTTTGTTTTTATAATTTCACTCATTAATTTCCATTAAACGTAAACCAATAATAAATCAACGTTCTAGTTATTACGAGACTATTTTTAGCGGTATTGCCAGATGCTAACTAAAATTGTTGAGTTTAGGAGGTGACAGTATGTGCTTGGAGTCATTCTATATTCTGGGATGAGTAATCATATTTGCATTAAAATGATTGACAGGCATTTCTTATTCTTTGACGTCTGACATTGAATTTAAAATAGACAAGCTTTGTATCTATATTTTCAATCAATTTGCATTCGGTTCAAGTTTTAATTTCACTCATATTCTGGGAAAATTATTCGAGGAAACGTCTCACCGATGCTTTTAAGATAATCAGCTTTTCTAAAGATGTGATGTGGGAAGCTAAAATGTACAGGAAGAGTAAATCAATTCATTTGAAGTATGTTTTAATGGAAATGATAATGATTACTTTTCAAAAGTGCGGTCGCAGTAGTTTTCACCGGATCCTTTTTTTTAATGACCAGAGACCTCGCTTTGCACGTGGGCAATCTCCATGTGGTGTCATTAATATTTAAACTATCGATTTAGAGTTTATCGCATTGGTATTGTTTTAAAGATAAAAATTGTTAGTTGCTGTGAGCCAACCTTAGGAAATAGGCATTTCCATCGCGGACTTTTCTCTAGGTTTCTCGGCATAAGCCATGTAAGCACCGGAGAATTGATTTTTTCACGACTAAAAAATATTGAACTATTGAGGAAGAATATTATACTAAAATATTTAGGAGTGAAATAGTGGATCAGCAGGGGTGAGCACGCTTCCTATTTGAACAAGAGGCTAGGGCAACTTTTCTACAAAATAATTTTTTTTCTAAATAAGAAATAGAAGCTACCCAAAACACCAAAATTACGTCAATTTCACTCGACACGCATTTTCTCTAACAAAGTCAGCATTCTCAAGAGCCATACGCTTACTACACTTACTACGCTGACGGTACTAACGTATAGCTCTTGATAATGCTAACTTTGTAAGCGAAAGTCGAGTGAAAGTGACGTAGTATTGGTGTTTTGGGTAGCTTTTATTTCTTAATTTGTATTCACACCAAAGGTTCCAAACAGCCATTTTCGAAAAGAAATATTCACTATATACTACTCACTGCTGGCGGAATATGTTCTCAAGTACCTATTGCATCACAATATGAGGAGGAACATTTGAAAATAATTTGGAAAGCTTACAAACAATGCAAAATCGAATAAATACTAAAAATTATCATCCGATTATTTTCTACAAAAGAGCTTTATGAAGAAAACAATTAATGTACTATAAGAAGTCTTTATTGCTACTTACAATTGTTTGATTCGGATATTTTACAATAAAGTTAACTATCTGCTCGAAAAATCGCGCGTCTTTGAAAGATCTTTCCATCCACTTATACTAATATGCACCACGGTTCACTGAACTATTATTCCACGTCATCTATAGGTGGATAGAAATCTACCTCGAATTCTTAGGTGCTTCTATTCTTTTCTAGGTGGCTCTAATCCTCATTCGCAGTCTTGCGCGACGTTCGATGATTCATACCGATTGGAATGTTTTGTGTACGGACTGATTCCGTTATAATTTATTTCTTCATCGTTTACAAATTCCAGAGACGGTTCGAGTACACAACAGAATTATGAAAATCCGTTATCAGTATACATGGAGAATACACCCAGGAAATTCGAAATGGAGAATTATCATTCAAAAAGACCAAAGCACTGTCGAAAAATTAACGGGATGTGTACAATTCAGGGGGAGAGTTGTAATTTCTTGACATGATCATTTTTATTTTATGAATCCATGGAGTTAGTTATTTTCTGTCTCTCTGGATATTACCCTTCTGTGAAGATAAAGTCATTGAAAGAGTTTAAGAAGAAATACCGGACTTTTACAATTTTCTCCTCAGTTCGTCTCTGACGTACTGTATTCAAGTTTCAACTGATGGTGGCTAGCCCAAGCTCCAACTATTCTTTTTGCTGAAAAATCAAATAATACGTGATGCTGTTGAGTTGATGGGATATTCATCATCAAATTAACATATTTATCTGAATATATGCGCGTTAATTATTTCAGTTTTCCCCATAAACCTGGGTTTTCGTGACAACAAATATTTTTCGATGAAATTGCCACGTTCACCTGTAATAAAACATCCGACAATTGTTCCAGCTCCCTACAGCTGTGGTGCGAACTATAAATAATAATGAACATTGCTGGAATAACACGAATGTTTCATGGAAAAACGTCCCCAAGTATGTTTTATCCAGACAAATTCACAACCTCAAACTCCCCAACCAACCTGTGAAAATCGCACAGCCGACATAAAATAAACTGGACGAAAAAAAGGTTAACGAGTGTTTTGAAGATACGAAAATAGTTTCCTAAGCCAGAGCCCGATATTTATATCACTCGAGTATGTCAGTCCATTAAAGCTACCCAACAGGAATACTGTTTAATTTTTTTTGTACGCGGTTCAAACTGTCGTGTGTGTCGTGATTTTCGGAAAATGTGAAACAGCCCCAGAGACGCAGATGCGTTTTACATGGTGTTGTGGAATTGTGCACAGAGTGTTACTTTTTCTGTTTACCAAGTTGTTGTTGATCAAATGTCTTCGTAATCGGGCTGTGTTCCTTGTTATCATGAACAGTATAACACACGGAGAAATAGTGAAAATTATTGCGAGATTGGAGAAAAAGTCAACGGAACAGAGTAAAGGTGATACATTATTTAAATCAGTCCTTCAGGGAAAACTGAAAAACCAGCAGCAAACGACCGCTGTTGGCTCACAACTGCTCTACTATATTCATTTTAATATTAATTTTATTCTCTAGCTGAGAATTTAAATCTCAATATAAATGTTTAGGTTATTTACCACAGCAACATCAGTCATTGTACTCATGCCAAGAATGTTGTCAAGTGAATGATTGATGATCTCAAACCTCTAACTCAATTTTTGACAGTCGTTTAATATTCTTCACTTGTTTTTCAAACAAAAACTTCCCATATCCTTTTTTTTCTGGTTTACTTGGCAGTTTATTTGATGGAGATCCCTAGTAATTGTTTACAAAATTTCAGTTTTTCATTTTCATATAAAGTAGCTCTCTCAAGTGACTAATAACCTAAGAATATCCATTCATATACCCTTTACATTATTTAATAATAGGAACCACCCATTTTCAGACAGGGTGGTTCTTATTATTGAAAATAATAGTTTGATAAAACTAAAGAACACGCTTTACTTCCAAGATGGACTTAAAATTAAAAAGTAATTTAAAATGTAGTTACTCAAATGTAGAAAAAATCGTGGACGCTTTAGGACCTCACTGTATAATACCGTAATGACACTGATAACGCAAACAAAAATAAACAAAAACATTAATATTGAGATGCAAAATCATAAAATCAGGTGAATTTCTTGTACTTGGATGTATTCATTTAGTAGATGAAAAACAGAAAAGGAAATGAGTTGAGATGTATCAGAATAAAATTCTTTCAATGAGTAGGTTGGTCACATGAAAACAAATGCCTTTTTAAAATTATTAGTATGCCTTGCATAATCTGCTAAATTAGTGAATTTACGAGAGTTTAGTTTTGATGAGTTGATGCTGTTTCTACAATGAAAAAGTCCAGAAACATTGTGGAATCGACGGAATACAAACAATTGTTTAAAGGGATCGCGTGCCTTTGCTGTAGATGAGACTCTATCATCACGTCATAATGAGCTCTTTTTGATATTGAGTGTTTTTTTGTCACTTCTAAATTCTAAATGTTTATTTCTTATTGAAACTGCAAAAAAATTTTTCAAATTTCAGTTTTTGTCAATGCCTCAAAAACATTTTTTCTATAAAGAAATTTCCCTTTAAAAAAATCACGGGTTGTTAGGGGGCGCTACCCTGCAGCTAGACCTTGACTGTCTTATTCAGGGGTCCTTCAAGGACACTTACAAATATTTTTTTATTGCTTCAAGAACCTACCAAGAATTGTTCACCAGCTTTTGGACAACAAAATTCTCTCGGACCTTGCACTTCTGAAGTTTCTCAATTCTTCCTTCTTCTTCTCATTATTATTTTTATTATTATGATGATGATAATTGTTATTATATTAACATTACGAAATTCTTGTATTGTCGTCGGTCCTTGATATGTGTGCCAAATTTCAGATTATTCGGATGATATGGAATTAGGTAAAAATAGAATTTTAAAGTACTAATTATTATTATTTCAATTATTATTAGTGAAATCGCGTTTTTTCAGGAAAGAAGTCTATATGGATGAACTTAAAAAGCAAAACCTTATCTGAATAAAAAATGTGTACAAATTGTTGAAGCCTTTTTCGAGATCCAGAAATTCCTATTATTATTTAAAAAAAAAATCATGGGTTGCTACCCTTCAGCCAGACCTTGACTGTCTCATTCAGAGGTCCTTCAGACCACAGAAATTTTCGTGGTATCTCAACCTTCTCAAAATTTTTCACCATCTCAGACTACTATTTTGACACATGAATTCATTCAATAGTCGGTACTTTCAAATTATTATTTATATGTTGGCGTACTGAATGTTTTCACACAGTATCAATGTACTTTCATTTCAAATTTTGACGTGCCATAAACCTTTGTGTAAAGCCAATTAAATCTATCTATGTAACCAGTTGCGATGCCAGTAATGAAACGCAATTAACATCCCGGGAGAAACAAAGCTTTAAGAGATAATTATCACAAATATCACATTGATCGAACGTATTGGCAATTATACACGCGATCACGCATGAAAATTGGACGCTAAAACTTATGTAACAGTTCACAATCCGTCGATTGGTCCTGAGGAAACAGGGGTGTGCACATTTCACACACACTGTATAAAAATTCCTTCTATCCAAAGTAATTTGTAACTGTTTAACACTTCTAATTATTTTTCCGCGCGGCGTACTTTGTTCAAGTAGATTTAGCGCAGTTGTGTCCAATCTGCATTTTTGGCAATGGTCCGTACATAGATTCCCACCTCGTTATAACAAGAATTCAACGAAATATATGCAGTACAGCATTCGCTCTTATACAGGTTGCATCGTAGTGTCATTGCAGATACAAACCGTGTGCAAATATGCTCCATGTCTCAACAGTCAGTAACAATATTCGAAAAGGAAGTTCAAGATTGTAAGGGGTGGGATCTGGTACAAGTCACAAAAGTTATTCCACAAGAAATTTTCTTGGTGAATTTCCAGTGGTATGTAGGTACTTCCATCCGTTATGTTCAACAATTTCTAATAGTAAAGAATGTCCGAAAATAACTCAATGTTGGTGCTCATATAAAAGGTTACGTGGAAAATTTTTTGGAAGCTTTCGAAATTGGTGATTCAATAGATTTGGACGTGCTCTTCCCGAATTTCTACACTGCTACCTCTTATTCTTCCACTTGTGGCTCTGTATTGAAAGAGTGGCGCCTAAAAATATAAACCGGCGCCCAACGTGGGGCAAAATTGAAAGGAGAGCAGTGAAAATCTTTTATATTATTGGAGAATGGAAAAGAGGAGGAATGAAAGGTATATGCTTACTATATACTCAAGCCGACGTATAGTAGTAGCTACCATCCTTGTTTCTAATTGAAGATCCACTTTATTTACTGCAGTATCCATTTCCAGATGTCACACAATAAGACCAAACTGACACAGAATTGGAAACAATTCCTGAACACCGTGAACCGAATAACTCACAATTAGCCTACAAAGCAAGTTAAGAGCGTAATCCCAGCAATACCACTCGACCTAAGAGGAGTCTATAATCCTTCGTCCTGCGAGGATACACGCACGGAGTCCTAACCAGAAAACATGGTGCAAGATAATCGATATTCCAACCCAATTCCACAGTTTATACAAATAGCACTCTGCTTTCCTCATTCAATCATAAATCGCCGGAAAGTTGCGGAAAACGTGTTGAGAGTGGACATAACTTTTTTAGGTCAACGGTGGGCAAATTCGAATTGGAACAGGTCACCGATATGTGACCAGTGGATAAATTCCATAAAGGGTTTATATTTCAATAGACATTCAGTAAATGAGGTATTTTACTTCTCAGTATGATGGAATTACTTTCAAATCCTTTGCTGGAAATATTGCCCCAGCTACGATAAAACGAATTCCTTAACTATTTGTATATTGCTCAGGAGTTATAGTTGACGTGGCGATTTGATTATTATCTTGATGGGTTGAAAGTGTTTCACGACACGACGTTTTGATTACTTGAATTCACAATCGTCTTCAGGTGGATACAGCAGTCATCATTAATCATTTCACTAAATTAAACAAATAATTTAAATGACGCGTCGTCTAAATATCCATTCTCATCAAATGGTGAATATGAGGCAAATATCTAACAGAAAAAACTAGTTTTCTTACTGCTACCACGACGGGCATTGAACTATGTTTGTGGAGAACATTATCGGAAGTGGTTTTTGTAATCATTTGGCATTGATAGAGTAGTACAGACAGTATTATATTCATCCTATACCAGCCCAATGAATGATAATATCCAGCTTAGTAGCATTTCTTTACGAATAAAGCAGTGGCTAAGTCAGTCACAGCGCCATCCACGAGCAAAAGCAAGAAGCACTCCTTGGTAGCTTGGACAAGAATACCAGTTTCTTGATACCCCAAGAAGAGTACCAGTTTCGGTATGTTATTGAGTCTGCCCTCTTGAACTATTTTTCGATATACACTATGTCGGATTTGGAAAGTGCCATTTTTAAATAATATTTTGAGTCACAGTTACTGCAGCAGATATTATTTGAGATATAAATCCCAGTGGATTTGGACAAAAAATTCCTCGTTGTTTCCTTTAGATTTCCAATATTATCGGCACCATCTCCATCTAATTCTTTTAGTTTCAACAATGCATATCCATCAGAAATTACACATTTCACTGTTAGATGATTCGATCGAAAATTGAGTTGAGATTAACTTCTCTTGGAAACTTCAAGGATGCTATACTTATTCGGATTTAATTCTTACTCAAACTGAGAGTGTGCACAAAAAATTGACACCTGTTGCTCTCTCGATACGTGAACCGTAAGGTGAACGACCTGTTTGCTTGTCGAAGATTCAGCTACCAAAGATAAAGTCTCATATCCGCATTCCTACTTGTCAAATTGTTCTATGTCTAACTTGATAGACCTATCTTCACGTTACTCATGAACCAAAGATGGCATATGCCATGAGAAACAGTTTCCCAATACAGTTCTTGCAGAATTTACAGTATTGACGCACAGAGAACTCAGGTATGAGCTTTAAGTAACGCTATATAGATGTCGCTACCAATATTGGTATTACTACGGTATCAATAATGATAGATTTCATGGATTGTACCTAAAAACTATGGAATGAAATGAAAGTAACGAATAATTCGTTACAGCTGTTCTAAAGTTACCGGAGATGAGGACTATCCACCACAGCCCTGTTTTTGTTAGTTACTTCCGTCAACCATATGCACCCTTACAAGCAACCCTCACACGTCTACGAGAGACTTGTGCGAACTTGGAAGACATAGCCCTTACCTTTTGACGTATGATACAATGAACGGGATTGGTGTCATCACGCCACCACGACCACCATGACCAGCACTGTATGTATATACGGAACTTCTTCAACTCGTTGAAAGTCGAGGATTTTATTTTAATTAGATACCTATATGGATCTTCTTCTGCATTATCGCGAAATGAGGTTAATCAAAATTTAGTTGAATGAAAGAAAGCTGAACAATGAAATCACTGTAGTTTCTTTCCTCAGCGCTAAACAAAGTGAATAGGTACATCTATTTCAGAAAATCTGAGTAAAAGGATTTGCTTATGGTATATTCATAAGAACTACCAATTTGTTCAGGTTTAGTGAGTCGTTATATCCTTTGTTATATGATATCTAGCCCAGGATACTGGTAAGATATATTTTTACGACCGTGCTCATAATTTATTCTCCAAAATCATTGTTTGGCGAGAATGTGCAGGAAAACTAAATTCGAATCACGTTCTATGGCATATCTTACATAATTAATGCGGAAGAAACTTACTTGGTCAATGTACAATTCGCTAAAGATTGAAACATTATATCATTTTTTTGTATGTCCTATATACAGAGGCTCACGAAGGTGGGACAAAATACTTCAATTTGAATATCTTTGTTTGTTGTGGAAAACTGTTTTCCAGAACCCAAACTAATAAATATGTTCATAAAATCATAAATAAAATTTTTCAAAAGTGAATGATATCCTAACAAAATATTTTGATTTGACAAAATCAGTAATATTTATTTTCGATGCCAAAGCAAGAATATCAAATAAATCTGGTAGATGTTAACACACTTTCAACACATACTATGATTTGTATATTTTCTTTTTGGAACTACTTAGCATCGTCTATTCTCAGCAAAAAAATCGACTTCAATCGATAAACTGAGATCACACAAGACCGAAATATAAAGTCTGATTACACTTGGAACGAAATAAAAAAAATGATGAATACATTCACTCATATTGGGAAACTGTAAGGTATGTAATCTTATTCAACATGAATGTATTCATGTGTTATCATATCAGTGGCAGATAAGTGCCAACACTTGAATCCAGCTCAAAAACTAACTGACAATTCACTGAGTGTCCTAACGGGTGCTAGTCGATTTGCTGATACTTCTACACTAATTGATTTCATAAAAAAAAAATTGTAGTTTTGCTTGGATTTGGACCTTCGCCTCCAACCATACAACGACCACCGTCACCTAAATCAGCTGTTCTGGCTAGAAAATTTACTGCTATAGACAATTCTTGCCAACTATATGAACATATTTTGTAAATATTGATGTGAAATGTCAAATTATTGGAACGTTAACAAACTCGATTCGATCTTATATTATTTATGGTCCTAAAAATTACAGTCTAGTAGTTCATGAAAGTCCTGGGAAATGAAATATCCTGTACTGAAATGATCATTACGGTACAGCTGGCGATGTAGAAATGAAAAAGTGTATAAAATCGGCCTACTTCCTTGATCGATAAAGCACATAAAATGGGCATATTTCCATGTGGTCGTGGAAAAAGTATATTTTGATATCATTTGGAACCTGCAGTAAAATATAGAGCCTTTGAGGACATATGTTCATGTGAACTCGTATTCATAAAATGACCTGCGAAATAACACCCTGAAATATTAGCACATCTGTGTGTATTTTTGAAGTTGGATTCTCAAATCCTTTTTATACATATTTCGAATTCAGTTTCACTTATGCGAATTCTCAATTGATCTGAAGATCTGGTGGAGGAATTTTGCATACACCCCTCAGGCCACAGACCCTCATACTGATTAGCATAGCTCTCAGGGTGTGATAATGTTATTAACGCCCTTGGTGAATAAATAACTATCAGGCCATTCCATTCATCCAATGTCAACATTGCTATCCCATCAGATACAGTATAAGTTGCGAGTGCGGTTAGATAAAGTTGCCAGAGGGGGTTTGGATATTTCGCATAACAAAACACAGACTATCAGTTAAAGAGAACAGGCATGATTTTGTCTCCGAAAAAGCGTAACCAGGTTCAAATATTATAGCTATTTATGATACAAGATGTTCAAAACGATACCTCTATATTATTTCTGGTTTTTCGAATTTAGGATAAGTTTGTGTTTCCAAATTAAAAATCAGTCGAAAAATGGTGAAAATACAGATTATTTAATCGAACAAAGTTGCCATGTCCAAGAAAATCAAACTTGAATCATCTCACCTGACAAACTACATCGGCAGTTATCAGAGAAGACCTCAAGGAAATACAGTATCAAAAAGTTTTCATCTTGAGCATTACAATTTCTCCTCGACTCACTCGAAGAAGGAATCTTGACATGCGCTGTGTGCGTTATGTCGCATAGCCACGTGGTTCGTTATATGGTGGTGGGGTATTATCATATAATTGCGTTCCTTGTTGCTCGCGCAGATTTCTGTCTATACCCCAGATACATTGTTTCCGATACTGTATACAATGGAAAATTGGGGTCCTGATGGAATTGCACCATCCATATTCCTCAACAATTACTGAAAATTGACTCGGAACGAATGGTATCTCAAATGAACACTCCCAACTATCATTTCTCAAATAGCAAAAAGCTCCTTCCAATTCAACCCTTTGAAACTATAGCGACATATCAAGTTTGAAACCTGTATCTTCAAAACTATAGAAAATTGGGGGACGTACCTCACCTCGTGGTCACCCGGTATATCATTCAAATTTTAAATCAACCTGTTCATAGAGTAGGCGTTACTATGGTAGTTATGGCATATTCAAGAACAAATATCCATCTTGCGTAGTAATTCAAATCTTATGAAAGAATATAGATACTTTCAATGATCAAAATAATGATCTCCGAAAAAAAATATTACATTCTGTGTCATCCGATATCCAAGGAGCGAAATTGGCAATGAAGAGCCTTCAACCTTGATAATCCAGAATGTATTGAAAGAGTGGGGCCTAAAAAATATAAACCGGCGCCCAACGTGGGGCCAAATTGAAAGGAGAGCAGTGAAAATCTTTTATAAAATTGGAGAATGGAAAAGAGGACGAAAGGTATTCGATTACTTTTTGCACTGATAATTTACTTTTCGCATTGGTGTCTTAAAGTGGCGTTTTTTACATTGAAATGACAACTGAAAAATAGCACTTTTAGTTTCAATTAACATATCTTGGATATGAGATGGTCTAAAAGAGTCCAAACCTCCAGCGGAACTCGTAGAGAAAGATTTCACTGCAATGGATTATCTACAATCACTTTTCGAGGGAATGGATGTTTAGATTTCAGTTGTGATATAGTTGTTTCGTCATGAGCTGCAATGGTTTCAAGCTCAATATTCCCCCGGCCCAATTGTGTGAATGTTTAAACGGAACTTCTGCGAAAGAGCATTGCTAGTTTGAGAAAATAATTAACTAATATTCTTCCTTATTGCGATGGGAGCGATCTAGGTTTTCAAGCAAAATAATGAACGCATTCGGATTCAACGACCCAAAAAATATCTGGCCACCGGACTAACGGGGAAAGTCAGCGGATGGATTAGAATATTTTCCGCAGTAGAAATACGTTCAATCAGTGCTTTAATAAGTGTACTTGCTGTATATTTCATTAAGGTTAGAAGAGGGGATAAAATAGGTTACAAGTTCTATGTCCCCATTATGCCTCTTGGGGAATGCGGCATGATTGAGGAGTATGCAGTTATAATCAGTAGCGCCGCTGGGGTGGTTATGCAAATTACGTAATTCTTGGTACAGAATGATTTGATAATGCCAGGTAAATCATTGGTTTGTTATCGATAAATAACTGTCAACCATAACTGGGTACTGCAGATATCAATATGTTCCCACATTGAAGTTTCAGTTTCATGACGAAGGTATTGTCATTACTTGACGGAAGTTCATTGACAAATAATAATAATATCATTATAATAGTCTTCATTCATGATTCGATGACTTCATAGCATATTCTGAAGTACCAGACATAATCATAGTAGTTGGTTATATATACCTACCTAAAGAGAACGTTGGCATTCTAAAGAGCAGGTCTCATGGTAGTTATATTCACCATCCAGTGGTTAACATCGATGGGGTGTATGCAATAGACTCATGTTGATCATTTTGGAAGGATAGGAGGAATAGTTGCACCTACCCATTCTAATCCTTTTGATTTTTAGAGACAAACATCGACAGGTATCAGCTGCGATGTCTCATGATGTTAATTAACCACTCCATATGATTATGGAGTGGTTGGACTTTCAACAATTGGGTTGTCCAAAATTGAAGAGAAATACCACTGCAGCTACCTCGACTATCTATGAAAAGCATCGCCAGGTGCTGCCGCAGACATAGGTACATAGAATCAAACGTCCTCTAGAAGCCTGTCTTTGTTTGAAATCGATACGACGAACCGTTTTTGAGTTATCGACTCTTTTATCCTAAAAAACGAGTCAAATGTGATCGCGCTCGTGGCCTCTTGAGTCTAAAGCTATGCAACTAACAAAACATAAATATCTATTGAGTCTGCATTCAGATGGTGCAAATTATATCATTATGTACAGAGTGAAAAAAAGAACAATTTAGTAATGTCTGAAAATTCGATCTAATAATGAAATATTGATAAAATTATTTTGGCATGCCATTCCTTCATTAATCACAATTCATACATTTTGTACAGGGTGATTTGAAAAATTGGTGAAAAATGGCCGGATCTTTCGTACACATCCTATATATTCGAGTGAATCATCATCCTCCGAAGACAGCTGATACTGATTTCGTTGGGATATTAGGGTGATCATGAAAATTTTCGATGATAAAAATGACAAAATAACATCGTTTCAGAAATCACCCTGTAATTTACGATTAACTTGGTGAAATTCCTTTATTGTTATTTTATATATTCATCATTCTTTCCTCAACACTGTCCAAAAATTCAGTTTCCTACTATGACTAGTTGCATAGTCATTAATTGAGAAACTTTTCACCATTTGCATGACGAGTTGAAGAAACTTGTTTACGCGTACATTCGACATTTCTCAATTAAGATAAGATGGCAACAACTCACGAAAAAAAAATTGAAAACATACGGAAGAATTGTTGAAAAACATCGAATAGAAATATTATATACTATATATTTGTATGCCACTGACTTACCCGGCGCACCTATCAAAACAGATGATGAATGAATTGTAACGCTAAAAAAAATTATTTATAAAAAAATGTGAACATAAAAGTATATTCAATATGTGAAAAACAAAAAACTTTCAAACAAAAATTTCAATGTTTTCTTAAAAAGCCTCAAGCATTATGAAAATTATCAATTTTTCAAAAGATCTTTATTTTTCATACGTTACCTATTATTTTTTATTTCACAGTTCATCATTTTATAAATGAAACCTCTTTTACGTTTATTTTTTTGCCTATATTTTCCAAATATTTTCAAGGCAACATATTCTACCAATATATTCAATAAAATTGTACCAATATCGTTGAATGTTCCGACGTTAATATTGCTACGAGAATATTTCTCCAATTGTACATTCAAACAATCCAAGTAATTTTGATTCTTGTTCGAAGGTATGAATAAGATATTCATAAAATTTGTTGTGGAATCATCTGCGACTGAAAGACAAAACTTTAGTCGCTATTTTCCATCGTTCAAGATAACCTCTTGGGAGGTATTCATGTTGAAAAGCGGAACATTCTCCATGAAAATTGAAAAACAACTGAAAACAACTACTTCCCCGGCAAAAGCCACGCTGGACACTGAACTACATCTGATAGATATAGTGAAAAGACTCTGTTAGATACACATGGAGAATGTTCCCCTTTTCAATATCCAAATAATATTGAGCCAATGTAGCAAAATATTCACATTTTTTCATCGCCAATTTTACATCTGGTTATTCTGCCAATATTCTCATAATATTGTACCAATATCATCCCAATTTAGGTGTGCTACTTGGATTTGACATAATCTCAACAATAAATACTTCTGTACTGTTTTTGACAACCTTCAATTCATCTGATAATGCTTTAAGTTGTCCTATTCAAGAAGAATAGACGAGGAAAGTGAAAGTGGCAACTCTCGAAGCAGCTGAAAGTGACTTCCACTTTGAAATTCATTATCCATGTCCCAATAGAGAAGTTTCCGCTTTGTATTAATACAAGTATTTTCATTATTCACCGACCAATCGATTACAATCACTTTTCAATTCATTTTAAAACCTCGTTATTCCCATAGTTCAAAAGATTCCCTTCATTATAGGCTCACATAATGACTTTTTCACATGACAATGCAATCGATTTTCCTCGAACAATTTGACGTGATTGTTTCCTTATCTTTCAACTTATACCGTGACTATCAGGTGACACGGTTTCCTAGCTCACCAATCAATTAGCAAAACATACCCTAACAACGGTTTTATAATGCAGATTGCGAAAAAATGAACATGCTGATGGTTTGGTTTTCTGAAGGAATAGAGCAGTTCTGCGAACGCCAATCGATTCAGCATGCCACAATTAGTATATGCTCTGATTTTCGAGTCGATCGGCACAAAATGAATTTTCAGCGGAAAAAACATCAAAGGGTTATACCTTAAAAATGGCCAAAAATCTGAAGTCATCAGATTCACTGGAAATTACCACCGATATACTCAAATTTGATGCTGATTCCGAAAATGTGTGATTTGGATATGTTCGGATACACGGTGTACCATAAAACAAAGATAAATGTGCAACAAGAATTGTAACGCACGTATCCGGCATTCTAGCACACAAAACCACCTATAACACCTACAAGCGAACTGTTAGGCCAGCAAACAATCACATCGTCTTGTAGAAAATTTTCTTAGCTTTCTTCCTATATACCTATGTATTTAACGAATGTGTCTCTTTATGGTCGCAAAATGCGAAAAATGTAAAAGGTGCCCTAGGATCCGGCATCACAGCACATAAAACCGCCAACGAAAAATTCTTCCGAGAATTTTAGAATTTTTTTAATGTTTTTCCCGTAAATATAACATAGAAAAAAAATTATAAAAAGTTTTGGCGGGAAAACGGCACCTGCAACCTCTAGATAACATTTTCAACCAACGATCGAATCGAGATAGAGCAATTCTGCGAACGCCAATCGATTCAGCATGCCAAAATTAGTATATGCTGTTAGTTTCAAGTCGATCGGCACTACAAAGGTGTTTTTTGATGGATTTTCGACCCAATTGTTCCAATTGTATAGGATTATGGCAATCAGCGTCGTTCTGGTAGGGCAGAACATCTTGTTTCTCTCCTATAAAAATTAGCAAAGGCAATTAGCGTCTTTTATTTTGTGGATGAAAAAACCTCTATGGCTTGGTCTAATATAATAAATAAAACACAAGAAATTGACCAAATATTGAAAGATATCATCAGAAATTATGAGTTTCTGTTGATTACATTTTCAATTTTATGTGATATGGTCTGTTCTGTTCTGAAAGTAATGCCAAATATCTATGAATTGAGCAATCCCTAATTTGGCAATCAGCATCGTTCTGGTAGGGCAGAACATCTTGTTTCTCTCCTATAAAAATTAGCAAAGGCAATTAGCGTCTTTTATTTTGTGGATGAAAAAACCTCTATGGCTTGGTCTAATATAATAAATAAAACACAAGAAATTGACCAAATATTGAAAGATATCATCAGAAATTATGAGTTTCTGTTGATTACATTTTCAATTTTATGTGATATGGTCTGTTCTGTTCTGAAAGTAATGCCAAATATCTATGAATTGAGCAATCCCTAATTTGGCAATCAGCATCGTTCTGGTAGGGCAGAACATCTTGTTTCTCTCCTATAAAAATTAGCAAAGGCAATTAGCGTCTTTTATTTTGTGGATGAAAAAACCTCTATGGCTTGGTCTAATATAATAAATAAAACACAAGAAATTGACCAAATATTGAAAGATATCATCAGAAATTATGAGTTTCTGTTGATTACATTTTCAATTTTATGTGATATGGTCTGTTCTGTTCTGAAAGTAATGCCAAATATCTATGAATTGAGCAATCCCTAATTTCGTGATCATTTCTTGTTTCAGATCGTTCATTTTTGGTAGCAAATAGCAGAGAAGGACAATGTCACATTATTTATTGCTCGGATGGATTCTGTCGACTCAGCGGCTACTCCAGAGCGGAAGTCATGCAGAGGCCGGCCTCTTGCGAATTCCTTTGTGGTCCGTTGACCTCCCAAGGAGCTGTCACGAGTCTCAGGGAGGCCCTGCAAGATGGCGTCGAAAAACACGCCGAAATTTTGTATTATCGAAAAGACGGTGAGTCACTTTTACATTGGTTTCATCATTTTCAAATAACAAATTTTAAGAAAGCAATATTTAATAGTCGCGATTAGATTTGGAGACCTTCCTGAATATTGCATGCACTGAAAAAATAAAAGAATTTTCTTTTTACTAAATGAATGGTAATGCCGATTGAGTTTCATTGAACAAATTACATGTTAGTGATATTACTTTTATGAGTGCTCAATATCAAGACAAATCTATTGCATATCACATCCAAATGATGATTGTTTCAATTATTATTGACTACTTCATCTGTTGAAATGTTCATATTAATATAAAATAATGAAAATATTGATAACTTCATACAACTTCCAGATCAGTTATTTGATAATATAAAACCGAAACCGGATGTTACAATCAAAGTAAAACTCAGAACAACAGTTGTAATTTTTTTTATTCTATAAGTACTGGCTGTCCCATCTTTTTGCATTCCTCCACTGTATCATGCTCTCGTCTATTTTGTTCGTTTGATTTCGCTGTGGTCAGGATAGAAACAGTTCAGTCGCCTGAGACGACACATCAATGATTCGAAATCAAATTGGTTTATTCAAAGTGATTGCGAATGTTTATTCAAATCATAACAAAGATCACCGAAATTCTAATTGACCATCAAACATCTCAACTTCCTCCAACTGTTTGACCTAGTATTTCAATAGAATAGAGAGAATGTGAGTAAACAATATCATAAAAGTGGCATACCTATTCAATAATTGCGCGGAATTTAAATGTCAACTCTGAAAACGATTTGTAAACAAAATGCACTCGCACAGACACTGAGTCAACGTACTATTTTTGTATTCTACACGGTGTCCCGAATACTGTTCGATATTGGGATGTTCCAGAATTTATATATATGAAAGGTACTATCATCTGCAAGGCTGTTCACTGGATTTGAAGTATCGCCCAACAAATCATTGATGTGAAGAATGGATCCTTGCGGGACTCCAGCATTTATTGGTAGAGTATCAGATGTTACTCCATCGACCACTACGTGGAGAGATCGGTCTGAGAGAAAGCTAGATAGCAAGGAACACAACTGGGGAGGCAAGCCATAAGATGGAAGGTTGGATATGAGTCCTTGGTGTGAAACGCGATCAAATGCCCTTAAGATATCTAGTACGACGACCAAATATGTGAGACATAAGCAAGCAGGTCACCGGTTGATCTCTGGTGCCGGAAATCATATCGTCGAACATTGATAATTCCTGAGCGTTCTAGATATTTCATGAGCTCGATGTTGATAGTTTTCTCAAGGACCTTCTAAATGTCAGATAGTAGTGCGATAGGTCTATAGTTGCTGGGTAGGTTCTCTTTTCCTTTTGTGGGAACTGGTTGTACTCTTTCAATTTTCCAGTTGGTCGGAAATACCCCCAAGTTATACGAGAGGTTGAATAACTTGCAAAAAACTGGTGCTATTTTGGAAGCAGATTTTTTAAGGACGATCGGAGAAATTCCGTCAGATCCACTAGCTGGTGTCAAGTCCCATGGCGTCTGCTGGTTCGCTGGCGAAAGATAATCTCTGGCATATGACTGTTAATGGAAATTATGTTCTAGGGTTGTTTTCCCGTAGAATTTGCAGTAAATATGTTTGCAAGATATTGTCTTTACTCAATCTGGTATAAGAGAAATTGACGATCGTTCAACATTTACGAAAACTTCCATGTCATCGTTTCAAATAGAACCTGAATAAATATTATTTCAATATTCATTCATCCCGTCTAATTCGAAAGTAAATGACTTTGTGTGTTCCAGAGTTCTCTTCGTTGGCACATGTTGGTTCAATATCACGCACCGAATCGCATGACTGTGTGTCATGAAGATAAGAATAGACAGTTCAGGAAATCAAGATTCCTCGAAAATAAATTAATAATTTGGCCTAGTCCGTGTCAACGTAAAACTTCCAGCGGAACTGATATACATTTGATTCATTCCTGAATTGGGGTTTGTCCACGAGTACTAGGCTGACTCTAAATCTTCAATCAAACACTCCCTCTGTTATTCACAAATAAAAGAATTCCTCAAAGATATTGTATTGAAGAGAAATTTAAATTCGAATGACAAGTAACCTGCCGATCATTGCCTTGAATATGACATACTATAAGTTGAAACGTTGACAACAAAGCCATAGTGGTTTCAAATTTCTGGACCTTTTACCAACCAAGTGCCAAGTATAAGTTACAATAACCAGTAAGGTCACAAAACACTATAGAGGAAATGTCTGAAAATAGCCGTTATTACCTCTGCTGGAAAAATAGAGGTTGAGTACTAAGGCTAACATATTTTGCCTGGGTTTCTCCATATATATTCCGAAAGCTACCACCTCGCTTGTCTTGCCATCCGACAATTTTGTTTGGGCTCTTGAGGTCCTTATCTTGTATGACGGTAGATGATGCCCCATCAAAGGAATAGGTCGAAGCTATGCCGCCCAACGCATTTTCGAATGCGTCGATTTTTACGACCTCTATAATGTTAAAGTGACCTAGACCACAGCTTCCCAAATGGCCTAAGTGTGGAGAATTGGAACTGAAATTTCTAATGCAGAAGAGAGAGATTAAGAATCACTGCAGGCTGAGAATTGATGTGCTGCAAGCTCCCCACTGGTTGTCGCTTATTTCAAGTTCAGCTACCCAATCATTGCCCCATACCTTAACGAAGATATCACCATTCCATATGGGTTGAGTGGATCCAAGTTCCCATATTTTGCCTAAGGATCGGCTGTCCATTATTATTCTCAGCACTTTTTCCAGACGTTTGTTCCAGGCAAGCTTACAATTGAGGTTTAAATTATGTTTTTTTTTACTCTTCTGTCATCTGTAGGTTTCAACTGAAGATCCGAAGAGCTCTGTTGGTCTCAACGTGTCTTTTTCTCATCAAAGGGACTATCCTGGCTTTTGATAGTTGAACTCAAGGTTCTCTCAAGCATCACAGATAAACAACTACTAAGACTGGCTGCATCAGATCCAGCCAGATGCCCATATACGTATCGTTCAACTGATATTGTTCTTCAATTTCCAGATTACTAATTTGAAAGCAAATTATAGGGGTGAAGGGTATCACTTAAAGAGAGAGTTAGCAGAAGTTTTTTGAAAAGTCAAATGAATGAATTTTCCTCACAATTTATGGATTACACCCAACAGGATGCCCAAGAGGTTCTCATTCACATTCTCAAAAACATTCATGAAGATGTCAACAGGATCACAGAAGAACCCAAACCAATACTGACAGAAATCAATGTCTTGGTCGATTTATCCAAGAATGGACAACTTTAAAATTGTAGATTACTTTGTTGGCCTTTTGAAATCGTCTTCAAAATGTTCCTTTAGTGGTTATTGCTGTCACCTTCGACCCTTTCTGGAATATCTCATTACCTTTTTCACTGCTCAGTCTTCCTAAATGTCTAAACTATTTCAACATGGAGGACATTTTGGTCAGTGTTGAGGAACCTACATGTTCAAATTGTGAGGAGAGAAGAAAGTGTACCAAGTCTTCATCCATATACAAATTCTCAAAAATGCTGGTGTTCTATTTGAAGGGTTTTTCAACTTCAGAGAGTTTCAGAGGAAAACTAACGATTTTCCTTTGGAAGGATTGGACATGAGCAATTTTACAGCAGATTCCGTGGTTCCTTGCCCTAACAACTTCTATGCAACCTCTATTCTTGGTGAGGATCTTTTCATTCATTTACAGACCTGGGGTTTTTGAGGTAATTCTTCTGATGAATGGGATGATACCAACATAACTTGACATTTAATTGTAATTTTCTCATTATATATGGCCAACAACTTGAGCAATGCTGATTATATTTACATCGGCTGGAACATTTATTTGCCAACAGAATTCAGTTTACATCCAAACCACCTTCGCATCAAAAGAGGCTACTGGAACACTAAAAAAATCCGAACTGAATGACCGTCTAAAAGTGCGGACGTTTTTTGCTATTTTTAACCCACAAGATAGATATTATTCGTTCCGTTCAGATCGTTGAAAATATTGATCCACCTCATTGCGGAATTTATATGCGCGTCCAGAAACTGCTTATCAGCTGATCATGTGAAAGTTACCGAACGAGAGCCAAATATTACGGGAATTCTGTTACAGGAATTCTTGAAAGTTGGGTTACAGAAAGTGGCAAGTTATGGAATTAATCATCATCAATAATATCTCAACATGGAAAACGGATACTCAAAATTGCGAGGGTAATAATAATTATAATAATGGAGTGGCAACATAACAGAATGGTGCTGGATGGAGCCTGTGAAGTCATCAGGAGTTCAGATCTCCTTCTCTGCATGGTCCACGACAATGAAAACGCAGGGATTGGAGCATTTCTTTCCAAGGCAGCAATTCGGGCAACCGATGAACTTATCGTATTCGACACTGAACGGGCGGCTCCAAACTCTGTCACCGAGTTATTGCGTTCCTTGTTGCTCGCGTAAATTTCTGTCTATACCCCAGATGAAAAATTTCCGATACTGTATACTGAGGCTGTGTGTCGTGTGTTTTTGATTTTCCACAGTGGCTGTAGATGAAGGAATATCAACATGACTTGCAGTAAATGTACGATTAATTATTAATTCAGTGAGTAAGTGGTTATTTGATGCCTATTATTGATTGATTAATTAACATTTTCGTTAATTTTAATGTCAAAATTGTCAAGTGCATTTTTCTCTCCTTCTAGGAGATAATAAAGAATGAGCTCCAACTAGAAGAGAAATTCATCTTTCCGTCTCGAACACAACGTAAATAATGACATATTCTCATGATAATAGAAAAAATACATATGATACGTATGGCATCAACGCTATCCAGAAATAAATTCATGGCTAAAAAGAATGAATATGCTCGTCTGGAAAAATCTGAGTAAAAGCATCTGCACAAGGTTTATTCATACGACACTATGAACTCATTTATATTGAGAATGACAGGCGATATTCAACTCACGCAATGCTGCTAGGTTACTTGATCTGTCAACTTTGCGGATATTTTTTTAACTTTCAAAAGTAGGTGGATCACAATAGCAAAATCAAATTACTCATCTGATGAGCAAGAAACACATTTTCAAATGCAAACTAATCTATGCAAAACTTCGGAACAGATTTGACGTCACGACTGAAAAGAGGACGATATCGAGAAATTAGGAACAGGAATTTTCCAAAATATCCCCAACTTTCCAATTTCCAAATTCTTTGTTGTGGGGCAATTTGCACTCAGTAACTCTAGAGCAGCTGATTGTGAAAGTCATGAAACAACCGCCAAACTGCAGCAACAGGAATAAAATTAATTCTATTGAAGTTGGCAGAGCATATGTTAGCAAGGGTTTTGATATTTTCAATAAATCAAGTTGTTCTGGATTCTCCATGAAGCATTTGTTTTATGGATAGCGCTTCCAATTTTCGCGCTGTGTGTTGGCACTGGTTTATGTGAATAAATATACAGTTTTTTGTCTGACGCTGAATAAAAATTCCTCACGAATATATAGCGTGAGTATAGTCCCAGTATTCAGAATGGAATAGAAGTTTATTTTGCGAAAATCACTTCCAAATAATAAAAATTTCAGCAGGGTCTTCGATCGGAGTTTAGCCACAATTAATATCATCGTCCATATCAAAATCGAAAAAAGTGCTGTGGTAATATACGTCCCATTACACTGCCATTAACACAGTAATTAAATTGAGTGAATACGAACAGGCACTCGACTACTAATTATTTTTAATCGACTCGATGATTATCGCTCCTGGAAATGAAACAGTTGAAGAGCATTTTTGGATTCATGTTGTTTTCACTGGTAGGATGATTTGTTGAAGGTCACTTGACACTTTATGGGCGGCCATTACGATGATTGGATGTTAATTGTTGAGCTGCATGATGATCGTAGATAAGACCTTTAAAAACGGAATTGTCGTCATCCGAAAAGGAACTGGTGGATGAAACAGTAAATAAAAACAAATTATTGGTCCAGTTTTCCAGAGCCTTTGAAATACCTTTATACATTTCGTAGGAAAACCTTAGATATGATGATGTTTGTGATATTTCACTTGCAAGATGAATTAAAAAATAATCAAGGGTATATGAAGTGACCCTTCAGATATAAAATGAGGTATTCTAGAGGGGTCTATATCGTCAGTTTGGAAGAAGACTGTTACAACTCTAAATTTGTTAATATTCAGAATCATTTGAAAATCTGAGCAGAGATTATTCAGCCATGGCTTGGCTGAAGTACGTTATAGAAAGAAACTACTTCATGAGGAATATGTAGATATCTTCAGCTATATTTGAAAATTATAGTTTTTCCCTGCAACCCCTCCTAGCCTAGAAAATGCGTGAATGAGGTTTCCACCTTCAGCTTCGATATAGACGGTTTATATAAAATTTATAGAACTCGGTGTTGCTCTGTCAGAAATTCCCGATTTAGATATTAACCTTCATTGAGTCCACTTTTTGTGTTCGGCTATTCATACAGATAATGGCCTCTTGGTCTCTCCGATGTAGGAGTCTCCACATTCACATGGGACCTCATAAATACAGTTTTTCCTGGATTCTGTTGTGTTTTCTGTTTCGTCTTGGTGAGGAAGCTTCGTGGGGACCTGTCGGATTGAAAGCAACTATTGATATTGTCCTTTTTGATGCAGTTTATTTTCGAGTCCAGTAACTCCTCGTTGCTGCAAATACACATTGCTCTGTCTACCAACGTTCTAACGATGCCTTTTTTTGTGGGATTTCGGTGACTGGAGACGTAGTTGATATACTGTCCTGTGTTTGTTTGTCTTCTTCCTGCAAACAGAGATGAGAATAACAGAGTCTGTTCTTTCAGATTTCACCTCGAGAAACCACAGGGTACCATTAGTTTCCTTTTCCATCGTGAATTTGATTGAAGTCCTCAAAGTAATCATGTCCGTGGTTCCATATAATGAAGGTGTCATCGACGTATCTTGTTCATAGTTTAAGCTTGTTTTCTGCCTCTCTGATATCCACTGTAACTGTTGGCAATTACTGGAAAAAGAGAAGATTCCATCAGCAGTCCCATTAACTTGGGACAAGAAACGGTCCTTTTCTTGAAAGTGAGAGTGATGTAGGCAGCACTACAGTAATTCCAATATCGCTTGTACTGGAAGGTCAGTCTTTTTATGGTGCTGGATGTCTTCTTTCAGCTTTCTTTTGATGATTTCAAGGGATTATTCTATGGGAACATTGGTATAAAATCAATTTTCAGGTCCTGGTTCAACATCTTCGAAAATGTCCACAAAATAAAATGTTTGGAATTCTTGGCGAACAAATTTGTTCTGTAGTTGGGTTTAACCTGTAGAACAGTGTAAATAAATAAATAAATAAATAAATTGCAAATACTCTATCGAAATATGTTATCTAAAGAATAAGCAGGGAAGTACGATTTATATTATTAAAAATGTGATCTTCGAGTTCATATTTATTTTCGAAATGGACGGATTATGATCCAGTATGTGAATCTGCATATGAAACATACTTTCGTTGTTAGATGAGTTCACCAAGGTCCAATTCGGACTCCTGAATCCTGACTAAGTATGGCTAGGTGGCAGACATTATCAACTAACAACATATTGAAGAATGACATTATAGAAAAATCTAAAAATCTTTGGTCTCCACCGGTAATATTACCAAACAGCATGGTGTATCGCAACTGAATGGCATTATAAAGTTGCATCTCACTTCCAGGTGAAACAGACAACGTAAAATTGACCTTACCTACACTATAATATGCCATTCGATGGAGTATTCGTTTTATTTTTATCCGATCCCGCTGAAGCGGTTCACCATTTCCAAGCCTCCGGTTCAGCCATGGTTAAAAATGTCACAAGTGCGAGTGACGTCACCGTTGAGTCCCGGCTGACGTCACGAAATCGGGAACGGTGCCAATGACGCTATTTTAGTGTCGCCGCGGCGTTGCCGGCGTCGCTTCTCTCCTGGAAGATATTTCAGAATGATTTATTGAATGGTGAGATAGTTTACAGCGAAGATTATTTGAAAGCAAGCAGAAGCTTTTTTTTATGAAGTCATCACACCAAGACTAGGAAAATGCGTATTTTCAACTTCAAGTGTAACTGAACTGTTCGTAAATGGGAATAGAAGGGGTTCCTAGTCAATTTTTGGAGTATAGAATAAATATTTACTTGAATTTGCGGAAGCAATTAAAACAGCACATGGACATCGAGTCTATTTAAAGATGACTTGAAACATTTCTGGTTGACCGATGATACATCGGAAAAAATTCAAATTTGGTTCCGAATCATTTTATACTCGTATTATGAAAGATGATCACACCCTCTCCATCATTATTTTTTTCTGAATATTGTTAGTAGACTGTATAGAATTGGAGACCGATAGAGCTCTACGAATCTTTCGTTAGAATTCACAGATGTTGGGAGGCAAGAATTACCAAGGCAGCAACCAAGACCACTCCAACATCTTTGATAAAACATAAACCATCACCAACATACAAGATGGGGAAGTCACATCAAGGTCCCTACCAATGCTGCCAAGAGAGCATATCTGGTATCGGGTAGCTCGAAGACAAGCATAGGGGCGGGAACTAGAATATACAAGAAGAGATCAAGGCAGGATCTTATTCCAAGCCTTAGTTGTCAAGCTTCTATATTCCATGCTGAGCTAATGGCTATTGCACGAGAAAGACTCCAAGGACGGGTCCATAATCGTTTTTCCGACAGTAAGGCGGCAATAAAGGTCCTGTGATTCTTTTAAGTCAGTTTGGGAGGAATAAAAAACCCTCAATGACCAGGAGGGTAGAACTATTCTGGGTGCCAAGTCACAGGGACATCCAGGGAATGCTAGCGCAGATGTTTTAGCAAAAGTCAGAGCAGCAACAACTCATTAAGAAATGGGTTTGGGAACATTATTTTTCCAGAGGAAAGCGGGACACTGTCAAGAAGATGGTGGTACTCTTGACAGGGCAGTGCTTCCTGATTAAGTATCTGCGTCTGCTGGAGATACACAAAGACTTCACACTTGGCAGGTTCTATGATGAGGAGGTCCCACGTACCTTGAACGAGAAGCTCTGTCTCGCACGTAGATGAAAAACTTCGTGAGAAAACTCTTGGAGTTCATCAGAAACAACCCCGCTGAGCAATAATAATGATAATTAGTGCACACTACTAAATGCATACCAAAGAATGACTATGAAACAGAAACGAGAAAGACTAGTGGATAATGCAAAAGTTATCAGAATATATAATATCCAACAAACTATGAACAATACAGGGAAGAATGGAGAAGACGGAAATCGAATCAGGAAAATAAAGTGGTTCCATTCTTGAATAAAATACTGGTCTAATTTCAATATTTTATGGAACATTGATGGCACGAGTAACAATATCTCCTGCGTGTTTGCATCCATATGAAAATCTTAGTTTTGACAAACAGCTAAATCGTGGCATTCCAGCAAAATTCCTATGATTTCGGTGACGAAAACAAACAATTCTGCCGCCACATCTGGTACAGATGTAATGTTGATTCAAGGAGAACTGACGAAGGAGTAAACATCTGACTTCAGAAACTGAAAAGAATTATTCATATATTGGGAATTTTCAGTTAGGAATACTTGAATACTGAAGTTTTCCGTCTGACTGTATGAATATTCGACGATATTCCGAGTTCAATAATATAATATTAATAATAATCTTCATTTACCAGTCAAACAATAATTCAACAAAATACTTGGCACCGAAAACGGCAATAAGGCCAACATTTCATTCAGCTGTATTCGTGTTGAGTTTTTCTGCAGGAAATCAGAATTTGTAATGCAAATGGATGGCATGAAAGTCTAAGTGGAATCTCAGATCTGATACATTTTTAATGGCCGAAATTTACCACTGCGGTATTAGACCAAGGGCTTGGGAGAAACATTGTCAAGCTACTTCTTCTGTTTATTCCTTTGACAAAATGTCTATTTCAATAATGATTTAGTAGATAACAATGAAATTGATTTAAATAAAACCATTTTCTAACTAAACTCAAAATATACTTTGAAACTAATTTTGTACCATGATTTTGAGCTTGATGAACTCTTTATCTGCATAGTTTGTTGGTAACCACTTTATTTCAGTGTGTCGACGTTCCGACTGTATATTCAGTCATCCTCAGGACCCTGTCAATAAAAAATAGTGTTCAAGTTGGAATTAATGGGGTTGTTAATAGATATTTAGGATATAAGTGTCGTAAAGACTCATATTACGATATGAGATGGAACATTTGTCAAACGAGGCCTTTAGGCCGAGTTTGATAACCTATCGATTATTGTAATATGAATATGGCGTCATAGGTGGCGTGATCACTCAGGCCGCTGTTATCATTTCGCTCTTGTCCACCTAGATGGCGCCAGGTCTGAATATTTCCGTGACACCATGAAAGACTGTGTCATGAATAGCGCTATTCACGTTGCAAACCAACTTTACTCCTATGATTTTCAAGATCCAAAGACTTGACTGGCAGAATATGAACAGCAACATCTTCAACCAAACCATTCTGCACGCAATCCTTCCTCGTGAATAACACTTGAATTTGGGTTTGAAGAGGAATGATGGTTGGTCTGTTCTGAAAAGGAAAGAGGACCAATTTAGTTTGCTGAAGTACTGCACCAATGCCGGACAGAGATTACTGAGTTCCTGATCAAATGGCCATCTCAAAATAATGAGAAGTGGAACCAATAGTTTGCAAACAAAAATATTGTAAATCTATTGTGATTATTGTTATAGTTTGATTCAGAGCTGCTTTGTTAACAAAATAATGAATATCTATTAGCGAACTTGAGAGAATATATTAAAAGAAAGTAACAAAATACTACCGAATAGGCTCAGGTGAGTTTCGCGACCGGAAAACCCCAACAACTGGCCTATCAAGGATGTTTGCTTCTCGTCAACTCTGTGAGAAATTCAAGGAAACGTGTGGAATTGGCAGGCGAACGCCTCGATAATTTCGTGGAATATTGTGAAGTAGAATTTCCACGCTTGCTGTTAATTCGTGGTAATTGTTGATCGTAATTTCCTACATTCAGTTTCTTCAGCGTCTTTCCAAGAAGTTTTGATAACGGAGGCAGATACAGCCTCCGAAACGTCAACAATTTTCAAAAAAAAAGAGAAGTATTCTTTGTTAATTCGATCTCATTTTTTCAGATGGGCAAATTCAGTGTAGGGTACGTTACTGACAAAAATTAATTTCTTTCAAGACAGCTGTCTTGTGAACGCAGTAACTTATTGGGCAAATTAATTAATTTGCCCTTCTACACTTGTACAGATTTCTTTGGATTAAAATTTTTTCATTTTCAGATTGTGGAAGGTCATAAACCCAAAAAATCATGTCAAGAATCGGATTTCCTCCACAAAATCAAACTTTCAATCAATATTTACTTTGGAACATTCTGACATTCAGAATATTGGAGTTGGTGTCATGGATCGACGTTTCTTTTTATGAATTTTCGACTTTTCAATTCTTCAACGGTATTCATTCAACTACTAACAATTTTCTCAAACACGTCACGTATCAAAAACTGTTATATTTTGTCGAGTATCTGCAGTGACAAAAGAAAAAGCTTGAAACTATGTTAACTGCAGATGTATAATGCTAGTCTATTACCGGGTGGTAATCTACCAAAGAACCTCCAATTTTATGCCTGACCTACTTCTCCGAAATATATTCAGGCCAGTGTTGGATTTATGATTTTTTAACGAAGTGAGCATATTTCCTTGGGGATTATATGCACCATTTTGCGAGTAGGGAATGAAGAAACACATGTTGTTGAACTATCGTTTCATTTTTCCAATTCGTTAGTAAAATTGTTCAGAGATGTCATGAGTGTGATGAGTCTTAAGTGTTCCCAAAGGGGCCTCAGTCTGAAAACTTTTACTATTTATTGGCAATATATTAAAACTTCTGTCGAGGTGATTTCCAACGTCAGTAATGAAAAATTATTCTGTGTATTCTGGTGATTTCAGTAAATAAAGGATCCACGTACTTGACTCAGTCCGACAGTGTCGGTCGGACAGAGTTGAGTGCGGGTAAAAAACTTCAATGCTGGTATTTTTTATACTACACTTATTCCCAAGTTGTGGACTTTAGTGACGATTACAAAGCATAGCGAACACTACAAACGTAAATGAATAATGAGTAATTATACCTAAAAAAATTAGCAAAACAAAAACAAATAGAGCTGTTATTTTTTTCAAAAATGATTGAAGCGACTATAATATCAGTTAGGTATTGGAAGATTTGGTTCAAGATGTTCAGTAAAAATAATAAACTTATAAATTTAAATTAACTGAATCAGAAACAAACAGAACTTCAAAGATGATTGAAACGATTTTAATACAAGTTAGGAATAATAAAAGTCCAGAGTTGCTTCAAAATATTCAGTATAAATTATGAATCTGTATATTTGGGTTGATTACAAACGTATAATACACCATAAACTCAAATCTAGTACATTGAAGTGGAATTATTTTTGTGGAACTTCTCCTTCACAGCTATCATATAAGTCCAAATTTGGTCAAAATGAGTTCACTACGCCAATTGACAAAGTTGTTTACTCTCATATGGCCACATTGATATAGCTTCATCTACACGGTAACATAAGAAATAATTTAGTATGAGTCCCAACTTGCAATTTCAGGCAGGTCCGCATGGTATAAGTCCACTTATATCGTTTGAGCCGGTCCAGTTTCCTAAAATCCATCGACTTGTATGGACTTGTTAAAGATTTTAACGGACAAAAAAGTCGAATATATCATAATAAATAATTTTTTGAACTTATTTATTTTTCATTTTTCGAAATTCAAATTTTTGTCTTCGAACGTATTTTGACGTGCTGATTCCGAATCTTTGAACGAAAATGGCGAAAACTAATCAGAAATATTTTTGGCGGGAAAAAACATCTACAAACTGATTTAGAGCTGACCAACTCGATAATGGTTAGATATAGAGAAATTCTGCGAATGCTAATTGATTCAGAATGGCCGAATTAGTATATACTGAGAATTTGAACGAAAAAAATTATCGAACAAAAAAGTCGAATATAAAATACGGCAGACGAAACCTTCTGTTTTCAATCACATATAGTTACGTGATCAATATGATACAAGTCTGTACAAGTCGATAGATTTTAGGAATCTCGACCTGCTCAAATGATACAAGTGGACTTATACCATGCAGACCTGTCTGAAATTGCAAGTTGGGACTTATACCAAAATATTTCTCATGTTGCCGTGTAGATGAAGCTATATCAATGTGTCCATATGAGAGTAAACTACTTTGTTTGTCAATAGGTGTAATTAACTTATTTTGACTAAATTTGGATTCATACCCTTGTGCCCCAGATAAGTTAGTCACATTGTGTAGTCCTTTAGAATGTTGGGCGAGTGAAAAGGTTCAAAGACTTTTACCTACCAAAGAATATTATCAACAAGAAAACATGGCAGAATTATATACTCGTTTCTGAAAAGTGGGTCTCTGTTTATAATATCAATATCAATATTTTGACATTTCACTTCAATCTAGCGTTCCCTTCAAACACCTCCAGAACAAAAGTAAAGCTAACAGCACCTGGGTCTCGGAGGAAATGAAAACTTCAAAAAACGCTCAGAAACACCCTGTATAACATTAGTTCCTAATATTTCTTTATACTTATCATTATTTTGTGACATGTATTGGTAAAGTGACAGAAAAAATATGCCGATGCCGATGCCTTTAACAAAGGAGACGCTAAAATATAGTTTGTTTTGACCATTGAAGTGCGAGCCGCGTGCCGATCGTAAACTCATATGCGGCCTGCGGCCGCCCCTTGCTTAGTCGCGCCCGCGTGCCCCGCACGCCTGGTAGGATTGGCCCTGCCTTCACGTTGTCTTAATTCGAGTTCGTCCTTGAGATTTTCCAAATTTTTTATTTGTTGAGGAGTGCCTTTAGAACTTATTTCGATAGACGGATTTGATCTTTGATCTTATTATTTTTATGATATCATCGAATGATTGCAAGAAAACTTTAAGAAGCTCAGGAGCTTAACTCAGTTCATTAGTTTTGCCAAGAGCATTCGTGAGATATATTCTAAATATCTCCAGTAAACTTGTCTCCTATTCTTAATATAATAACCTCAGTACTCACCTGTTCATTTAGAATATTACCGCCAATTCGACGTAGATGCAAATAACCTAATTTTCTTAAATAAACCCTTATAACGTGCCCTTTCGCCGACAACCTGATCGATCAACGTGTTAGTGCGAGGTCAAAGCTCTTGCAGCACAAGTGCTCTACAAAACCCTCACCGATCGAGTAGTTGTAAGACTCTTCGACCTTCTGGCAGTCTGTAAAGGAGTTGCGAATGTTGTAGAAATAAGTTTTCTTGATATCCTGTAAATATTTATGTGGCTTTTGTGCTCTGAAGTGTGATTATATGAAATACAGGAGAGTTTGATCGATTTTTGCTAGCGTTTGTTCTTTTACACTTTCACCATACTGGGTAAGTTGCTCCTACTTGAAACGTGTGAAATATTTTTATTTTGACACTTTCGATCTTTCGGATTTTTTCATCTACTCAAATCTATTATGCTGAACTGAAAACAAAATATTTATATCCCAAACTTTTCTACTTTTATATTTCAGATTATATTTAATATTTCAAGCTTTTTGTATTTTATATAACTTGTATCTTTTGCTTATATTATCATAAAGCCAAATAATTTATATTTTTTCGCACACATTATCTAGTGCTTATCCCTTATAAGTGCTCGACACTCAAATATATTCCAAAGTTAAATTGTGAACATAGGAAGATTTTCTTGTGAGCCCTGAACGTTATTATTATTATGCCTACCTTTTTTTCAATTCTAATTGCCAAATTATGTATGATTTTTTTTTCTGTTGTATCGATATGTGGGTGTATAATAAACGTATTTATTATTATTATTATTAGTAAACGATGATAATGGAACTGTTCACTTTGAGTCTGAATTATACGATATAACTGAACAAATGTATCCCAAAACCGTTGAGATTGTTAGCTAGGACAGCAGTCATTTGCTGTAACATTGCTGCATTTGAAAATAACATTAAACTTTTGCATTTGTGCCCTTCCTGTTTATTCCAAATCAGCAGCATTGAGTAATAAAGTTTGAAAATAGATACGTGACGCATAACCGTCTGAAACTGCCGAAATACTCTGAAGAATTCAGTAAAAGCCTAGATAGTAAACAAAAACATTTCACCACAGTTATTACTGCTAAGATCAAAGACTTGAATGCAGTATAAACTGGTTTATTACTCATTCGTTTGTTGATACATTCTGCTTATGTCACTGGCTCTGTTTAGCAATACCTATAGCATAAAATAAAGGTCATGGAAGTCTAGGTAGATTCGATGGAAAACAAATTCGGTAAGAGTGACATAATGTATGTGATATTTGTTTGGTGTGACTTTCAAAAAGTATACAACAAGAATTTCCTTTATTTTTCATTATAGGTTTCATGAGTTATCACAAAAATTCTACATGGGGGGGGGGACGTTACTTCATGGACACACTGTATATTACAATTGATACCCTCAATCACTCGTACCAACAATTGTGGTGTTTATTACCGAGGGATGAGAGTTCTGATAGTATTGCTGGTATTCGTTTTCATTTACTGTAATCTGTGAATGTATATTGAAGCAATTTGTTTTAATTCCACCCGAGAAAATTGCATGTTCAATTGGAAACTTTCCTTTCGTGTCCGATAATTTTTCTGTAAATTCCATTAATTATTTCCTGTGGGCTGCGAAAAAAATCAATTTTCCGTCTAGTTAACTAGTGATTTCAATCTGGATGTTTATTCCACTTCAAAATTTAAAAATGCCACCTCTTTTGGTTCGTAAATGCACATTTTGAGCTATATTGGTTTCATACCGAAGTGGGGAAAGCCACATCGTTGATGTATACAGTGTGTTTCATTGGCATGGAATTATCTACTGAAATTCCGTTCTTTTTCATATTTTTTTTCAATTGGTGCCCTTTTTTACCTATTTAAAGCACGCCTCAGAGTGTGCAAATCGAACTTTCAAAAACGCGCGTTTTTTTAAGTTACACGTTAACAATTCGAGAACGGTGAAGACAGAAAGACAATGTTATGATTCTTATCTGACAGGAGTGCCTTGTAACGACAAATGAAATATTACAAACAAATGAAAAACTTTTATTCAAACATTAACGAAAGGTATACTGATCTTGCTCTATTTCGAAAAATCCCGCGTGTTTGAAAGGCCTTTTTATCCACTTATACTTTAATATACTATTACTTCTTCGAAAACGCAAAACCTGTCATCAGAGGAGTGACTGAGGAAAGTTGGTAGGAATTGGTGTCCTTCTTGAATTTCTAGACCGCTTGAGGCAATTAATTCCGTAGCTTTGCCGTGTGTTGGACAAACGAGTCCTGGGAAAAATATGTTCGGCATGTTTCAAAAGTGACGAAGAACATAATGTGAGGTCTGGGATTCGGGCTATTCCTTAAAAATAATTAAAATTCGTTCAGTAGGTAGTAGGTAGCTCGGCTTACAAGTACTTGATGTGTAACTACTTGATTAGATTCAAAAATAAATACTTGACTCGTCTTGATTTCAAGTCAAGTCAAGTAGTTAGAAAATCATAGACCAACCAATATAAATTTTTTGTGGAAATTAATTCTAATAGTAAGCGACTTGCGCCATGACTTCGGGGATGCTTTATAAATAACTAAAATCCAAATTGCAACTAAATTTTTTTTTGTGCAATTGTTTAAACAATGATTATTAAAAAAAAAGGGTCCTTTTTTTGGTTTTTTGTAAATATCTCAAAAGGTACTGGACGAATGGCTTTACTCATAAAAGACCGTTTGTAGAGAATGAAAAAACCTACAAAATGGTTTTTGGAAAATCCCGATACGACCATTTTTCGCCGAGAAAAGCCGGAAAAACTATTGAAAAAAGGCCCTTTTTGAAAAATTCGTATCTCCCTCAATTTTCAATATTAAGACATAATTTTTCGGGAAATGGTAGCTAATATCATGTACGTTGAGCACCCGAAAGGTGGAAAGGTTGAAAATAGTTTTCCTACAATCGGGTTTTAAAAAAATTACAGCCATATTTTGCATGATGCGTCATATTACGGGAAATGGTCCGATTTGAATTTTTAAAGCGGCATTTTGAAGTTGAGGTTAAAAACTACAATTTGTCTATCTCACATTTTCCCATAAGTTTGGTGAACATTGTTAAAAATGCTTCTGAACACAGCGCTTCGAGTGAAAATTCGTCGCCGAGTCGTGCTAAGGTAGTAGTGGAGGGGGCGCCGAGAAACGACGTCTTCGCTGTATAGAAAAAAGCGCCTTGTGCGCGCAACCGGTCTCTCACTTCTCCTCCGCTTCTCTTTTAAAACCCGATTGTAGGAAAACTATTGAAGCGACAATTTCCACCTTTCGGGAGCTCAACGTACATGATATTAGCTACCATTTCCCGAAAAATTATTTCTTAATATTGAAAATTGAGGAAGATACGAATTTTTGAAAAAAGGCCTTTTTTCAAGAGTTTTTCCTGCTTTTCTCGGCGAAAAATGGTCGTCTCGGGATTTTCCAAAAACCATTTTGTAGGTTTTTTCATTTTCTACAAACGGTCTTTTATGAGTAAAGCCATTTGTCCAGTACCTTTTGAGATATTTACAAAAAACAAAAAAAGGACCCTTTTTTTAATAATCATTGTTTAAACAATTGCACAAAAAAAATTTTGAGTTGTAATTTGGATTTTAGTTATTTATAAAGTATCCCTGAAGTCATGGCGCAAGTCGCTTACTATTAGAATTAATTTGCAAAACAGGCTTTATTTTTGTTATATTGGTTGGACTATCAAGCGAAGTAGTGCATCTCTGATTTCACGATTCTAAGTCAAAAATTATACCAGTGAGGCGAGTGTTTCTATGAGAAGTGTGACACTCTATATAATTTCCTATTTGTAAAAGTTTTCGAACGTTCATACATGTCAATTTACATTCTATTTTTGTCTAATTCCCTTAACCATTCATGTTCGTTGGAGTAAACAAATGTAAACGGCGAGGTGAAAATGTTTTAATCGCAAACAAACATGCCAAATTCGATAAAATGTTCCAACATAGACCGGTTGGTATAACTGTTTTTCCTGGATAATGAGATTAAAACAAATGGAGTTTGTAACGGGGAGATATGATTAATTAATGTGTGACATGATATACTGGTATTTCCTGAAAAAAGTTACAGTAAATAATTCATTTATTCATTAGATACTTATTAATACAAACTTTTATTCAACTTGGATTTGCTGGCTACAAGAACTGCTGAAACGAAAGTGGGCGAGAGCAGCTTTCGGATCAGCACGAACAGGGGGTGCCCACAAGGAGGGGTACTAACACCTCTCCTGTGGAGTCTCGTAGTAGACGAACTACTCGGGACACTGACCGGGAACGGAGTCACTTGCCTTGGATATGCGGACGATATAATCATTATGGCCAAAGGAAAATTCGAAGGAACCATCTGCGATCTCATAGAAAGAGAGCTAGAGACAACCAAAGGTGGTGGCTCTAGGTGGGGTTGAGAATTAACTCATCAAAAACCACAGTAGTACCATTCGCCAGAAGAACAAAGTTTCAGCACTTAAGGACTGTTTGCCTCGATGGAGCAGACTTAGAATGGCAACAACAGGTGAAGTATCTAGGACTTACGCTAGACTCAAAATTATTCTGGAACAGACACGTAGAAAAGATCTCTAATGAGGCAAAATCATCACTAATGGTGTGCAGGAACATTGCAGGAAAAACATGGGGCTGTGACCCATGGATGTACACCATGATAGTGAGACCTATGATCACCTACGGGGCAGTAGTGAGGCACGGCAGAACCGAGCTCGCCACAACAAAGAAGATCTTGGAGAAAGTGCAAAGACTAGCGTGACTTTGTATAACAGGAGCAATGAGGTTGACTCCAACGGCAGCAATAGAGGTCGTTCTGGACCTCACTCCTTTCCATATCATGGTGAGGAGAACTGCTTGGGAAGCAAACCTCAGGTTGGCTAAAGTCGGACTCAAAGGGACAGCACACGGTGTAAGGGGCTTAACCCCTACCAACTGTGCACACCTTGCCTATCTCCCAACTGACGAAATTACCAGGTAATTTAGTTTCGAGGAATTTCTTCGAACGGAACTAAACACCAAGCAAGAATGGAACATAGAATCCATTCGAGCACTGGGGAAGAATATCATATAATGGTACATAATGGTACATAATGGTAGATATTTTTCAAATGCAAACTTTTATTCAGATATAATTTTTACTTTTTTGTGCATTTGAATAAAAGCTTGTTTTTTTATTACTTTTCACTTATTCATTCATGGCAATTTTGAATCTCTCTTCATCTTCGTGAATTGGCCAGATTAATTTTACTTATTGCCCAACCCGATTCACAAAATGTTGTGAACTGGACTGTAGTCCAGAGTATATAACCTCAATAATATTTATTCGGGAGTTCGTTGTCGTATGTATTAATATTTTAGTTTGAACTCATTAAACATCGATCATATGAATTTGATGCATGGCCCTTGTTTGAAGATTAGATCGTTGATACTAATATTATATACCTACGTGAAACTTTGTTCATTCACGGTAAGATTTTTATCATAATTCTTTTGGGCTTGTTTTGAAGGACCCGTTGTGTTATAAGTGAGCCGAAAAATCGCATATCGACAGGCGAATCTCAAGCTTCTTGGATTATAATAATCAGAACTCGTTTTCGTGATTTGACCAAGTGTATTTACAGAAACGGAGAGGCTAGGGTAGTTATAATTATTACAATACTAGAAAAAAACACTATACTAAGCACTCATTTGAACTTTCAGTGGTTTTCAATAACTGACATGTGAATTCAAATCCTCATGGAAGGAAATTTTCACAAATTTTTCAATTTTAATCGATGACTTATTTTTAATGTGGTTCCTATCCTCACCTTCTAATTTTAACTAATAAGTTTCAACATGTCAAAATATATAAAGAAAAGTGGCTATGTGTGATGTAGCTGGCTTTTCTATGATCACTTTTCTGTTTCGGATGAAGAGAAAATTCATTTTCGGAAGCTAGAACTTAAGAGCTCACACCAATGGCGCAGCCAGGATTTCAGTTTGAGGGGGGGCTGAATATACAATTTATCAGTTACCAGAGCCTTTTTTTTTCGTTAGTTGGATGTTATATAACTGTGTTTAACGAATGTGTCTCGTTATGGTCGCAAAATGCGAAAAATGTAGAAGGTGCGCTAGGATCCGGCATCCTAGCACACCAAACCACCTATAACATCTAGAAGCGAACTGTTAGGCCAGCAAACAATACTATCCTCTTATAGGAAATTTTCTTAGCTTTCTTTTTATATACCTATGTGTTTAACGAATGCGTCTCGTTATGGTCGCAAAATGCGAAAAATGTAAAAGGTGCGCTAGGATCCGGCCTCCTAGCACGTATAATAGCCAACGAAAAATACTTCCAAAAATTTTAGTATGTTTAAAATATTTTTTCCGTATTCTCAGCCATGAATTCAACATGACACAGTATTCTTAAAATGAAAAATAATGAATTTGAAAATCGGAAAATATAGAAAAGGATTTAAAAAATTTTTGGCGGGAAAAGGGCACTTGAAACCTCCAGTTAACATTGTTATCCGACGACCGAATCGAGATAGAGCAATTCTGCGAAGGCCAATCGATTCAGCATGCCAAAATTAGTATATTTTGTGATTTCTGAGTCGATCGCCACAAAATGAATTTTCAGCCGAAAAAACATCAAAGGGTTACCTATACCTTAAAAATGGCCAAAAATCCAAAGTCATCAGATTCACTCGAAATTACCATCGTTATACTCAAAATTTTATGCTGATTCCGAAAATGTATGATTTGAATAAGTTCGGATACACGGTGTACCATAAAACAAAGATAAATGTGCAACAAAAATTGTATCCTAGCACACAATACCACCTATAACACTTACAAGCAAACTATAAGGCACGCGAACGATAACATCATCTTACAGGACATTTTTTTAGCTTTTTTTCTATATACCTATGTATTTAACGAATGTGTCTCATTATGGTCGCAAAATGCGAAAATTGTAAGAGGTGCGCTAGGATCCGAAACCCTAGCACATAACACTGCCAAAAAAAATACTTCAGAGAGTTCTTCAATTGTTCCTGTATTCGACGCCATCATTTTAATAGTCATTTGGTGGCTTGGGGGGAGAGCTGCGGCCCCAAAGCCCCCTCCTGGCTGCGCCAATGGCTCACACAATCTTAGAGTCTCGAACTGCATTACCTGACAATTCTATATATATATATATATATATATATAATAAATATATATATAATTTATAATAAATATATCATTTCATGCAATTGTTATTTACTTCCAATTCTGATGTATTCTTTTCATTTCCAGGATCAAAGTTCCTATGTTCCGAAGTGATAGCCCCCATAAGAAGCGAGGTGGATGACATTAGCCTAATAATAATAAACTTTGAGGACCTCACCACGGTACCAGCGTCGTCCTTAGAGAATAGTCCAATCGGAAAAAATAGGTTAAGTAAATGTAAGTGTTATATTTTTTCAGCTATTCTGAAATATCACATTTCAGGAAATTTGCGTCTCTTGGTTCAATAATTAGGTACTTTCGTGCCAAAATATAAAATGAATGCTTCCTTATAAGTTAAGATTAACACAAATACCATATTATTTATATATATTTTTTAGGGTATAATTATTACGAATGTTCCTGTAATTCAAAATATTACTTGTTTCAATTCAGATAAATAGAAGATTATACCACGAGCCAATAATGATAGCTATTATTCCCGAGGAATTTTTACGAACTGAGACGCGTTAGCGGTGAGGGAGTAACATTCCGAGCAGTACACTCTACCTCATTTACGACTAATTTATTTATTTCATATTTTAAATGAACAAATGTATTAGGCATAAGTTAAATTTATACAAAAGGAAAATTTCATCAAGAGCTTTGCCAATAAATGTCCTAATTTATATTAATCCTCCATCATTATTCCCTAAGGGATTAATATATGTCATTATACTGCAAAAACCACAAGTATAATACTTATATTACATTATATTAGTCGTAAAAAATATTTTTGAAATGCAGTCAAATGTTCAAGAAGCTCAGGACCACACAACAATCAATTGGTGTGTTATAGGGAAGACTTTTTTGAGGGAATAGAGCAAACCCTTTTTCAGTTATTTGAATTTTTTTCCAATTACCATAGTGAAGAAAACTCCATTTAATAATTCCGCTTATTAAGTTGGCAGGGCGAGAGCATCGTTCCGGCAAAGTCTGAAGTTTGGGTCGAACATAAGAGGTAGAGGACTCCGACTCGCGGGATATCTTACTCCTCCCAGTGACGTCACAGCTGCGGAGGAGGAAGAAGACAGATTGGAGCAATGGTGAGTAATATGTGTGTGCTGATTCATCAGTGGGACCAATCCCATCCCTTTTTCATCTTGAATACTTTCCATCTCGGTCATTCCAACCATTTGCAACCCCAGCAGATTTGGAATGAAGTCAGTATATTATGCAGAACATCTGACCATTATAAATATGTCGAGGGAACCCCATGCGTACTTCAATCATCTTCATATTCAGCTTCTGATCGCGACTCTCCTATTTCTTGTGAGTAATTTTTTCGATGATTACAGATTTTTCGTCAGTACCCGCAAAACCTATGAAACTGGTTTTCAATCTTGATCTGCCTGCAATTAATTTTCTTACAGCAATGCTTTTTTGTCTAGCTTCACGTCTTTTATCCATTTATTCTTCTGGACTATATAATAAGCCCTGATTCTCTGGGTTTCCTTAGGTTCTGTTGTTTATCAGTTTTCCCAAAGATTCCTGCTATAGATCTAGTCTTATATAGTGACTCACAACCTTCTGTTCTGGTGGAATTTCCAGAAACTGGCACAGTTTCCCTCTGTTTTGCTTAATTTTCTATTTCTGCCAAAATTTCCAGAAGTCAGTTCCCTTTTTTTAATTTAATTAATTTTTAATTAGTTTTTCTTACAGAGTCTTTCGAAAATTTGCTAACCCCTCAAATTTGCATTGTTTTTCGCTATATCTGAGTATCTCTTAATGCGTACTTTCGATCAAAGTTCCCTACCAGAGTTATATGGCAAGCCACGTAAGCTTGGTTGAATCATAGACAGCTCCTCTGTTTCAACTTTTTCTCTTTTCAACTTCGAAAGAGAACAAATCTCATCTCACCTCACCTCACCTCACCTCACCTCACCTCACCTCACCTCACCTCACCTCACCTCACCTCACCTCACCTCACCTCACCTCACCTCACCTCACCTCACCTCACCTCACCTCACCTCACCTCACCTCACCTCACCTCACCTCACCTCACCTCACCTCACCTCACCTCACCTCACCTCACCTCACCTCACCTCACCTCACCTCACCTCACCTCACCTCACCTCACCTCAACTCACCAGCCCTCACCTCACCTCACCTCCCCTCACCACCCCTCACCTCACTTCACCTCACCTCACCTCACCTCACCTCACCTCACCTCAACTCACCTCACCTCACCTCACCTCAACTCACCTCACCTCACCTCACTTCACCTCACCTCACCTCAGCTCATCTCACCTAACCTCACCTCACCTCACCTCACCTCACCTCACCTCAACTCAACTCACCTCACCTCACCTCACCAAACCTCGCCTTGCCTCGCCTCGCCTCACCTCACCACACCTCATTATCTCATCTCATCTCATCTCATCTCATCTTGTCTCACCACACCTCATTATCTCATCTCATCTCATCTCATCTCATCTCATCTCATCTCATCTCATCTCATCTCATCTCATCTCATCTCATCTCATCTCATCTCATCTCATCTCATCTCATCTCATCTCATCTCATCTCATCTCATCTCATCTCATCTCATCTCATCTCATCTCATCTCATCTCATCTCATCTCATCTCATCTCATCTCATCTCATCTCATCTCATCTCATCTCATCTCATCTCATCTCATCTCATCTCATCTCATCTCATCTCATCTCATCTCATCTCATCTCATCTCATCTCATCTCATCTCATCTCATCTCATCTCATCTCATCTCATCTCATCTCATCTCATCTCATCTCATCTCATCTCATCTCATCTCATCTCATCTCATCTCATCTCATCTCATCTCATCTCATCTCATCTCATCTCATCTCATCTCATCTCATCTCATCTCATCTCATCTCATCTCATCTCAATCTCAATCTTGAAAGACTCCAAACAAAAAATCATCACCCATATTTTTCACAGAATCGAGTTAATTTTTGTTCCAATGTGACGAATTGTATGAAATAAAAATTTTTGTTTCGTACTTTTTGGCAAAAAACAGATATCGGCAATAGCAGTTCTGTCCCACTACACAAAAAAAATTGTGACGGACCTGCTACAACCATCACAAAAAAAAACGAAAAACAGAAGGAGACTGTTGATTTCCAACTGAGAGAACGATCCCACAAAATATAGCAAAAAATATACCAATGCTAATTAAAGAAAAACGTAAATATATCAACTTTCAAACTGGAAAAGCCATTTTTCCAAAACAGTTTCCTTAGAAGCAGAAGAATATTATGGTGATTTGTAGCACTCTGATTATGGAATAAAAAACTCGAAAACAAAAAAAAACACTTTTCGGACAGTCAATTTATACATATTCACGTCGCCCCAACACTGAATACCTGCATTTTGAAGCGTCCACCCCATCCATTACTCTGGGAGAGTTCTTGCAGTCACACGCTATCAAAATACCATTTTCCCCTGTCCACTGGGACACTCGTTGAAGGCTGTCATACGAATAACACGTATTTCAGGTCTGCTGGGGACGGTTCGGCACAATATGGAATGTCTGCTATAGCAGGCGTGTATAGCAGCTCTCATGACGGCTATAGCACGTCTGTCCACGAATGTGTTAAAAAAGGTGTTGAAATATTTTTTAAAGTGGATTAATTTTCAGGAGTCAGTTTTTTTAATTTGTTTACATTGTTTGATAGGTACTCATTACTTAATATTTTTCAGTCCTTTGACCGCAAGTGCCCCTCCACCCATTCTGGAACAAACATGGGTGTCGAAAGCGGACATTCCATCGGCGCCGACGTTGACCACCATCCCGATGCCTGCTCAAATGCAAGACTACACTTCCCTGACGATATCACATAGTGCGCCGACCAGCCACCAGGCGTCGTTCGAGAGGGGCGAGAGCGCAGAAAGGACGCGGCCTGTCATCACGAATAATAGTAATAATAATAATAGGTAGGTTGCCCTTACTCTGGTGGATACAATTCCTAAGAGCAAATGATACCCTTGATGAAACGGGGATCGGTTTTAAGCGTTGATAATTTTTTTTTTCGGAATTTTTCGGTGCAAATGATTCGTTTCCGAGAATTTGAAAACTTGATTTTTGGTTTGGTCGATTTTGATGGAAAAAAAATATGGTTTGACAAATAAAAAATAGGTAAGTTAGATAAATTCAGAAAAAGAAAAATAGTTATTTATTATACAAGGGAAAAAAATATTAGATTTTAGCTCGACGATATGTTGACAAAAAAACAAGAGCTATCATAAATTATTTTTCCCGTGTGTAAACTTCTATTTCTGTGATGAGAAAAATGACGATTTAATAGTGAAAAAAATTCAACGCCTGTGGCTTAAGACCTTTCGGTTCGAGAGGTCTTTCACATTAATGACGTTGCACTCATTTCACCTGAAGTATACAATGGAAACATGTTCTTTGTTCCTCTGTTCGACATAAATTCTGAAATCGTACTTTGTCTTTGTTTTAGGCAGCATCACATTACTCAAAACAGAGTTTCACATGCATCAAGTTTAGATGCCATAGCTAGAAGACAATGCTTTCGATCAGGATATCCCACCGTCAGTCTTTGTAAGTGTGTAAGTTTGATAATTTTTATTTTTATTTTTTTTATTTAGTTAATTTATTTTGTCCGTAAAAAGTTTATCAAATCATTTCTCTTCCATCTGAAAATTGTTTTGAAATTCCAAAATACATGGAAAATCCCTTAAATCCGAAACAGACGGTTTCGATAAAAGTGTATACAGTTTTTGTTGAAAACCATTTTGGGTAATTGATAAGATTCAAAAAAGACTTTTGTGATCGCGATATTCAAGTATGTATGTTAAAAGATCCTGATTCTGTGCCTATCACAAAACGCTCTTAAAGCATTTGGAGCCATGAAAATTGAAAAATGAAAAATGTGATTTATTTGTAATATCTAACAGAAAACAACTACTTTCCCTGCACAAGCCACGCTGGACATTGAACTACATCTGTTAGTTAGAGTCTTTTCACAATATCTTGTGCCGAGGAAGTAGTTTTTTTCTGTTACATATTACAAATAAATCATATTTTTCAATTTTCATGGAGAATGTTCCCCTTTTTTCAACATGAATACCCCCCAAGAGGTTATCTTGAACGATGGAAAATAGCGACTAAAGTTTGTCTTTCAGCCGCAGATGATTCCACAACAGATTTTATGAATATCCTATTCATATTTTCGAACAAAAATGTTGACTTTATTATAACATTTTATCAACGAATACAAATGAATTCAAATGAACTTTACAATATAAAAACGAATATAAAATTAATCTCAATTTCATGAAGATGGTTTTCTGTGCAGTTTGTATAATTTCTAAGTTAATTGATTAAATTCCGATATTTCATAAGTCAGAGTCGAACACAATACCTAAGTTGAAAAGGGGAACATTCTTCATGAAAATTGAAAAATGGAAAATTTTATTTTTTTGTAATATCTAACAGAAAACAACTACTTTCCCGGCTAAAGCCACGCTGGACATTGAACTACATCTGAAAAGACTCTAACTGAAAAGAAAAAATCTGAAATTCTCATTTTTATTCAGATAGTTAATTTTTTAATAATCTCTAGTTTTAGTTAATTACATAGGGAGAATGTATCTCAAAATTATCACTCACAGAAGCAAGGTTCGCTTTTCTCGCATTCATTCCCAATACATTTTTATCGATAAAAAATCTCTGTCATGGGCATTGCATTTTGATTTTTGTTCGAGAATTATCAAATTTCGGTTCGTCATTCGTGCTTCAAAAAATATCTTTAACTTTGAAGAACGTGGAAAAAAGTTTATTCGACACGGCAAAGTGTAAAATAAAATATCTTCCAAACTCCGATCATCATTATTCAGTCGATTGATATATTTCAGTTATTTTCAGCAAATAAACCTCAACTGAGCAAACAGTTCCCCAACGTTTCGTCCGAGAGCGATCTTCAGAGGTACCGCACCGCCCAACAAACGAATGACAGAAGAAGTCCAAGTCTGTCGAACCCGACTGATTCCCTCAAGCAAAAGGTTTGTCCACAAGTACGTTTCAGGGTTTTTTTGCTTTACTAATAATAGATTTAAGATCTCCGAAGCCTGTTCCACCACTTGCTGCTAAAGTTTTTATATCAAAAGTTGAATATATTGTCAAAAAAAAAGACTATTTCTTGTAAATGAAACAGCTACTTCCCTGGCTAATACCACGACGGACATTGAATTACAGTTGCAATTGCTTATTGTAATTATACAGCAAATTATCCTTCATTTGGCTGGGGAAGACCACCTGCAGATGCGTTTCGAGGTTCTTGCCGCTCGTCAGTGACAGGGTAGGTCGGACAACATTAGAGTCGTCCTGCCCCAGCCCAATGAATTATAACTGTATAACTAATATTTCCTCACAAATAAAGCAGCGACTACTTCATTATTTGATGGAGGTTTGTCATTCTTTTAACATCACTGACTTCTCAGGGGTGAATTATTTCACCAGGGGAAGGTTGAAATGAAAATAAAATTTTCAAGAAACGATTTTCTCCCACACATCGAAACGTTCCATCAACACGTTATTTGTGATTAACTCCATTTTTACATTATACTATTTAGCTTATGACAATTTTTTTTCCTTATAAAAATACTTGTCAATATGAATTTTGGACAATTGTGAAAATAATTCATAAGCATTTAATGAAAAAACTTGCCAACGAAAAGATTATCAGCAAGCGGTGAAACAAAGTCTACTATTATTATAATTACCAATGTATCAAACATCATTGTCAGCCTACAATAACGTCAGAATACTGTTTGCTTCCAGTTACCTCATCTATTTTCGAGGCGCTTTCCCTTATGCGTTAACAATAGAAATGTAATAACTGTAGAATCAAAAATTTATTGACTTGTGCATATAATAATATACCTACATATAGATACATAGATTTCCATTCTCAAAATTAAAAATATCCACAATCTGTTCCGAGATATTCCAGTTTTTGATATTTTCATTTCTTTTGCCATCTATGTGTGACTAGATGAACTTCAGAACAACACCAGTGCATATAATAATATACCAACATATAGATGAATATATTTCCATTCTGAAAATTTAATATTCCTTCCCACAATCTGTTCTGGGATATTCTTCATTACTCTGAGAGATATTCTAATTTTTAACATTTTCATTCTGTGTGCCATCTATGTGTGACTGAATGAATTTCAGAACTGAACGTCAGTTTGCTGCAGTAGAATTTTAAAGCTTGGACAAATTTCACTAGATGGCGAAATGAATCATGAGAAGCTCTTCCTTCCAGAGCTTAATATTGATTTCAGTTGCTGAAAACTGATTGAAAGCTTTCAAGACAGATACTAATTTTTTTTTAATAACTAGAGTAGAGGTAATTCTTCAATAGGGACGCTTTTCCTCATGCGTTAATATTAGAAATGTGATAACTGTAGAATCAAAAATGTATTGACTTGTGCATATAATAATAAACCTGCATATAGATACATAGATTTCCATTCTCAAAATTAAAAATATCCACAATCTGTTCCGAGATATTCCAATTTTTGATATTTTCATTTCTTTTGCCATCTATGTGTGACTAGATGAACTTCAGAACTGAACACCAGTTTGCTGCAGTGGAATTTTAAAGCTTAGACAAATTTCACTAGATGGCGAAATGAATTATGAGAAGCTGTTCCTTTCGGAGTTTAAAATTGATTTCAGTTGCTGATAACTGATTGAAAGCTTTCAAGACAGATACCAATTTTTTTGTTAAAACTAGAATAGAGGTAATTCTTCAATAGGGACGCTATTCCTCATGCGTTAATATTGGAAATGTGATAACTGTAGAATCAAACATTCATTAACTCGTGCATATAATAATATACCAACATATAGATACATATATTTCCATTCTGAAAATTCAATATACCCACAATCTGTTCTGGGATATTCTTCATTACTCTGAGAGATATTCTAATTTTCAACATTTTCATTCCTTGTGCCATCTATGTGTGACTAGATGAACTTCAAAACTGAACACAAGTTTGCTGCAGTGGAATTTCAAAGCTTAGACAAATTTCACTAGATGGCGAAATGAATTATGAGAAGCTGTTCCTTCCGGAGCTTAAAATTGATTTCAGTTGCTGAAAACTGATTGAAAGCTTCCAAGACAGATACTAATTCTTTTTAAATAACTAAAATAGAGGTTTAATTCTTCAATAGGGACGCTTTTCCTCATGCGTTAATATTGGAAATGTGATAACTGTAGAATCAAAAATTCATTTACTCGTGCATATAATAATATACCAACATATAGATACATATATTTCCATTCTGAAAATTTAATATACCCACAATCTGTTCAGGGATATTCTTCATTACTCTGAGACATATTCTAATTTTTAACATTTTCATTCCTTGTGCCATCTATGTGTGAGTGGATGAACTTCAGAACTGAACATCAGTTTGCTGCAGTAGAATTTAAAGCTTAGACAAATTTCACTAGATGGCGAAATGAATTATGAGAAGCTGTTCCGGAGCTCAAAATTGATTTCAGTTGTTGAAAACTGATTTGAAGGCTTTCAAGACAGATACTAATTTTTTCGAAATAACAAGTGGGTCATGCCTACTACTATATAAAATTACAGAAATCTATTGATTATCTACGGAGTGGTGTATCGGGTGGGATTTGAAAATGACTCAAATATGGAAAATCAACTATTTGAAGATTTAGACGAAAGACATGAAATGAATAATAAAAATCGATTTGTATGCTTACCGATCACCTGTTATCTCATTATATTGAGCGGGCTCAATCAGGATCATCCTGTACTTTCCCGAATATCAAGTGAGGATACAATCTAAAATTCAGCAGAATATGTGAAATGTCTTGTTGCAGTTTCGCATCTGTCATAAAACATTCGTTGGATAATTTTTTAATTAAAATTTCTCATACAAATCCAATTTAACTCAAATTTACAGATTCCTGTGTTTTCAGTAGAAAGTTAATGAGTTATTTAACACCAACTCTCACTGGAATATCGTCATTTTGACCAACAAAAATCATCACATTCTTTTGGGCCTATCCAAGTGTTTACTTCATTTGAACCAACTCTTCGAAATCATTACCGTTCGCCGCACTCTAATCTGTGAATTCGCTATTTTTCTTTAGCAGTTTGATACCATTTTGTGAGGTTAGGATAAAATGTTTCAGATCTTTGAATTGATTTTCACTATGTCCAATCGCAGAAATTTATCGAAAATATCACCATATGCATGCCGGAACGCTATTGAGCAAACTGAACAAGCTATCAGATTTGATTGATATGACTTACTGCAACATTCGCCGATGAAATTTGACTGATCAAATCTTCAATATAGCCACGGTTGTAAGGACGGTAAAATCGGAATTTTCAGTAGTGGTGTCAAAATATGCTCATTTAGGCAACATACAAAATTTTAAATCTGTATCTTCAAACCTATAGAAAAATTGGGGGGCGTACCTCACGCGGTGTGTAAGACGCACACAGTTCAATTATACAGGGTGTTCCTTAAAGACATGCTAATATTTGATGGGGTGATTCTTTGACTTATTTTAAGGAAAAAACTTTCTATAAACGTATGTCCTAAAAGTCCTAACTTTTGAGATACAGGGTGATAAAGTTTTGAAAAAAAATCAGTTTTTTAATAATAACTGAGATAATATTGTAGACGTTTTTATAAAATTTGGTACATGTCTTCTATGCATCAAGGTGCATTTTTTAATGCACAAACATTTTCATTTTCTCAACCAGTGGCGTCCGTACGGGTTTTGCATTGAATATTTTTGGAGAAAAAAATACTACGCCACTGCTTTCTCAAAAAAAAAATACTTTTGAAATCCTCATTTATTTTTGAGCAAATTTGATTTCTTGAGTTTTCTTTGTCCGCCGCATGGTTTTCGCTTAAAAAAATAAAAATCGTTTCATTTCAGGATCAATTCTTCAAAAATCTGATGCGGTGTGGAAATGTTTGTGCATCGACTGAAAGCAAATTGAGGGATCAGATTTGTTCCAAAATGAAGTGTCTACCCTGTCGAGTGTTATCGGAGTTCTAGAACAATCATAATCGTCTAGTTCATAATAGAATGGTGACTTTATGTCGATGATGACACTATATTTACATATCCAGAGTTTATCGTCCTAGTTCCTCGAATTAACTTTCTCCCACGCCGGGTGAAATCTCATCGTTTGCTGATCTCGCATCGTCGCGACGTTCACTTCTTGTATATTCCATAGCCGCCTAAATAGCCATTATCGCCTATTTATATAATAGCTGTCCCGATTGCATTGGCGCCCCGACGTCGTCCGCTCTTCGCCGTGTGTGTTAGCGACGAGAAAGACAACACTTTTCATCAGTTTTCCACCGGGTTCGTCAACTTTCACTACGGACGTGTCTCGAACTTTAGTTTGTTTGTGTTTTTCGGTTATTTTCGAACGGGCGCAATAGTTTTTGTTGATTTTTCGACTAGTATTGGTGTAATACAGATTGATGGTGTGGCATTCGGTATAGGTAATGCTCCTACTGGTGTATCCCCGACATAAATTATCGCGATTGATTCTCATAATTCAGTTATTGAATCAAAGCACTGTTTCTATATTTAAAATAATGAATCATTTGGGAAACATCCAATTTTCCGACAATGTAGGATGGAGGAGCAATCAGAACCAAAATAATAATTCAGTCGGCGCTCAAAAAAATCTTGCACACTATACCAAGCTCAGTACTTCTACAAGAATGAAGGGATGCTTTCGAGAAACTAACCGAAACAAAGTGTGAATTCTTGGTCACAGAACGTTGTCGTCTTGAAACCAAACAAACCTGCTAAAAACGGTTTCGCGACACTTTTTTGTGGTCCAAAGTCTGTCATTGTCCGCCGCGCCGTTGACAATTGAAAGAGCAGTCTGCAGGTCAGATCTCCATTATACAGTCTCATTTCATTTAGGTGCATGACTAGTCAGGAGTCCCGTAAGGGTTCTCAGCTGCTTCCTATTCCTCGCTAACAGGTCTGCCGTTTTTTATGACCTGGTCCTCCGATGCTCTCCCTGTAGTTTTTGTGGCTGTCCCCAATCCAGTCTATTACTATATACTTCGATATCCGTAGTCTGACACCAGTTTGGATATCACTTGGTTGTTGCACAAGGCTTTGAATGCCGCTTAACTATCTGACAGGATGTTCATATGAGAGTTTTCAACGTTTTTCCTATTGTTCTGCTTCGCGCATTGGAGGATGGCGAGGATGATGCCATTATTGGATTCCTGGAGAACACCCTTATTAAAAGGTTCCTGCCTGCTGCAAGCATTCCAAAGACTGAGCACTAGCTAGTCGAGGACGGCATGGATTTCAAACTGCGGTCGCCGAATTCTACGCCTTCTTATAGGAATGCTAAAGGCCAGAGGAGTTAATCCACGAAGTGGACGGTTAGAAGTTCAGGAAGGTTTGAAAAGAAAGTATACGTGAAAGCAATTTCAGGTGAATTTGGTGTTACTGATCTCTACACTACGACCTTCTCAGATCTAGGCTTGTCTCCGTTACGAGACTCCATAGGTTAGTTTCAAATCTCCCGGTGGCAAGATGACCTAGTCCTGTAGGATCTCTTAGCTGGCTCCTGTTCATCGCTAACGGGTCTGCCGTTCTTTATGGCACGATCCTCAGATTCATTCTTTTTCATGTTTATTTTCAAGGATACTTTTCCAGTAGTTTTTATTTCTGTCCCCAATCCATGTTCCTGCAGAAGAATACCATGTTGATTTTCACAGGATTATCAAATTTTGTGAGGCTTGAGGCTATCTATGAATTGGCTTGAGTTCCAAACATACGCTAAAGTTTCTTCAGTTTGCTGTTGAACGAGTGCTGGCTAGCTATTTGAGAAAATAGAGCAAGAGCTGTTAATAATTTTTGCCATCCTAAAATATGATACAAGTTTCGATTTTTTGTGAACGTAACCCTACAAAGCAAGGAAATAAAAGGGGTTCCCTCAAGAACATGAGAAGAATTTCGAAGGTTTGTACAATTCCTGAACTCCTCAACATAAAATATTCAGTCAAAAACTATCATTATGTCAAGCCTTAGAATTAATTTCTATATGAAATGATTTGGCAATTTCTTTAAAGATGGTCATTCAAGGAACGTATTAGAAAAAGCGCTATAGGTAGACATAAACTATGGTACTTCTAGGAAACATTGAATATTTCAAGAACGAGATAAAAAATTATTTAAAATATTTCTTCTACTTTAAATATCCCAGGTTTTTTCGAGTTACCCCTAAAAAATGATTTGCAAGCAGGCCCTTTAGCTATAATGAGAGTGAAAGTCATACTACGCCCACCTTGGTCGCAAATTTAAACACGGGCTAAAAAAATTGTTGATGAAATGAATAATAATATGTGAGAAAAAACGCGTGTATACTTCAGCTCTATAATTGGCAACTTTTCACTGGATATTGTGGTGTTTGTCATCCATACCATGTAGACAGAGATCTATGAAGTAGAAAAACTCAAAATAACGAAACCTTTTTCAGACCAACTTCAGTGAATATCATAAAACTTGTAGAAATAATGAACGAGTTCATCAGAATCATTTATTTTCATGTCCTACCAAAATATACGACGGAGTAAAAATGAATGAAGTTTATGAGTCAAAAATAGGTTCTATACTAGATCGCAAAACACGTTTTCCCGATGAAAACTTTACGAGGGTAAATGAATAATATTGTTATATTATTACATTTCAAAATACTTACTGAAAGTTGAAATAAACACATCAGGTTGGTGAGCTACAGATGTGTCCTCTAGCAATCTTTTAGGCACACAATGAGACCCATCGACGATTTGTACAATTACAATAAGAAAGTTATGCAACTCATTCATGAATTATACTTATGACCAAGATATGACAATATAGAACCATCAGAGGTGTTCTAAAGGTTTTGATGTTTGAAATATAGATATCGAACGAAATTTCATCAAATATCAGTAAACTGAGATGTGCTGTTCCTGGAAGTACTGATATTGACCAGTTTGGATTTGATTCGACTTGAAGCCTGTGCTTGAAATATTCTCAATAATTTTTTTTCTTTTCAGTTTTCATTTCAAGACAATGGTTCAGCTAAATATTTCCAGAGCGGCATCCATACCCCAAAGATGGGTGAAAAAGTTGCCCAAGTAAGTAATTTTTTTCTCTTGGAATTTTAATGGAACGAACTGAAGAAAACTGATCGATGTACATAACTACATCAAGCAAAATACTAATCAGTATGACAAGAATGCAATACACTGATGCGGAAATATTAGTAGTGTAATAAAATAATTATTATACTGAATGAAACCCCAATGGAACATTCTCAAAATTGCAAGTAACTTCAATTCCAAAAGTGTTGCAAACTTCTAGTGAGACATTTTCAAGGTTACCTAAAATGTATGTAATACTGGACGAGGCATCAGCCAGGATAGATGATTCTTGAAATGATTCTTTTGTATTTTAGAAAGGTGCAAAAATTATGTTGAATATGAGTGATCTTTTTGAAGATGTTCAAGTAACTACCAAAACTATTTGTATGAGATTCAGCCAATAGTTTTTCAAATTACATGGATACACAAGAATGACGGCATTTTTTCTCTGACCTTATTTTTTATGTGTTAGCACACTGATGAGATACGAATGGTAAGTTATTTTGAATGATTAATTAACAGTGTAGTAGTTTCACTAGTATTTGTGATGTTGAGTATTGATAGTTTGTTCTTGTTTGATGCATATAATTTGAATGCTATTTGTTGAATCCCATCGAATAATATCATGATCTTCAGTTCATGGTTGTCAGCCGCATATCACAGTAAATGCGAGCAAAAAACTCCAATTGATACCACATAGGGCATGAATGGATAGATGAGAAGAAATATATCATTCTGAATGCTTTGTTAGAAATAGTATTGACGTGATTATTGAAGTTAAGATAATCCCTAAATCAATTAAACCATTGACAGGTTACGTTATTTTATGGAATCCCAAGCAATTATATTTCTTATGAAAACTAGTGTCACAGTAGGCACAAACGTTATCCAGTTCATTCTGAATACGTTCAATATCATCGGTAGCAAATCCAGCATCATTAATAAAAAGTAAGAATAATATAGGGCCAATGGGCGAACCTTGCGGAATACCTGAAGTCACCTGAGTAGTTTCTGACACACTGCCAGATATCTTTACAATCTGCATTTTACTATAAAAGTGAGACTGGATTTATTTCAAGTGTCTGTCCGTTATTCCAAGATTATTGAGTTATTATAATAGCTCATGATAAACTTAATCGAAGGCTTTATCAAGGTACGTGTTGATAACATCTATTTGGAAACCCTGCTTAAGCTTATTTGTGACGAAGATTTGATAGACAGACAAATTGGACGAGGATAACTTTTCTTCGTCGAACCCATTGTTCGTCTATTGTAACAATGTTTGAAATTATTTCATCTGCTATTGAAGGTACAATGATTTGAATAGGAGAATGATTTGAAAAGCAAGGCATCAACAAAAGATTGAAGGGAGACAAGGTTCAACCATAGCCCCCACATTCGAGTACGTGCCCTGGACCCAGGATCTTATTGACGACCAACACCTGTCTATTTTACAGTCGCGTCATATATTATAATTGCATGGTTATCTCTTACTCGTACTTTTTTCCCATTTCGTGTTTCATGTTTCATGTTTCATGATTCATGTTTCATGTTTCATGTTTCATGTTTCATGTTTCATGTTTCATGTTTCATGTTTCATGTTTCATGTTTCATGTTTCATGTTTCATGTTTCATGTTTTATGTTTTATGTTTCATGTTTCATGTTTCATGTTTCATGTTTCATGTTTCATGTTTCATGTTTCACGTTTCACGTTTCACGTTTCACGTTTCACGTTTCACGTTTCATGTTTGTTTTCATGTTTCATGTTTCATGTTCCATGTTTCATGTTTCATGTTTCATGTTTCATGTTTCATGTTTCATGTTTCATGTTTCATGTTTCATGTTTCATGTTTCATGTTTCATGTTTCATGTTTCATGTTTCATGTTTCATGTTTCATGTTTCATGTTTCATGTTTCATGTTTCATGTTTCATGTTTCATGTTTCATGTTTCATGTTTCATGTTTCATGTTTCATGTTTCATGTTTCATGTTTCATGTTTCATGTTTCATGTTTCATGTTTCATGTTTCATGTTTCATGTTTCATGTTTCATGTTTCATGTTTCATGTTTCATGTTTCATGTTTCATGTTTCATGTTTCATGTTTCATGTTTCATGTTTCATGTTTCATGTTTTATGTTTTATGTTTCATGTTTCATATTTCATGTTTCATGTTTCATGTTTGATGTTTCATGTTTGATGTTTCATGTTTCATGTTTCATGTTTCATGTTTCATGTTTCATGTTTCATGTTTCATGTTTCATGTTTCATGTTTCATGTTTCATGTTTCATGTTTCATGTTTCATGTTTCATGTTTCATGTTTCATGTTTCATGTTTCATGTTTCATGTTTCATGTTTCATGTTTCATGTTTCATGTTTCATGTTTCATGTTTCATGTTTCATGTTTCATGTTTCATGTTTCCCATTTCATGTTTCATATTTCATGTTTCATCTTTCATGTTTCATGTTTCATGTTTCATCTTTCATGTTTCATGTTTCATGTTTCATGTTTCATGTTTCATGTTTCATGTTTCATGTTTCATGTTTCATGTTTCATGTTTCCCATTTCATGTTTCATGTTTCATCTTTCATGTTTCATGTTTCATCTTTCATGTTTCATGTTTCATGTTTCATGTTTCATGTTTCATGTTTCATGTTATAGTTTCATGTTTCATGTTTCATGTTTCATGTTTCACGTTTCATGTTTCATGTTTATGTTTTCATATTTCATGTTTCATGTTTCGTGTTTCATGTTTCGTGTTTCCTGTTTCGTGTTTCATGTTTCGTGTTTCATGTTTCGTATTTCATGTTTCCCGTTTCATGTTTCAATTCTACAAACAGTAAGAATGCAACAATCTCTACTCAGAAACGGTAAGGTTCAGATGTTCCATAATATGTGTTTGCTTGAGTGCAGCCATCTGTCGAAATCATACCATTTTCATTCCCTGTGAATAATTCAAGAAAACATGTACAACCCACTTCAACCTAGTTATTCACTTTATGTAAAACTTTATAACTGCTCTGATTCATTGCACCACTGTTTGTCGCAGGACCTTGATCCACATTTTTCTCTCGGTCTTGGCAAGGATTTGCATTATGGATTTTTCACTTGAATCATCGTGTGCCATGAACGGTGACTTTCCTTTGCTTATTTATACCTCTTGTGCGTGAAGTGAACCAGTGTTGAACTGTGAAGTTTTCCTGTCACTCAACGCACAGTCGCTCAGTGAAAACTCTCCAAGGAAAATTATTCGTGACTGGATTGGATTTTTTCTAAAATACTCAACATTAGTCTTGAATACCACTTGTAGAACTGACAACAGTAAAAACACATGAGCTTTTTTTAACACATAAATTTCATTTTTCGTCGAAATAATTTTGCCAATCCGTAATTTCTCGAGAAAAACTGACAGTGAGTCTGGCAATTTTGTCTTATGTCAGTTATTCGAGTAAAGTTACTGATGGAAAAATCTTGAGTTGAAAGAAATTTATTCAATAAAAGAAAAGTTTGAGTGCTTTTTGGCCAGATAAATCATGGCAATAGATATATAAATGCACCACAATAATAATTTGTTCAGATGAAACTTCACTTGATCAATGGACGATAGTTGAAGGCTGTTTGATGAGTATGAACTAATGAGTTTGCAAGCATTTTGGTAAATTTTCAAGGAGAATTCTGTGATTCATCGAATCAAATGATTTCGAGAAGTCCAGTAGGATGAGTACAGTTGCTTCGTTTTCATCAATACCTTTGATGATATCATCATGTGTTATTTTTGCAAGTGCTATCGCACATATGTAGGCAGATCTAAAACCGAATTGCTATTTTATATTATCTATATTATCCAGGGTGGGTATTCATAATTTGTTCTTTGCCGTACATTTCTGATAGTGCACTACATTAAATAGAATAGGAGCAAAATTTAATTTTAGCATGTCTCCAGAGTTTACAAACGCGCCGCAGGTATATTTCTATGTTATATAATTCCCTGTTTCCTTATTGTCTTCTGTTCTGAACTATCACAATAACGTTTTGCCTGCGGTGCATACACTTCGTTTCCTACGAAGGAGAAATCACAAATTACCATAGCGCTTCGGGCCCACAGTTACTTTGATCTATCACTGTGTTCTTCAAATATGCTCCTGTAGTACAGTCGCTGAAGTTAAATATACATTTCATCTACCCAATGAATTGGCATGCTGGCCTGCAGAGCCTACCCTATACTGATGAGGGCAAGATCCCAGAAATCGAAAACATTTCCATGCAACTAGCAATTGCGGAGACAGCCTTGTAGGAACTCTGCACGGAAATTCATTAGATGTAATTCAACGTTCGTCGTGGTATTAGCTAGGAGAGTAGTTGTTTTCTGGTGGTTTTTTTACCCAATTATTCCCATTGTATAGGATTAAACCACTATCACTAAACCATTATAATTCGTTTCCCCTAAAACACCACACATTTGTCAATCGTTGAATACCTATATCGAGGATTACGTTTTGTTATTTTAGCAATTGTTCAATAGCGGGCGCCATTATTTTGGCGGTAATATTCAAATTGAAAAATATTTTCTGCTCGCAAAACATAATATTGGAAGAAATATCCAGGTTAGAATTGAATTGGTCAATTAATTCAGGAACATGTAGTAATAAGTATATTGTTACTAGTAATTTGCCAGTTACAGATCCATAGAATGTCAAACATGAGACGTCTTAAATAAATGCCGTAGAGACGTCGAAAAATTGACGTTCTCAAGACGTCCTCACTGAGCCATAAGACGTACGAGGGTAATTAAGACCAAAAAATGACGTCTCTTGAACGTCATGGTGTTAACTGGAATAAAACATTGTGAAGATTCTCAATTTGTCAGTAATGACCTGAAAACGATTGTAGATCCAAGCAATTGAAAAGTAGTAAAAACATTGAAAGAATTAGAAATCTTTCTACCATCAAGTCAATGGAAGTCCGAAATGCAAGTAACCCAGAATTTCTCTTTTTTCCCTTTGTCGTATATCATTCTGCTGCGGCAACTTCCTTTGTTCCGGCGCCGCTGTCTTGGCGTTGAGCAGATCTCGACGCCGAAATCAGAGCCCCAAGTGCCACAGTGCCAGTCTGGCGGCTCAGCAGACAATTGCGTTTCGATCGGTGCAGCTGTTTTCCACTTGCAATCGCGTTGCCCGCTACTCAAACAACTGACGGTCTAAACGAATTTTCCTCTCGTCCAATTTAAGAAACCTATGCCAAAACGTACTGTTATGTTATACATGTGTCAAATTAAGAGAAAGTTTAAAGGCGGCCCTGATTCAAAAAATTATATTTTATGATTCAATGTTCTCTGTAATTTTTTTCGTTGTTAGTGTGTGTGTGTGAGTATATTGGTAATAAAGCTATTATTTGATTTGCAGATTTTCTTATTTTGAGCACATGCCTGTTTCACAAGTTCGGCTTGTTTTGCAAAGTTATGTAAAGAGGGCGTTGCATTATCTTAAGGGAGTACTTTTGGAGCATCTCCAGAGATGAACAATTATTATAAAACGCTAGTAATGGTAATAATAGTTGCCTTTTTGGGCTGCTGCATATAGCTTAGTAGTTTATGGGGGTGGGTATGTATCGTTTTCGAAAGGTTTTTCATCCTCTTGATGGATAGGAAATTTTTGTGGAAACGAGTTATTCACAATAGCTAAGCAATTCAAATGAACAAATGTGAAACACTAATTTCACTCAACAGATTAGACAAAAAACACATCTAGCTGTACAAAAACATACATAAAGATCACCAGGCACCAGTAAAATCACAAAGAGCAGAGCTATCACCTTCATAATTTTTGGCTTGACCTTTCTGCTTGATCTCATTCGAAAATGAAAAAAATGTTAACAACTCAAAAACTCTAAACTGAATGATTGATCAGATAACAGATAACAGTCGCCTTCAGTTAAAAATTGGAATGGTATTCAATGCTTGATATGAAAGTGATTTTGTATGGAATGTTGGAATTATTGAAGTAATCTCCACAAATACTTCAGTCATTGGCGCAGCCAGGAGGAGGGCTTTTGGGGCTGTAGCCCCCTTAAGCCATCATATGACTATTTAAATGATGGCGTTAAATACGGGAAAAATATTGAAAAAATTGTAGAACTTTCGAAAGTATATTTTGCGGTTTTATGTGCTAGGAAGCTGGATCCTAGCGTACCTTTTACATTTTTCGCATTCTGCGACCATAACGAGACACAATCGTTCTATACATATGTGTATAGGAAGAAAGCTAAGAAAATATTCTACAAGAGGATGTTATTGTTTGCTGGCCTAACAGTTCGCTTGTAGGTGTTATAGGTGATGTTGTGTGCTAGGATGCCGGATTCGTGCGATACAATTTTTGTTGCACATTTATCTTTGTTTTATGGTATACCGTGGATCCGAACATATTCAAATCATACATTTTCGGAAACAGCATTAAATTTTGAGTATATCGGTGGTAATTTCGAGTAAATCTGATGACCTCGGATTTTGGGCCATTTTCAAGGTATAACCCTTTGATGTTTTATCGGCTAAAAATTTATTTTGTGCCGATCGACTTGAAAATCACAGGATTTACTAATTACGGCATGCTGAATCGATTGGCGTTCGCAGAATTACTCTATTTCGATTCGGTCGTCGCCTGAAAATGTTATCTAGAGATTGTAGGTGCCGTTTTCCTGCCAAAACTCTTTATACTTTTCTTCTATAGTTTATTTGTTGAATTTGATCTTTTTCCTATACGCTGACCGAATTTGAAATCAATTGCTAGTCAAACATAGATTTGGTAGGCGTTTTTACAAACGTGTGCACTTTGAGTTGGGCCGATTTTTAAATTTATTATTTTTCATTTTTCGAATACTGTGTCATATTAAATCGATGACGTAGAATACGGAAAAAATATTGAAAAAATTCTAAAATTTTGGGAAGTATTTTTCGTAGGCGGTTTTATGTGCTCTGATGCCGGATCCTAGCGCACCTTTTATATTTTTCGCATTTTGCGACCATAAAGAGACACATTGGTTAAATACATAGGTATACAGAAAGAAAGCCAAGAAAATTTCCTACAAATTGATGTTATCGTTTGTGTGCCTAACAGTTCGCTTGTAGGTGTTATTCATAACATCCGCCTGACGAAAAACAAAAGCTCTGGTAACTGATAAATTCAGCCCCCCACAAACTGAAATCCTGGCTGCGCCACTGACTTCAGTACCCATAAACACCTAGATTGGATCCGGTAGTTGCAATTTTTTTCTGAAATTTTGATTTCGAGCGATGAACGCAACATTGTTAAAAACCGTCTCTATATATTGAATAGACTCCAAAATGTAACTTCCAGCAAGATTTTCTCATATGTGGAAATTTCGACACGATGAGTCTACCTTTTTCGGAAAATGCCCCCTCCCATAGTCCAATGGTCGCTCAAGAGATTTGAGGGGACCTAGAGATGAAACATTCCCTACACTTTCCATTTTTCTCATGATTGCCCCTGTTCTCTGTGTTACATTATCAAAGTCTAGTCTGACCATTTTATAACCATAACCATCTTTCTTTCCATCATATAAAAAATTCTAAAAAGGAAGATATTCATCAAATGATATACACGGTGTTCCTAAACATCTGGTACATCCGAAAGGGGGACATTCCTTGGCCTACACGAACGACAGCCTTGAAAAGTCGAAACTTGTGCGAGCCAAGGATTAACGAGGTCTTACCTTTCAACGTGCGATTCCTAGCACTTTCTCGGGCCATCAGATGAAAATCTGTAGTCGCTAGGATTCGAATATTCAAATGGGAATTCCTGGGAAGACGAGTAGAGTAGATTGTTCATTGAAAAGGAAAAGAGGTAGTTAATAATTTCCACAAAACTAACTTCTGATGAACATCTGTTGAACGATTCATCTTATTTGACGTATTTCTTTGTTCTTGTTCTTGTTCTTGTTCTTGTTCTTGTTCTTGTTCTTGTTCTTGTTCTTGTTCTTGTTCTTGTTCTTGTTCTTGTTCTTGTTCTTGTTCTTGTTCTTGTTCTTTCAATATAAATGGCTGTTGTATTGACCCATGCTCTTAGTTCGTTCAATGGTCAAAGGCTCACTTTTTCCATAACATAAATTTTTTTCCAGCATTCATTTTTAAACCTACCGCAGGTGTTTTACGAATGAATCGGCACCCAAAAAATAATTATCAACTGTTTAAATAAACCTCAATTTCATACCTTTTGTCGAATAAATTATCGAGGTCCTCATAATACTTTTCAATTACCGCTGAATATTAGATTTCATTCAGGAGGAAAAATTTGTTTTTGATAACTACTTTTTTACCTGAGAATAATTTTAATCCAAATAGCACAGGCCACACATTCTATTTTGAAAATTTATGAGATCAAAGAGATTGTCCTGAATATGAGATTGAAGATTATATTCGACATTTAAATATTTATTTCATTGTTTCATTCATTGTTTTATTCAATTATATATAAATATGTATGATGAAAAAAAATGGGTAAAGATAAAAAACGAAACTAGATGTATGAAAAATGATTTAGTCAGAGATATAATAATGATTTACTAAATATTACAAAAATATCACAGAACTCGATCAAAATAAATAAGGGAAATTTTAGAACACTCTTGAAAACAGTTCAAAAAAGTTGCTCAAATAAAACATCAAAAATTGATATAAAGAGATAGAAAATTCAAAATTTCATCAATATTCATTGAATATTCTTCTGGAATGGACAAATTTTTGGCCCAAAAAAAATAAGAAAGTAGAGGTGATTAACAATAACCAAAGAATAGGAAAGCCAAGTACCTAAAAGAAACAAATAAAACGGAGGTGAAGAATAATATCATGGGGTTGAAAAAATGGTAAAGAAAAATAACATAAATGATGGAACATACAGTTGTCCAGTGACAGGGTAGGTCGGACAACATTAGAGTCGTCCTGCCCCAGCCCACTGAATTATAATCCACTGTACAACTGATATTTCCTCACAAATGAAGCAGCGACTTACAGTTGAAGTCAGTCGCAGCGCCACCCGCGAGGTAAAAAAACAAGCAAGCCTCGGTAGCAAAGACACCAGGAAGTGAACAGAGTTCAATTTTTGCCGGCGAGTATGAAATAAACGAAATATTTCCACCATGTGAAAAATATGAGGCAAACATCTGACAGGAAACAGCTACTTCCCTGGCTAACACCACGACGAACATTGAATCACAACTGACAGATATTCATGCAGAACGAGGTATTGTAGCTGTATCACCATTCAATCGGATATCGCAAGGCATCTGAATAAATTATATTATCATTATAATACGAAAGGATCGCTTGTCTTACTGATAGAGTTCAATACGATATGAAAATTCTGTAGTTATAACAGATAATAGTCAATAGAATTAATCAATTCGTTATGTCTGTTGAATGGAATGCGTTTCACAATCTCTTTCAATATATCCGTCAACTCAAGCCATTTGTGTCGTGCCAAGTTAAATAAACCAATTCGGAGGAAACGAAGGATATCATAATTTTGATTCTGATTGTCAAAATCGATTCATTCAAATCTAGAAGGTATAGGTAATTGAATTCCTAATTTACTGTGTTCTGAACAGCGGCAAAACCGACGATGAAATTTCTCAATCCTCCTGTCTAATACAGACACCCGCCTACTATGATTCGTTCCCTCGCGTACCGACCTTAACCCGGAAAGGTTAGTTGCGTGTCGAAAGGGCATTTTTTACATACATTATTTCTGCATTGCAACAAAATATTATAAATTTCCCGGAAAAACTCATTGCTCTAATTAATATATGAATAATAAATTGTGAATACTCAACTACACAGTAGTTACCCTGTACAATTTCCATGTTTTTCCAACCTAGTTATTTTCAATGACCTAAATTTGTGACATCGTAACAACGTTTCACCTACTTAGTTGCCTCACATTCTGAGTATGCACTTCGCATACAAAATAAACACTGCTTTATCAATAAATCGATAAGCAGTCGAAACGTACATTTCATTCATAATTCACAAACTGAAAATATACTATTGATTCACACAATTTTCTCAGAAGTTCAGAGGGAATTTCTCAGTTGAATATTTATATCTAACAGATATTGAATTATACAGGGTGTCTTGAAATGCGCGCCACACAGAGCAGGTGAATAAAAATTAAGCTGAACTTTCACATTAGCATGTTCAACGGGTGAAAAGAGCAGTACAACACTGTTCCATCTATTGTTGCACTACAATTCAGCCTACTGTAATGGTCTGCTCATGTTTCTTTCTCCTGGAGATCCGACACAATGCATAGAGAAAATTTGAGGTCATAATACTGGGTATGCAAACATAATATACCGAACACATCAAGAACATTATTCAGTAAAACTCGGGTGAGCAGAAACTGCTATTATCTCCAAACAGGCAGCATATCATCGTTGGCTCATATATCTGGGACATGACCATTTCAATTCTCGGCCTCCTATAGGGCTCGCACGCGCTGAGGAAATAGGAAAAAGTTGTTCAGTCATCTTCACATTTGTGGCAAGTGGAGCTGTCTGATAATGCTAGTTGTCTGCCTAATTTTTCAGTTCCTGTCAGTATTTCTACAAGGAAACGCGCTTGGCGATTTCCGCCTAATAGCCATGCCGTCCTTGATCTGCTGAAGCCGGTCACAAAGTCTTTCAACTGCCTGCAGCCGGTAGAATCGAAGTTTGTTTAGTTTTTCTTCCGCCTAAACATTTTTGGATGCAAATGTTTGGCTTCTTTTGATCCTAGTACTGGCTCAAACCAGAGTTGCGGAACCTGTTGTAGAAAGTTCTTCTGCTACTTCGTTTCCAGACACACCTCTGTGACGGGACTTATACTAGCTGAACTTCCTTTGTTTCAGCTAGTTTCTCAAGAGCTTCTGCGCATTCCTGTGCTGAGCTTGATTCAGGATGACAGATGGCTCTGAGCGCAGCTTGGCGATCTGAACAGATATGAATTCTCTGTTCGGACCATTTTTTCGCCTCTTGCCTTTTAGCTTTAGTTAGGATCGCGAATACTTCAGTTTTAAAAACTTATATATCTTCCCAGAGCTAGGTTTCTCGCACACCTCTTCCTTCCAGGTGGATGCCTGCTGTACCCGAAGACTGTCTTTCAGTCAGAGGCAAACCGCCTGTGTAACATATTGAGCTTTCTGAGCGAAACTCCACTGTTTTTCCTCTTCAGTGTTCTCCACTTCGAGGGCAAAAAATGGAATTTCCTGCAACGCTCAATTGGCGATTTCTGCATGACCTATCATCGCTCCATTACTAAGACTCGAAAATCCCGCCTTCTACTATAGACTGGAAGCGGTGGTAGCCTCAGCAGCACCTCCAACACTGCGGTTGGAGTGATTTTCAATGCGCCAATTATTACCAACCTCTCAACTTTGCCAAGCTTCCGGCCTATTGTGCTGCCCTCTATACAGCTGACCCATATTGGATCTTTGATTTTATGACTGCCGTTTACAGCTAGCGCATAATCTCTAGGTTGGTTTCCCAATTACTTCTCACAATTATTCTCAGTTGCCATAGGATTGCTATCGACTTTTGAATAACCCTATGTACATATTGGATTAACTCCAGCTCTTGGAGCTTTTTCCTTCATGTGGTAAACAGGATCACCCCAGTTTTTTATCAGATTTCCTAGAGCCCTGCTTCACCATACCATCTTCCAATAATTCTACAAGCAGCCTGCATCTAATGAATCGAAACCTTGTTCCTCGAAACCTTCACCTGTGATTCCCTTCCCCTTCCTCAACTCTTCTCCGTATTAGTGATGATACGACCCAGCTGACTAGTTAGTAAGGCGTTCCTCGATGTTTTTCTGAAATATTGTTCTATCGAAACTGACTAGTCAATGTCGATCTTGATTTTTGGGACACACCAAACATCTCTTTTCCAAGGCGCGTCTTCTAACAAAGGTAAAGCTTCAGAACTCACCGCCCTAGGGGGTATTCTCTATTTCAAACACCTCGACACGTGTTTCAATCATCAAGTGATCATCTTCAAGAGGACAGATTAAACTAAAAGTGTGAAGGTGTTAAAAATTGCGTTTGGTGTTGGGATAAACCAGTATATTCATGAAATACGGAATATTATTGAGTGTGCTCTACCCACCAGAAGAAGCTGACAACCAAAAGGAATAAAAACTTGCACCATACTAGAGTTTGTGCTCCTCGAAAAGCTATACTTTTCAACAAAAACTCATAATTCATCATTTCCGTAGCTTCAATTTTGCCTTTTTTTCATCCGGTGATTAGAGACTCCGAACAATGAACATTTTCGTTTACTGGAACAAACAATAATGAAAGCCTTCTCTACATATTCCATTGATTAACTGGAGCAAATCATCAATTAATCCATCTCTCTGAAAAAAAAAGTATTCGCACATGCTGAACTACACTCAGCCGTTTCGTTCAGGTCATAATTACATCGTCCAATAATTAATCCCCCAGTGCCTCCTTCTTTTCCAATTAGTTTCATATTACTTTGTTGCTTCAAATCCTCCAATTCAATTAATGTAATCGTATCTTATGAAGTCCCAACAAACAATCAAAGGTGCTGCAAAAGGGAGAATTAATCACATTGAAGGTAAGGAGAAGTTATTGTCCAGAATATCGAACAAAGGACACAGTACGGCACGTGGTCTTGAATTCACGTTCAAAGGACGTCACACTGGGGCATTTATGAGCCTAACGAAGAAATGAAAAATGCCGCTAAAGACATTTTTTCATGAAAGTAATTATGTTCAAAGGGGGGATTTTGCCAGAGCAGTTCTGACCGTGAAATGCTCTTTCGATTTGAAGCGTCTAAATGCAAAGGCGGCAGACATTTAACGTATGAAAAGAGTAAAACACAAAAAACCTCCTTGATCTTATAACTTGATCAATCAACTTCTTTTAATGAAATTGTGTGAGTGTTATCCAAAAAGACTGATTTATTATTAGAAAGATATTTTGTTTGAACTATGACACATGTCTGCTTTTGCAGCTGAGCCTTGCAAATGCCTGCTTATGCATCTGAGTAAACTGCAATTATCTGGGTTTGCATCTTATGATGATAGTGGAAACACCAATAATATTATGGTAGGTGATAAGATTTTAGTAGGTTCACAGGTATGAATGTTGAACTGACTGAAGTGAAATCTGAATATTTTTCGTTGTTTCTTCTTTTTTTTCGCGTTTATAATGCTGATGGTACTCCATCGACCACCACGTGGAGAGATCTACCTGAGAGAAAACTAGATAGTAAGGAACATAACTGGAGAGGCAAGACATAAGATTAAAGTTTGGCAAGGAGTTTCTGGTGCCAAGCACGTTCAAACGATTCGGATATATCTAATGCAACGGCATTTCACAGAGTTTCACCATATATTTCGATAGATTGCTGCTCAATATGTGATACATAAGCAAGCAGGTCACCAGTAGATCTCTTTCCCCATTTTTTTTTGGGAGTGGTTGTACTCTTGCAACTTTACAGTTGGACGTGATAAAGTGCCAAGGACTGTTGTTAGTTCGGGAGCGCATTCTCTGAGAACGATCGGAATTCCGTCAAATCCAATAGCTTTGTTGGTATTAAGACCCAGCAGAATACCTCTGATGGTTCTTTGGCGAAGGATAATCTCACACAAATGACTGTCAATGGGAATGATGTTCTGGGGTTGTTCCCAATGAATGCGGCGAAGAACTTACAGCAAATATGTTGGCCACGATATAATCGTGTTCCTGAGCGTACGTTGCTGGTGTTCGATCTACCTTGGTAAGGGGAGGAAATGAGCTGGAAGTGAACTTTCTCTCCACGGCTTCGGCCACTGACCAAGAAAAGAACTGTTAAGACACTCAACAAGCTCTGATGGCATCTTGGCGAGAGCCCCTTTGATGGATTTGATTGTCTCCTTGCAGATATTCCTTCATTCCGATATGGTCTCAGAGCCCTGATTTCCCAACCATCGACGGTTTACTGCATGATGAGTCCTACACAGTTTCCTGTTGCATTGGAAACAACATATAAAGATAGTAACAAAGATCATACAGAACATATAGGAAGCACAATGAGGATTCATGGCCTGTCAGTGCCTCTGAAATTCGTGGCGATTGATGTACTCTTAATCAATCTAATACAATATGTATAATAAAATTCAGTCATAGTTTAGTATTCTTCAAGATGCATGTTTTGTAATTCTCCAATACAGGTGTATGTGGCAATTCATTATAGGTTTTGCCGCCTCCATGCCACAATAAAAGGGACTTTTTTCTTATTATTTCTGTAATGGAAAGAACCAATAAGGCTGAACACCTGATCTAAAAATGCTAATAAAATCCGATCCAATGGAAAAATCAAGCAATATGAACCACGTCAATCCTGAAAACATAAACATAATCAAAAAAATCATCGATGATTTCGAAAACGAGCAATTCCCAAAATACCCGCGACGTAAACGCAGCAAGACGAAAAAAATCAGCACCAGCGACTCGCTTATACACAAGTACAAAAAATCGCAAATTTCGCCGAAAACGGCCTGCTCTCTGGACGACAAATTAATAAAGTTCAAGCCGTCCAATAGCGTAGAGGACTTTGTGAAAAACGAGAATGACGTGTATATCAACTTTTTCGAAAACTGTGATAACGAAAATGCCGACGCAAATGCGTTCCGGAAATTTGTGCATCGTCAAAGTTTATTCAAAAATAGTAACAGTGCTAAATTCAGTGACGGACTCGGAGATGAATACAAGTTTCTGCGCGACACGAAAAGTCATCAGGAGCGGGTCAAGAACAACGTCAAAGAGGTCAGTATATAAATTCATTTCCTTTGTTAGCTACTAAGAAGGCAGATATATAGATTTGAACTCAGTTTGATTTAAAAATGGATGGACCTAATTTCCCGTATCGGTATTAGAAGCCTGTTATTTTTTTTGTGTTAGGTCTTTCATATTGTTTGGTTTACATATTGGTTAGCTAAATCCAATATTTAGCTGATTCTGAGATAGTAATTCGAAATACCCAATTAATACATCAAAATTAGCTGATCGAGAGAATCTGAGTGGGAATTTCGACTTAGTGTCTTAGAATTTTGAGGTGTTCGGTCAGAACTCAAACTTACTATCTCATTATTAGCTAATTCCAAGATACTCAATCAGAATTCCGATTGAGATAATTCTGAGATATCAAACCAGAATTTCTTATAGGCCAGAATCACTATCTCAGAGTTAGCTAGATCGAAGATATCACGTAGGAATTCTAACTGAGCCTCTTATTCTGAATCACTGAGTCAGAGTTCTGCCTTAGTATATCGGAATTAGCAAAAATTTGATAATTGTGGCCCTTCTCCGTCTTCGTACAGTCGAAAGAAGTTACTCTAATGATGAACACCTACGTCTCTTTGAAACGCGAGTGGTTCGAGATGGCATCGAGTAGTTATAATGGCATTTTGGCAATTCACATACTAAGGGAATTCTGAGAGAAAATTTCGAAATTAGCTTATTTTGAGATACTCATTCGGAATCCAAATTTGGTATATCAAAATTCGCTTATTCGAAACTCTGACTTAGTATCACGGAAGTAGATAATTCTGAGATACTTACTAAGTCCGAATTTAAACTCAGTATCTATGAATTAGCTTTTTATGAGATACTGAGTCATAAATCTGACTTGGTATCTCAGATTCACCCAATTTCGACTTCCTTTTCAGAATTCCAACCCACCATTTCAGAATTCTGCCTGAGCATCCTGGAAATAGCTAATTCTGAGATTCAAATTCGAAATTCTGACTTGGTATCTCGAAATCAGCTTATTCTGAGTCACTATGTGGAAGCTCAGACTCAGTAACTTGGAATAAGCAGAACTACAAATTTGATAATTGTGGCCCTCCACACCTCCATTTCTTAAAAACACGAATGATTAGAGATCAGTGTAAGTAAGGACGCCTCCTAGTTAGAGTAGCCCTGGCTATTCTACCAACTTTTGTTCCAGAAACTTATGTCAGTCACACCGATAGTGATTTACAAAACTCAATTTATGACCTCTATTTCACGTTGTTTTTTAGCCTTCTTTGTTCTTTGCGCCAGCAACATCCGTCCAAGTTTTTCGAAGAGTCCACATTTTAAAGTGCTTGCGCATCAGTGTGGCCCGTATCGATTTCAAAATGAACGAACATTCATCAATGGCGTACTTACAGATAAACTTTGGTCCAGCAAGAACAGCTGGAAACAGTCGGCAGAAGCCAATTAGTTTCTGATGCTATCCTTACAGGGCGTAGTTGATAGTCCTCTGTTGTGAAGTTAGTCTAACGTAACGTAAAGAGGCCCTTTCAAAATATTTGAATATATTTTTCAAGATATTTGGATTTGAAAAGAGTAACCATCCTAACTGAAGACAGATATGTCTAATCCTAATTTTAAATCACTTATAAGATTACTTCCTTGTTCACTATGTTCATTCACTTTGCTCTTCAGAATGTGAATCATTCGAATCAAATCAAATTTTATTGAGTCCGTTTCCTATTAAAAAAAAAATAGATTGGAAGTCGGCATTTGAAAACCTCTAAACATTTCGAGCTCTTCAAGAAAGAAGGAAGTTTGTTGAAGAAGTAAGTAATAAATGTAAAACATACAGCTTTCATTTTTTCAACATCCAAATATGAAGCGTACAAGTTTCCAAAACTCCAAAAAACACATATACAGAGCGTAGCCAACTTAGCTGTATTGCTCAAGTACTACCAAAAAAAACTTTGTGTGACTGGAAACTCATATGAAATGATCTGATTTTCAATTCTACGCTTGTTTGAGCATGCGTTTACTCTACAAATCTCCTTTCTATCAGAAAACATCTCTTTCTTTTTTCTACTGCATCTGATTTTAGGCATTCTGCGCCTATATTCAGAACAAAATATACAGGGTGTTCCTTAAAGACATGCTAATATTTGAGGGGGTGATTCTTTGACTTATTTTAAGGAAAAAACTTTGTATAAACGTATGTCCTAAAAGTCCCAACTTTTGAGATACAGGGTGATAAAGTTTTGAAAAAAAATCAGTTTTTTAATAATAACTGAGATAATATTGTAGACGTTTTTATAAAATTTGGTACATGTCTTCTATGCATCAAGGTGCATTTTTTAATGCACAAACATTTTCATTTTCTCAACCAGTGGCGTCTGTACGGGTTTTGCATTGAATATTTTTGGAGAAAAAAATACTACGCCACTGCTTTCTCCTGAAAAAAAAAATACTTTTGAGATCCTCATTTATTTTTGAGTAAATTTGATATCTTGAGTTTTCTTTGTCCGCCGCATGGTTTTCGCTTAAAAAAATAAAAATCGTTTCATTTCAGGATCAATTCTTCAAAAATCTGATGCGGTGTGGAAATGTTTGTGCATCGACTGAAAGCAAATTGAGGGATCAGATTTGTTCCAAAATGAATGAGAATCCAAAAAAATGTGTAATTCTTGTCAGATGCTCGGTTCTTGATTAAAATAATTAAATTGAAATTGCTTCATATCGCAGTAGGTACCTAACATTTTGTTGACAATAAATCGTCCGATAGTAATTTAGCTACCTCTTTATAATTGATATTTCTTTTCACCACTTCTTAATCTTTTCACTTATAATCTCCCAAGTGCTTGAATTATTACCTTGAATGGATTTACGATATTAATTCAGCTACCTATCTTAAATACAGTTTATCATAATCGTTGGATAGGTCGCGGAGAACCTCAGCAATGGCCAGCAAGATCCCCTGATCTCAACAGTTTAGATTTCTTTTTATGGGGGCACCTTAAAACTCTAGTGTATAAAATTCCCGTTAATACTTTAGAAGATTTAAGAGAGCGAATAGTTGCCTCGTGTGAAACTATTCGAAATACGCCGGGAATATTTCAACGTGTGCGTAATTCCATGCGTAGACGGGCGGAAGCATGCCTATTAAGTGAAGGTGGCCATTTCCAACAATTTTTATAATCAGTGTTAGTATTATCAATAATTAATGAATTTGATCCGTTCATTTAAACTTACTTTTATAAAATAAAATAAAATTCTTTTTGTACAAGCTGAAATCCATATTTTTTTGATTCTCATTCATTTTGGAACAAATCTGATCCCTTTATTTGCTTTAAGTCGATGCACAATCATTTCCACACCACATCAGATTTTTGAGGAATTGATCCTGAAGTAAAACGATTTTTGTTTTTTTAAGCGAAAACCATGCGGCGGACAAAGAAAACTCAAGAGATTAAATTTGCTCAAAAATAAATGAGGATCTCAAAAGTATTTTTTTTTTTGAGAAAGCAGTGGCGTAGTATTTTTTTCTCCAAAAATATTCAATGCAAAACCCGTACGGACGCCACTGGTTGAGAAAATGAAAATATTTGTGCATTAAAATATGCACCTTGATGCATAGAAGACATGTACCAAATCTTATAAAAACGTCTACAATATTATCTCAATTATTATTAAAAAACTGATTTTTTTTCAAAATTTTATCACCCTGTATCTCAAAAGTTAGGACTTTTAGGACATACGTTTATAGAAAGTTTTTTCCTTAAAATAAGTCAAAGAATCACCCCCACAAAAATTAGCATGTCTTTAAGGAACACCCTGTATAACACAAACATGACTGAAACGCCTAGCTGGTTGATATTAACAGTGTGTTTATATCACATATCATATAAATAAGTGAAATCCAACTATGAAGACGAGAGATTTATAAATCACACAATGTCTCCAAGACATTTTTTTCACAGAATCGTGACTAAAACCTATGCCACCATCTGTCATACAAATAAAGATAACGCAACTTCAAGAAAGCCAACTACCCACAGAAGGTCGTAACACTCAAGCTCATGGTTACACAAATTGCCATCCCCTCAGAAATCGTTCTCCCACCACCCCCTCATTTAACGCGAAAGCCAACCTCATTAAGCTGTCACACAAGTTAGAGATTACTCAAATGAAATTTCCGGGAAAATATTTTTAATCAACTATTCTCCGATCGTGTGTGGAAGGAAGGTGGAGAACTAGATGTCAAGAAATTTGATTTCGTACGGATATACAGGAGGGAATTTTCGTTGAATCGATATTTTGATAGGATCTTACTTCAATCTATAAAAAAATCACTTTCAAGGAAGGAAAAGACATGTGGCAAGTGCTTGATCTGGTGGAGCTATCTTCACTAATTCAGTTTCGCTAATATGTACTCCTTTTATACTTGCCAAGTGTTCAGCCTTTCCGCACCTGACGTGGGTTGAATCGAAACAAATACTTCAATATGTGCCTGGAAGCTTCTGAAACGAAGAAAAACGTTGAAGCTTTTCAGAGTAAAAACATAATACAGAGTATACAAGCTCTCAACTTTTCAACATACAAGTTACGTTAGGCAAACAAGCGTCCATCACTTCAGAAACAAAAGCAAGCTTACAAGCTTTCAATATTTCAACTTCCAAATGTTGTTTAGTTTTGAGAACACGAGGGATTCAATTAAGTTCTTGATGGAAAAGAAAACTGACAGTACCCTGTCGTTTCTCGATGTGGAAGCTGAAAGAACAGACACTGGTATCCTCACCTCTGTTTACAGGAAGAAAACACATACAAGACAGTATCACAAGAAGGGACATTGTGAGAACGTTGGTGAAAAGAGCGATGTGTATTTGCAACAACCAGGATTTACTGGCATCGGAAATTAACTACGAAATGGATACTCTGAAAAACTCTGTTGGTTCCGGATCTCCCTTGCTCGCGCAAGCTCTGCTTTCGGGGTTTTCTCCAAAATCCTGGGAGATTCGTATTGGAAAAAATATAAAAGGGATCAAAAACGAAGAACGTACACCAAACCACGTTCTTCCCTATATAAGAGGTAGTTCTAAGAAGATCAGAAGGACCGGGAATTATAATACTGAACCAAATTTGATGTTTCCAGATGCCATTCGACGCAGAATTCAGTCCTCTGTATTACTGAATAGAATGACATTTTCCGTCTGGCGCATAATTTTCCAGTTACAAGCAAAAACAAAAAAAAGGGCAAAAATTTGGCAGTTTTTTGGCTATCAAAAGTTAAGCTCATCTGGTATGGTGAAAACTGAGATAAACACATTCAGGACCGAATAAAGGTACTAAAATGATTTCCAGCTTGCTGAAAATGAATTTCCCAAAAATATATTAATTTGATTGGCCAAACAGTGGATCCTTTGCAAACATATGAGAGAGTATTTTTTTTTTGTAATTGATGATTTTCCATGGAAACGCTATTCAAATACAAGTAGTTATATTCTCGCACTTGGAATTCACTAGAATTTCCATGGTGAACAATTTTCTAGAGCAAGAGTAAATACAAGATTTCATTTTCAGTATAGGGAAATATATGCTTCAAATAATATTAAAAGCGGTTTTACACGTGTCGAGAACTGACACTCAACGTATCCTTGGGGGTATTCATATGCCATATATGTATATTTGAGGATGAAATATGAACCTGATATTAAGTTACACTATAGAAACCTACATCTTTTCTCCCAAACTGAATTTCGATTTTCCTGAAGCGTCTAGGAAAATATTAGACCTTCATGAAAATCATCGTCAATATCAATCGGTAAATAGTAATAAAAAGTAGCTACCCTGCAGTCCAATGTCATACGTTGGGATATTGATAGGAATATTGATGTTGTTGAATGACTTTGAATATTCCGGAAAAGTGAACAATTTTTTTGGACCATAAATAGAAAATTCAACTGTATATTTTGGTATTATACCAGAGGACATCAATAAATAAATTACAGAACGATGTCCTCTATAAATGATCACCTTAACAAATATGACATCATCTCAAATAGACTGTATGGTTTTAAAACGGCTCTAGACTGAGAAAAACCACCCCTGTTTGTCTTCATTGATCTTTCTAAAGCATTTCATACAGTCATACTCTACTCATCGAATTCTTTGAAAACATTGGTATAAACTATTCCAAGACCACAGAATCAGATAGGAGTGATAAAATATGGTGTACCTCAAGGAACAATTTTTGGGCCGCTTCTTTTCGATATATATCAAAATACACACTGAAGGAAAAATCGGCACTCACGCAGAACACCAATATGACACCACGAACAAACAAACAAGTAGCTACTATTTCTACTACCAAAATTGGCACTTGGCAAATTTCAAACGCTCGTCAGTTTGAAACGGCTTGGCCGATTTCCACAAACAAAGTCGTGTTGGATAAAGAATCGAAAGGACTTCAAAACCAGATGCCACTTGAAAAGTTGGTGGTGCCCTCTTGACAATATGCCACGTAACCACAATGATTTTTATACCAGAAAGTAGTAAAAGTGCTACCTTTTCACCTGAATTTCACCCGATCTCGATGGCTTGTTCTGTTGAAAAGTTAAGGGGGGGGGCACTTTTTACGTCCTCACTGTATATATTACACTTCATCAGCAGTTCAGTTCTTGCAAACAAACAATCAAATATTTTAAAAGGGTATAAAGTTCTTCGGAGGATTATTCAACACACTAAAAATATTTGGCCATCTAATGCAAAAATTATGAGTGAAGACATCAGGAAACTGTATCTTAATGAAAATTCTCTTCCTGTAGTCAAAGGTTGTTTGATATTCGGAAGCAGGACGGTAGTTCCCCGGATAATTAATTCCGGAAATCTGAAACACATGTCGGATATCCGGGGTCGAGAAACAAATGAACTGCCAGGAGCTATGTATGTTGGCCCAACAAAGACAATGCCTGTAATATGTATAAAAGACACACTTTTGTCCTTGACCACTCTCTGCCACCAACGCGGGTTTGTGGTTGTAGAAAGCCCTTTGAGATAGGGTGAGCCGAGGTTATGTTTGATTTGTGTAATTTTGGGATTCTACCTAAGCAGGGAGAAGGAAAGTACTAAACAAATAGGTCAAGTATATACTGATCATATCTGTACAGAAATGTAAGGACCTGGCAGACTTCCTTTCTTGGAAGTGAAAGTATTGCCAACAAAAGAATAGAACGTTATACATTGTACAAAGAGGTGGCAGGATTCTCATCTCCGATGTTCAACATCATTCTCAATGTCAAACAGTTTTGGTTTCGGAATTGGCTACTTGGTGAACTGTCGATACAACAGCTCCTCTTCACAAAGACATGGAGCAACAATGATCAGTTTGGCATACAAATTACTACTCTGCAGTTGTACTAGATACTCTTCCTCACAAACCGACACTAAAATCAATCACTCTTCTGGGCAAAAGGGGGCACGTAGAGGCCTTTTCAGAGGACTTGTACCGAATTTTCACCTGTCAACAACCCGTACTTGTCCAGCTTTCAGGTTCAGGGGGCTGTCCAGCGTGGAAGGGCTGTCCATAATGGAAGACCCTTTTCTGAAAGTTTCAGATTCCTGGTTCGTGTAGATTCCAAATAAATTTGGATTTTCCGGCAAAAGACATCAAATTTCACATGACACTTTGATATTTATGGAAACACCATTTTCCCTATAAATACCCAGCCGAAATTCAGGGAAAGTCAGATCATCTGGGACCTTCCATCGGACAACAACCTAAGTTGGACCTGAATACTTCCTCGGTACCGGACCCGACCAAGAGATGGAGTGACTTACAAGATCAGACGAAACATCACCTGAACAAGGAAGCCCAGGTCCATAAGAATATGGAGCCAAGTTTCCTGAAATTATTATTTCTTCCATCTACTTCCTTTAGATAAAATAATGAAAATGGATTATGGAAATAATCAAGCCTTTCGCACTATTTCTATACTACAGGAGTTTTGTCGGCAAACACCGAACAGAAAATGATCCAACAGCACACTACGACTGCCGAATCACCTCTGCCCAAAGTCTGGCAAAGTGTTTCTACAAGAATATACTCTGCAATGCTTCCTGTAACAATTAGTTATGAAGCCCTGTATTCACGACAACATTGAAGTGGAAGGAAGAGCATAATGATTGCAGAAAAGTTATTCCAACGCATGTCCTGCACCAGTTCTATAACTTTACACGAAAAGATCAATTGGATTCAGGTTCGTTGAACTAGCATCGCAATCATAAAAGTTGCGTGTCCACGAAAACTAACCAAATGACGAAAGTTCATCAGCTCGAGCGGCGGCAAACATTCATTCAAACAGCAGCGGTCAATATCGCCACCGTGACAAAGGAACAAACTCCTGTCACACTAGACGTCCAGAGTTCCACATCCTCGAACGCTATTGGGGGTGCGCGAGTCACGATAGTTTCATCCCTCCCGAACAGTCGGGTCCAGAGCGAGCGGGATCAGGATTTGAGGCAGTCTGAAATCGATGCTCATGATGAGCGACACGTCGTCGTTCCGAAAAAAGAGTCGTTCAACAGAAAACATTGTTCCAAGAGCGAAAATGTGTTAACTATAAATGGGGATGGCGGTAGCATGTAGCTTGTGGCTGGTTGAAGCTCATAGTCCGGTTTAATTCGGTTTAATCTCGGTGTTCCGTGTCTGTGTCGAATGAGTGATCTTGAATTGGTAAATAAACATGTCCATGATTGTTTGACAATTCACACATTCATTACGACATTATTTTGGTTGTACAGAAATAACATATATCAACAGTCATCGTTTGAATGTCACGACATAAACAATTTATACACAATGAATCTACTTCATCCGTTCCATTTTAGTTTTTTTAATGGTCGAATGCGCTCTGTTGAATATTAAAGCCAAATCAGTTCGGTGCATTTGTTTCTCTTCAATGAAACCCTTCTGCGAGTGAAACGACATCTCGTGGATATTCTTCGGCAATTACCCTAGACTCACTTAGTGAAATGGGGTGAACGCAAATAGGCTGCACCAGAACAGAAACTTTTGTGAACGAACATTTTAGTTGATGAGCCCGTGTATCGCGAAAATGAGAAGTTGAAGAAGAAGCATACAAACAAAGTAAGAACGGCATGACGGCGAATAGTCTTCAAGAAAAATGTGCAATTAAATTAACCGTCATTGATTTTTACGTTATCGTGAAAGTTAATGAATTTTTCAGTATGTATGGAGGATAACATTTTGATTCAAAAAATGGTTAAATTACTGACAGGATCTTGCTAGGGTGACAAGTAAGGGTCAATTTATGCAACCTTGTCATTATCATAGTCCAAATCACAGTCACAGTCCAAATCACAGTCACTGTCCTAATCATAAAATTAAATTGAAACTGTACATTTCAGTAAGAGCATTTATGCAATTTCAGTCTCAATCATAATCATAAGAACTGAAATGTACAGTAAATTTGATTTTATTATCAAGACAGTGACTAGGACCATGATAATAACAGTGATATAAAATTATATATTCAATACTTAAAATTTTCTCAAACAGTACGCAGCAAAATTCAAGTTCATTATCATTTTGACAATGTTGTGGACTTCGGAAGAGGTTGCAAACTGAGATTTATTGCTTTCTCGTTATACCATTCACTTGACAAACGTTTGAAAACTTGTTGAAAGTTAAATTTGAAGGCTTCCATATATGAAATAGATGAATACTTTGTCTGCGCCTTTGGTAAACTATTTTGAGTGCATTCCAAAACTAAGTTTTCTTACGAAGCCAAAAATTAGATTCTATATAAATATTAATAGAGGTCAAGATCGAGATTATTTTTCATTCATTAATTCAGGAATCAGAGTTCAATTAAGTTTCAGATCATTAGAAATAAACAACCTGGATAGTTTACATCTCCTTATCTCTGGCTCTGCTGGCTAGCAGCATATTGTATTCTTCATATTTACTATACTAATCAATCAGTAATTTTTTGGTCAATCTTTCACCTGATTTTATGGCAGCCTGGGACTTTTTCGTCTTATTTTGAATCAATAAATATTCGTATCGTTTTAAAATCTTCAATTATTTGGATGAAGGTTGGGTGAATACAAAATTATGCGTCCCGTGCTTAAAACATACTTTTTTCGCATCTTGTTACATAAATAGCTATTTTCCATTCGGTTTTCTGTAGCTATATTTTTCAAAGTGATCAATTCTCCAGATTGGGTTCCAGGACTGATTTCTGCTCATCAAATTTGTTTCGAGGATAGATAGAAAATGTTTTGATCGGTTGAATTGTTAACACGCCTACCAATTCAACCAATCAGAACATGTGCGTACCATCGGATCATCGGATATTATGTGCATGAAAATCCAGCCTTACTCGTTCTAGAAGACTTGTACTGTTGCTTAGCAACATAATTTCGTGAACAACAAACCGACAGAATTATCGCATATATTGAGAACAAGATGGATAGAAACCCTGGTGGATTGACTAATTCGCTTTTGTTTCACCCAAAGTTGTTAATACTGTAATAAGATGGGATTAGCTTTCCCGTTGTCAGTAGATGGCGCATTATCAAAAAATAGCCGAGTTTACATTCCGAAGTACTGAGTCATATTTTTTTTTGGAATATTTGAAATTTGACTGTATGACTATGTTTATAATTTTTGATTAACTGTGATTTACATTATCGTTTTTTTCTGTTCTTTTACTACTTTTCGTTCAGTTCGCAATGATTAGTTATTTGTTTATTGTTGAGTTTTCTGTAATTCTTGTATTTGTAGTGCATAATGTTTTTTCAAGTTTGTACTTGGACATGGCTGCGTTTGTATGAAAGATCTAAGGTTAGTATCATTGTTTAAATATCCCGTACATATCACATATCCAACTAGTTAATTTAAAATTACTGATTTTTGATGAAATAAGCACGTTAAACATGTTATGTCGTATTTTTTAACAAAATTGAATAAATACGAAATGTTAACATGTCATGACAATGACAATTGTCCAACGTCATCATGACAAGTATTCATTTATCAATCTGTAATGACTTTACCGCCATCTACGAACGATCGTGAAGCTCATCCGATCTAATAAAATATGAAGAATCACGTAGGCCGTACCTTAACAGTTTTGGTAGGCCGATTTCACAGGTATAAATGAACGCACCAGGGTTTCTATCCATCTTGATTGAGAACATCGTGATATTACTTATGAAAAGTATTCACGGAACACTTGTTGCCCACTTATCCAGTCGTGGATGAATTGAAATGTTTCCAGAGAAATCCATTAAATAAGTTAATATAGTCGGGAGTGACAGCGACATATGTGTGCCGCTACCAGGGACTGTAGATATTGTCAAATAGCGCTCAAAGGAACTCGAATATATGAACTGCCGTCTAGTTCCGTTTCCGCTTGTGTGATTGACAAGAAAGCATAGGCGGTGCACCGGATATTTCTAAAGGGTGTAGCTTTCCCAACATGACAAGTGTATCGATCGAAATAGTTTTGACGTAAATTTTTGTCAGAGGTAGAAACGGTTCCAGATAATAGCTTGCTTTACACAGCAATATAGATCTATTTTGTTTGTATTAAGGGTGCATTGTTTTCGATAGATAGGTGAAAAGAAATATTTCTCTTTCTTAATTTGTCTACACCCCTCAAATAAAAAAAATCTATATTATTGATCACTGGAAATATTTATAGAGATTTTGATCAGTGAAAAGGGCAAGAAGAAGAAGAACCAAACATAATCAGGTCTTTTCAAAATACAACAGTTTTATAATTTCATAGAAAGAATCAGCAGACATATGAAATTGCATACCTGCGCATTCAAATGTTACGAAAAATAATAGTAATGCCTGGAACACTGTGGAAACACCTAATATTCATATTAAAAAAACTTTTAAAATACCAGAGCATCTGTCTAATTGAGTTTGCAGATTACAACGAAGGACGCTGGATTTGTGACTTGTCTGAATCAAGAGTAAAATCATGAGCGCTATAATGGACTGTATATAGATTTTATTATATAATGCTGCCCATTCATCAATAAATATATTTCGCATATCCTAATGTATTCACTGCACCCCTGTCAATGAAAATTTGCTCATGTATTTCTTTTACCCAAGTCCGATGTGGTCGTTGAATTCAAGGATCTAAAGCCAATGAGTTTAATACCAATAATTCCATAATTAATAGTAGGGGGTTGAAAAACTAATGAGTCATAGCACTCCTGGATGTTGCACATCATATACTTCGAGCAGTTGATTCTGCACTTGCACTGCAGTGTTTGGAACCTTTGGTGTAGAAATGAATATGATGGTGATGTAGTAAATTTGGTTCAATCTTCCTCTTGAAGATGATCACTTGGTGATTGAAACACGTGTCGAAGTGTAAAAAATATCGGTTTGGTGTTGGGATAAACTGATTCTGGAATGATAATAATTGCTATGATTATTCTGTAAAAAAATATATATGAATGTAGGGTGATTCATTAAAAAAAATGATCTGGTGTGCGATAAGGAAAGTTATATCAAATGTGAATCTATGTCAAAATGCGTCTCTGTGTATGTGATTGTGGAAATGTTTTTTTTTTATTTTTCTTGGGTATCATTGTTCCGAAAGTTATTCAAGGTGGTTCGCTTCAGATGGAAATACACTGTATTTGCATATTCTGGTTCGGTTTTTCTCATTCCATGTCAATTAGTGCTAACGCAAACAGACTCATTCAAGAATAAATCAATTATCTTCAGAACTTCCACAGCTTCTCTCTAGCGAATGAGAAACGGGTTTTTTCTCATTTTATAACCCCCAACCGAGATTGCTAGCTACGTAAATAAAATTGTCGGTCGAATATTGTTGTTTTTTGATTCAAAAAAGTTTTGGATGGAATCCCAACCATTACTTGAAAGCACTCTGAGTTTTATGTAAATTTATAGCGAGCCTACTCTATTTCATTTTCTGGAAGAGTAAATATTGGCTTCATTAACAAATTATGTTGAAACACTTTGTGGAAATGTTCACTCTGGATATTATTTCGAAGAGCATATTTTGGAAAGGAATTACAAGAAAAATAAACTTTATTTAGGGGATGTACCAATTAAGATACTTCAAAACATTTCTACTCCTTTTAGAAATTCACTTTCCAAAACTAATAACTTTCGCCCAAGCATAATTTTCATAACAGGTTGAAAAATAGTATCGGCATTGTTAAAAAAAAAGCGGTTGAGAATAAACGTGCTGCAGTTGAAAATAACGCTGTTCAATGAAACAATCCCAATATAAAAAATTCAGTAGAAAACTTTTTCAATCATTGGTGCAGCCAGAGGGGGGCTTTGGGGCTGCAGCCTCCACCAAGCCACCAAATGACTATTGAAATGATGGCGTAGAATACGGAAAAAATATTGAAATGATACTAGAATTTTCGGAAGTATTTTTTTGGCGGTTTTATGTGCTAGGATAGGATCCTAGCGCACGTTTTACATTTATCGCATTTTGCGACCATAACGAGACACATTCGTTAAATACATAGGTAAATAGAAAAAAAGCTAAGAATATTTCCTACAAGAGAATGTTATTGTTTGCTGGCCTAACAGTTCGCTTGTAGGTGTTATAGGTGGTTTTGTGGGATGGCGGATTCGTGCGATACAATTTTTGTTGCACATATACCTTCGTTTTATGGTACACCGTGTATCCGAGCATATTCAAATCATACATTTTCGAAATCAGCATAAAATTTTGAGTATATCGGTGGTAATTTCGAGTGAATCTGATGACTTTGGATTTTTGGCCATTTTTAAGGTATAACCCTTTGGTGTTTTTTCTGCTGAAAATTCATTTTGTGCCGATCAACTTAAAAATCACAGCATATACTAATTTCAGCATGCTGAATCAATTGGCTTTCGCAAAATTGCTCTATCTCGATCCGGTCGTCGGTTGAGAATGTTATCTAGAGGTTGCAGCTGCCGTTTTCCCGCCAAAAATGTTTCTTATTTTTTTCTATATCATATTCGTGAAATTCAATCTTTTTTCTATACGCTGACCAAATTTGAAATCGATTGCTAGTCAAACCTAGATTTGGTAGGCTTTTTGACGAACGTCTGCACTTTGAGTTGGACCGATTATTAAATTTATCATTTTTAATTTTTCGAATACTGTGTCATGTTGAATGGATGGCGTAGAATACAGAAAAAATATTGAAAAAATTCTAGAACTTTTGGCTGTATTTTTTTGCGGTTTTATGTGCTAGGATAGGATCCTAGCGCACCTTTTACATTTATCGCATTTTGCGACCATAAAAAGACACATTCGTTAAATACATAAGTATATAGAAAAAAAGCTAAGAAAATGTCCTACAAGAGGACGTTATTGTTTGCTGGCCTAACAGTTCGCTTGTAGGTGTTATAGGTGATTTTGTGTGCTAGGATGCCGAATTCGTGCGATAGAATTCTTGTTGCATATTTATCTTTGTTTTATGGTACACCGTGTATCCGAGCATATTCAAATCATACATTTTCGAAATCAGCATAAAATTTTGAGTATATCGGTGGTAATTTCGAGTGAATCTGATGACTTTGGATTTTTGGCCATTTTTAAGGTATAACCCTTTGGTGTTTTTTCTGCTGAAAATTCATTTTGTGCCGATCAACTTAAAAATCACAGCATATACTAATTTCAGCATGCTGAATCAATTGGCTTTCGCAAAATTGCTCTATCTCGATCCGGTCGTCGGTTGAGAATGTTATCTAGAGGTTGCAGCTGCCGTTTTCCCGCCAAAAATGTTTCTTATTTTTTTCTATATCATATTCGTGAAATTCAATCTTTTTTCTATACGCTGACCAAATTTGAAATCGATTGCTAGTCAAACCTAGATTTGGTAGGCTTTTTGACGAACGTCTGCACTTTGAGTTGGACCGATTATTAAATTTATCATTTTTAATTTTTCGAATACTGTGTCATGTTGAATGGATGGCGTAGAATACAGAAAAAATATTGAAAAAATTCTAGAACTTTCGGCTGTATTTTTTTGCGGTTTTATGTGCTAGGATAGGATCCTAGCGCACCTTTTACATTTATCGCATTTTGCGACCATAAAAAGACACATTCGTTAAATACATAAGTATATAGAAAAAAAGCTAAGAAAATGTCCTACAAGAGGACGTTATTGTTTGCTGGCCTAACAGTTCGCTTGTAGGTGTTATAGGTGATTTTGTGTGCTAGGATGCCGAATTCGTGCGATAGAATTCTTGTTGCATATTTATCTTTGTTTTATGGTACACCGTGTGTCCGAACATATTCAAATCATACATTTTCGAAATCAGCATAAAATTTTGAGTATATCGCTGGTAATTTCGAGTGAATCTGATGACTTTGGATTTTTGGCCATTTTTAAGGTACCTTTTACATTTATCGCATTTTGCAACCATAACGAGACACATTCGTTAGGTACATAGGTATATAGAAAGAAAGCTAAGAAAATTTTCTACAAGAAGATGTTGTTTGCTGGTCTAACCGTTCGCTTGGCTGACGAAAAAAAAAAGCTCTGGTAACTGATAAATTGTATGTTCAGCTATTTACGGAGTATTTCGATAATGATATTTAACGAGATTCTTAGATTTTTTCCAAAAAATTGCCATTCGTCGCGATAAGGTTAGCAATCTGTGCCTTTTTATATTTTCACGGCCGTTAGAGGTCCTATCGAGACTGACCCATCGAACTCAGTCTCACATTTCTAAGCTACATGAAAACGTTTTGCTTTTTGAAGAATAACTAGAAAGTATTCTTCAGGTTCGATAAGATCTCGTTCTTAAAAGAGTTGTTTCTGATTATCAAAACTGGTGGTCATTCATTAAGTTGAAGTTAGTTCCTCCCTACACTCACTTACTCTTCATTACCATATCAACATCGACAAATTTAATATTGAAAGTACTAACAAAAGTATGAGTTGCTTCGGGGATCATCGAGGGTTCCATTATAATTCCACTGTGAGTTCCGATGGTATAATCAAATATAAATCCTAATGGAAGATATGAGAATTCATACTGAAATATTAATCCAGTCTCAGTTCAGTTTACTCATCAATTATTCATTATCAAGTAAAGCAAATTCAGTATTCAGAATTTGAAACCGCCGAATTCATCAGTGGTAATGGGTAACTGGATTATTCGGAAAGTATGGTAATCTCTACATTCATATTTGACATAAAAGTTAGGTCTCATAATGGACCATTAGATTTCCAGAAATTGAATTTCCTTAGAGAGTATAGTAGAGAATACGATAGCTCGTAAACAGATTATCAAAACGAGGACAAAACACAATCTACAAGCAATTCGTTGTTAATTTGTAGCACAAAATAAGCAATTTGAAAGCAATTCGCATACCTTTTTATTGTTATGGTTCCGATAAATGCTAGATGACAGCCAGGGAATTAAGTACGAAAATTAAATGTTATGGAAACATCATCTTGAAACTGGATGGATCAATTTTTTTTGCACGACGATTTGAAGTTTTCAGGTCCTTTTGGTGATAACTATTGGCAAAGTGAAAGTTAAGTAGTTTTGGGGTTTGTGTGGTGTTCGTTTTTACAAGCTTTTACTCAACTCATTCTGTTTGTATTTCCTTCTGTCATTCTGTATGTTTTTCTGCTTCAAACCTTTGAACTGCTTTGAAAAGTTTGAAAATAATTTCAGAAAATTGTAAAACAAATGCGAAACCTCGCTGTGATCGGAGAAATCCATAAAAATGGATAAGTACCTAAATGATCATCAAAAATTATGATTTGAAAAAAATACCTCCTGTCCCAGTGAAAATCAGATAGAGAATGAGTAGGAATTCGAAAAAATTTCCAACGGTTTCGGACGTCAAAATCTAGGAAAAAAATATGATCGAAGCTCAGATTACCGTCTTCCTCAAAAAAAAAAAACTCGCGAAATATAATTGGAAAAATTCCGTAAAAAAAGTGAAAAACATTGGTCCTTCGACCAGTTTAATTTAATAAAAATCCCCTATATATACCCCTCGTAAAAATTGTGAAAATTTGCAAAATTAACATAGGAAAAATCTGTAAAAATGTAAATACGGCTAAAGTTGACAAAAATAACTAGAATAACTGAGAAAAGAAGAAAACAACACACACCCAAAAACTACTCGGCTCTCACCTCGCCAACAAAGTTAACATAAATAGGACCTAAAATCTTTCAGAGCAGTCATCGTGCAATAAAAAATCAATTCATCAAGTTTCAAGATGATGTTTTCATAACATTTGAAGTTTGTACCTCATTTCATGGCTGTGATCTAGCATTTATCGGAACCGTAACAATAAATATTTATGTGAACTGCTTTTATATTGCTCATTTTGTTCTACTTTGTCGAAGTGACAAACAATTGGTTTTCCTTCTCGTTTTGATAACTTGTAGCGAGCTATTCTGTTCTCTTCCTTCTGAGGGAATTCAATTTCTGGGAATCTAATGGTCCATTATGAGAACTAACTTTGATGTCATATCTGAATGTAAAGTTCACCATACTTTCCGTGTAATTCAGTTGCCCATTACGACTGATGAATTCGGCGGTTTCAGATTCTGAATACTGAATTAGCTTAACTTTATTATATATAAGTGATGAGTGAACCGAACTGAGAGTGGATTAATATTTCAGTTTGAACTTTCGTATATTCCATTATGATAATGGATGATCCACAAAGCATCCACAACACATATTTCTGTTAGAACTTTTAACATAAACTTCGTCTATTTTGATGTGGTGTTAGACACCATTTTTAATTTTCGGAAAGAACAATTTCTCAGCAATTCTTCAAATTGAAAGAACTCTTACTTTTACCCCGTTCACAGCTCCTACCCATTGCATTGGACAGGAATCAGAATCATAAATACTTTCTTGCTTATTGTCTTCCTGATAGGGCTGGAAATCACTTATGGATATTTGGTAGGTGAGGTCATGGAATGGACACCCTATAGAAGTACATGCATATGCATATCATTCTGCATCATGACAATCCAGATCTCACACCACCTTGACATAATCACTCTTCCATGAAAAAAGTCCCTTCTCGTAAACAAGATTTCTCGTACATCATATACCTACACCCACACCCTTTTAGGATCATCCATAAAAACGTTTATGGCGGAAATATATCGTAGTAATACATCCTGAAAAATACGATCACAGAAAAATCGAAACCATGCACGATCCATTTGATCGAAATAGACGGTGAATTATTAATGGAACAGTGTTCTTCTGTATTGATTACTCTGCTCTACTAGTCAGGATTATGTCTCTGTCTATAGATAGTCGGAAGGCCAGAGCTGAATTTTTTTTCGTTAATTGGTTATAGTCGATAGTCGATACAAACTCTGGTCAGTCAAGCGGAATGTAGGACAGGTGAGTCAGGGGCGACATCAAAGTTGTTGCATTTACCGGGGTAACTGTACATTTTGCTGCTTCAACATTCCACGCATCACTCACAATAAACTGACCAAAACCACACATCAGGATAACCTCATGCTTGTATCAGTTAACACTATTTCGCCATCATACGCTTGCAACTTCAGTGTTTCATTTTTGTGTGTGCTTTTCCTTCATTTCCCTGCTTTGGAAGATCGGCGTTTCCAGCATGCAAACCCTGAGCTCGCTTTTTTGGAATGGCCACGCAGAATTAGGTGAGTGTGCAGTAAATTCTCGCTTATTCTGTAATGGCTTTATGTTGAACATTTACCACCAAAATTCATGCTAACATGGACCATTACAAAATATCTCTGAATTTCAGGAATGATTTGGGTTGAGTAAAAAAAATCGAATGCAAGGGACACAGGTTTTATCTAAAGTGGAAGTCTAAAACTTCTGAGGATAATTCAATTAATCTGTTTCTCCACTCTAGAAGATACTCATATACGGGTTGTTTCATGAACAGCTCAAATAAAGTTAACGATAAATAGTTCAATGAACATCACGGTTCGATAAACATTTCAGTTCAATAATATAAATAAATAATATGAATATGTGTATTGAAGATTCCTTTATTGACTGGGATTTTCGGTGATATGTGAATGTAATATGTGAATATTGTATATGAATTGAAACTATCGGACCAATAAAATTCAGTAACGATACTGTGAAGAACCGAAATAGATATTTTTTAATAAAAAATTGAAAGATGATTTCGTGAAACCAATACATTAGAGTATCCTTAGTTCATCGAAACCAAATTCTTCCAGAATCTGAAATGATCTTATGGGACTTTCGAAGAACCAAAATTTGAAGAAATTAACATTACGACTGTTATTTGGTCAAACCACCAAATCATATAAAAATTATTTTGTAAAAATGATAAAATATCAAAGCAGAATACAGTAAGTCTGTTGTTTTCTCTCAGAGATGGCGCGGCGTGCGACGGACGAGGAACAGATGGCATTAAAACTGACTGCACAGATCTAATCCACCTCATTTCTGTTTCTGTTAGAAATGAATGTGTATTTTTCTATCAACTATTACCGATTTGAAACAAACAAATCTCCAATTTAAAATTCATTATTCATTATTATTATTATTATTATCTATATTGAAAAAAACAATCATTGTTACGCGTTATTTTTTTCAGTCACAACAGTCTGTGAGGAATACTCGCAATATATTCGCAATTATTCAAACGTCACTCTGTCGATACATCGATTCAGTAATTCCCAGTAACCGAGCTTTTATGGCAGAAACAATTGAAAATCGTTTGTCACGTCGAGCTCGCTTTCAATTATTTCTCAACGGTTCGTCAACGCTGGCTTCGACACGAAATTCCCTGAGGGAAAATATTTCCGCAGTGTTTTTTCAACGCGTGTGCATAACAGATATTTTTCATGAAGACGGTAATGAAATATTTTCTGTCTGCTGGGCGTGCTTCATCAGTATACGGTGGATGAATTTGTTTGCCTTTGATACCGTTTGTTGCTGAAAGTGTAAAAATAATGAGGGTCGATGAAAATGTGTACCAACATCAAAGTTCGTATATTTTTTACTTCAAAATAATTTTCATATGCAAACAAATGAAAACGTATCTGAAAATTCATAATGAAACTGTGAAAAATTTGAGTGAGATTTTTCCAACCATATCATAATTCATAACTGTTAGCAACAGTTTATAATCAATTATTGATCATAAAACCCTGCCCAATTTTTGAGTAATAAAAGGTAAAGAAGAATTTTGAATATTCATTTACTGTATTTTTAATTTCGAAAACATTTTTTTTCCATCTACAGTCAATAATAATTTTTATCCAACACCTCAATAGGAATTCAAAATTTCCTGTTGATCTAATCTGTCATCAATAATCAATTGATATGTTTTTGTCGAGTCAATTCTTCCCTATGTCATAACTTTCTCAACAACTTTCTTAACCACTAGGTAATAACTGCGTTTAGGAAAAGTCTAGATGTGAACAACACCTATGATTCTCACTTTTAAATTCTCATTTTAAATTCCATTGGATTCATTTTAATCCAGTACGATTGGGTTTTGAGACAATAATCGATTTCAGCACCACCAAACTTGGTATGCTAGTAGTTGGAACCATGATAAACACAGGGTGAAAAACAATTCAATTTTCCACAAAAACTATCCCCAGTAATTTCTTATGAAATGCACTCGTTTTCTCAGAAACGTGATGGAACGGCGGCATCAAAATTTAGTTTCACCCTTACCCGCCGCTGAACGTTCTGGCGAAGACGAATATTTGATGAGTCATAACTCTGCTAAAAATTATCGGAGAAGGAAAAGGAAAAGTTCATATCGTTTCTGAAGACGCCTACCTTCTCATGCAAATATAATATGCCAGAGATGCGGAGATGTTTTCGGATGATCCGAAAATCATGAATAATTTAGTAAATATGGAATTATTATACTGAAGCAGCAACCCATACCCTCTTTGGACTATATGCAACATGCAGAAAAAAAACTTTATTTTTCTCCTGCCTCATTTTCAACTTACCCATAAAATCGGCATAAAATAAAACTATTGTGAAGTGCAAACCTCAAGCTTGAAATCACATACTTCATTTTTTATGTAGGATGTGTATGAGCGATTATTTTTAACCACCGTCGATCTTCCCTACAGTTAGAATTTTTTGACTGGTTAAGAGTGATCTGCAGTAATTTTGAAATTTTTCTTTAAATACCTATCTGACAGCCCTTTTTTGTGAAATTCAACAGTTTCTTACTGCATATGCACCAGAAGACAATTCCATATATCAAATGCTACTCGAATAGGAAAAACTACACATTTGGCTGAGGATTGATCGAGTTCCCTTGAAACAACCGTAAAGCAGCCATAGACTAGTCATCAATCATCAGGAGCATGTTCTCAGTGAAAAAGCTTTACATCGTCTCTTCCGACGTATTCTTTTTAGTACAGTAAACAAAGACAAATGCAAGCCACAAGTGAAGAATGAATCGTAGCACTTTGAAACTTGGCACATGACTTCTTGACATTATGCATTGTTAGAAAAAAAATTGTTTACCAAAAAATCAGGGGTGGAACCCAAAAAAAATGTATTTGAAAAAATTACAATTTTTTTTTGCTGTTGTTTCGGAAAGTATAGGATTTGTCAAGATTCAACAAGGCGAAAGAAAATTGATTTTCCACGTTTTCTGAGAAAACGAGAGCATTTCGTCAGAAATTACTTGGAATAATTTTTGTGGAAAATTGAATTGTTTTTCACCTTGTTGAGTTGCTTTTCCGATAAATCATATACTTTCTAAGATTACAGCCAAATATTTTTATTTATTTTCAAACGAAAAAAAAATATGTTAAACCCCTGGAATTTCGGTAACAATTTTTTTTCGTGTTTATCATAGTTCCAACTACAAGCACACCAAGCATATCAAGACTTAGTACAGTTTGCTTTTTAATTAGACAGCTGAAGAATACAGTATCTCTGCATGTGCTCAAAATGGCCTATCATGGGTTAGTGCAATCTGTATTAACCTATGGTCTGATTTTCTGGGGAAACTCAAGTCATGCCTCTAGAGCTTTTACCATGCAAAAAAAGATAATAATAATAATAATAATAATAATAATAATACTTTATTTTCTTAAAGACATGCATAAACATGTATAGAATTTGTCAAAAAACTAGAAACTAGAACTAAAACTAAAAAGGAAAATTTTGGCAACTGGCCAAATCATCATCAACATGGGAAAATGTTATTCAAAAAATTCTTCAATGGAGTAAAATCCACCGTTAAGTAAGTATTTCCTGAGACATTGTTTGAATCCTTTCAAAGTATCAGATGATTTAATATTGGACGGAAGTTTGTTGAATAACCTTTTCCCAATTACACTAGGTGACCTATATAAGAGGTTAGTTCTAGAAAATGGCACACGCAGATCATTTTGCTGTCTTGTGTTATTGCCATGGATATCCTTATTAGTCTTAAAAGAATTTAAGTTACAAAATATAAAAACACACACTTCAAATATATACAGACATGGTAAAGATAAAATTCCATAGGTTTTAAAAAAATCTCGACAACTAGTGGTACGAGAGACACCGGCGATACGACGAATTAGTTTTTTCTGTGAAATAAACACATCATTGAAACAAGTGCATGACCCCCAAAAACATATTCCGTATCTTAGTCTTGATTCTGCTTGAGCGAAATATAGCATGATTAATTGTTTCTCCGTCAAAACTGATTTCATGTTTTGGAGTAAGTAACTGACAGAGTTTAGTTTTGCAATTACTGCCTCACAATGTCTCCTCCAATCGAGACTCTCATCAATGTATAGGCCCAGGAACCTCACACACGATACATTTTTCAAAACGTTATTATTGAAGTTTATACAAACGGTATCCACTTGTTTTTGCCTGTTATGAAATTGTATTGACTGAGTTTTTTCTGCGTTTAGATGAAGTGAATTTATGCAGAACCAGTCATACAAACTAGAGAGAACTTCATTACATCTGTTTTCCAAGGAATATTCGGGTTTTTTCGAGACAAGTATGGACGTATCGTCCGCATACAACGTGAAATGTGTGGATGGGCTCACTCTAACAATGTCATTTACATATATAAGAAACAGAATGAGATAGTCAGATGCCTGGTGTCAAAGCTGTCGACAAATCTTTATTGACCTATCACTTCTCACCATACCATGTCTATACATATTTTTATTGATACTGAACATAAAAAAAGAAGAATCAAATTTGTTAAGAAACAATATGGTTCATAACTATGATACCCGTCGAAGAAATGATGTCAGCATGCCATTTTCACGACTTGGTGTCTCACAAAATTCACACTTTCACCAAGGTGTAATATGTTACAACCATGCTGTTGGTATTCTTGGAAATACTAATAATTTTAATTTGTTTAAATCAAGACTTCTCAATTATTTGAGTGCTAATGCTTTTTATTCAATGAATGAATTCTTGGATTGTTAACACCGTAAGGTGACTAATTGTGAATGTAATTTTCAATGTCTCGTTCTACCTATTTTATTTTATTTTATTTATTTCGTCATTAGGACATGTGTATGTCTGATTCCTGTTTGACTGGTCTGATAAGTTTTGTACTACCAATGTGTAAAACTTCAATGATGAATAAATTATCTAAATTATCTATCTACCAAGTTTGGTGGTGCTACAATCGATTCTCGTCTCAAAACCCAATCGTACTGGATTATTTCAGCTATTCGAAGACATTCGCCTCGGGATAACAACGAAACGATATTGTTTCGTCTCATTCGCGCGTCTCCCTCGAAATTCCCCAAATTCTGTCCACGTATGGTTTCGGCTCGTTGAGAAATCGCGTTTTCCAGCCGATTTCACGAATCTGTTGACGGTGTCGAGTTTACGACGTCATTCGTAACAGTATTCGCTGCAATATTTCTCCTTTCTCGCGGAAGTGTGTCGCATTCCACTTCGATATGAATGCGCCAGAGTGGCATCGAATTTGTTTATGCCAGACTGATACCCGAATTGTTTTCCAGGAATCCGAAACGGTCGAATATCCAGACAAGTATCGAGGATCTGATTGATCAAGTCAGACTCGTCTAGATAAGTTTTACGTTATTTGATTCCATTGCAAAATAATCGATCAATAAGTAGAGAAAAAATAAAACATCAAGAATCTCGCACGGCACGGCAACAGTTCTTAATAATTGTCATATGACTTTGTTGAAGCCGCGCGCTGCAGCCTAGGACGCGTTGACATCAACAAAGCCAAATGCCAACAAATTTTCCTACTTTTTGAACAAAGTGTTGTTTTTTACTTGAAATGAGCGATAATGGTGGATTTGGTAATAAATTATGTTCTGTATAATTTTCTTTAATATTTCATTTATTTGATTCGTTAAATTATCTCACTGAATAACACTCGATGTTTTGTTTCCATTGGAAATACTTTAATTTCGTTCCACTCAAACTAAGTAGATTGTAATATGAGTCGAGGAAATAACATTAGATATCCGTTAGATTCCATCATTAATTTCACTAGAAAAACTGACTTCAGACAAAAAAATGTATGTCAGTTTCTGTCGTGAAACTATTGATTGCAAAAAAATACTTACATATTGGATAAATTTCTCTCAACTCAAAATTTTCCCATCAGTAACTCCACTTTAAAAACTGACATTAGACAAAATCGCTCGACCTTCGTTCTCGAAATTTTTTCAAATCAATTTTTTTCTTGAAACTACTGATTGGCAAAATTATTTCATTGCTTTTACTTCTGGAAAAAAAAACTTTACCGCATTGTTACAGTAAAGTATCTCATTACAAAACTCATATTAGTATCGTAATCATTGGACATTACATATTTGTAGTAGGTAAAACTTCTTTGTTACACACATTTTGTTGGTTTGTCCATTCTAAACGGTGCATTCAACAAAACGGAAAGTGTTGTTCTTGGCGAATTCGCCAATAATTAGACATTTGCGTTGCGAATTCACCAAAAAGTTGAATATATAGACTACGTTTATCTAGACGGCATCTATCCACCCCAAATTCCAATTCGATAACATTGAGTCAATTTAAACCACCCTTCAGTTTATGTCGCGATATATAAGTGGATCGAGGAATCATATGCTTCAATCCGATTGAAAATACCTAACTTCACAGCAATATGTCGAATTTCGTAACGTAAAATTTCTTGTGTTCTCCGAATTAATTTACGAATCGTCGTTGAAAATATGCGAAATCCTAATCCTTTCCTCATCCATGTATCCCAAAAAACATTTTTCCTTAATCAGTTGGATGAAAAAACTGCTCTCTTTTTTGGACAATATGTTGTTGTCTTTATTATTATTTTTCTCTATAATGAAACTATATCTTCACCACTTGGTATATCAAAGAAAAACATTATAGGACGATGGAAAAAATGTTCCGTACACTTGAATTGGTTGCAAACTTGAATCGTGATATGAGTTTGCAGAACTATTAGAATTTTCCCAACAAGTATACAGTAAAATTCTAGTTGATTGTCATTTTGACAGTATTGCGGATTTCGGAAGAGGTTGAAAACTGAGATTTATTGCTTTCTCGATGTTCATTCACTTTCGCGAAATACAGAAATACAGGTATAAAAAAAATTGTCTGGAAAATCCATACCACACCTTGCGCACGAATTATTGGAACAACAAATTTTTGCTAAAGTACTGCAAAAAAATGATGTTCGTGAATTCGCCATTATTTTTCATTGTAGCTTACAAATCCACCAATATTTCCAGTATCCTCGACAACATAATTCCGACATCGAAACGTGACAGGCATCGATTTAATTGTATCGTGTAATGATATAATCGAAAGGATTTAAGCTTATGTAACTCGTAATAATATCCATTACATAAAAACGGTGACTGTAGATTAGTTGGAAAAGCTTGACGGACGGCAATTAAAAAAATAATGAAAAATATATTCAAAATCCTCCCTACCGCCATATCCCAAACGCAATTATTCGACAAAAACTTTCAAAAATCTATTCAAATTCTCGCAATGATAAAGAAGGGTTTAGAACCAATGTAGTACATAAAAATATACTGAGTGGGGAAATAATTATAATACCCACAAATCACGAAATATCTGACCATCAGTATGGCGTGTTCAAGAGTAAAAATGGCAAATAATTTATTTTCATGGCTTTTACCCCACGGATATTGAGTTATATCTGTCTATAGTTTGAAGGAACAACTTTGAAATAGGTCTCTGAGACACAACTTGGCCTAATCGAAAGGGGGAAGACAATTTTTGAGATATTTCTTTCACTTTGATTTAAAAGAATTCAATTGATTATAAAATATCAAGAAGCAACGAGTAAAGTATTTCATGCATTCGAGCCCAATAGATCCGGTTCAATCAAAATTGAAAATCAGCAATTCTACCATTCATAAGACTTAGTTCGTTGATATAAAAAGGTCCATCACAAAGCGGGAATCTGATTAATGTCTTTGAACATCGTAATTCTTACTTCAATCACTTTTTTCATCGAAAATGCAAGCTTCGTTCACGGAGTTTTCAACAAAGGATCGTTAAGTCAGGAAACCTTTTCATTTCCACGCTGTTAGTCTCTTTGAATTGTATTTTTTTTTTGTACGTGTGCATATGTTTTTGACTAAGGTTGATTGCGATTTCAGAAAAGATTGTATGTGTACCTTGTAGTAAAAGCACATTTCCAGACTCCAATGCTTATTGGCCTCGGATAACAATTCACATTGTCGTCCGGAAATATAATGCTTTACTACTAGATACATAATATATTCTAGTCTCTAGAGAATAGCTATTTGTATTACTAGGGAGGAAAGTGCCACTTTTACATATGATTTTTCCTCCTACCCACTTAATGAACTTTTTTTGTTAATTTAAAACGCATCTCAACTGCTTTTGTCTAAAACGGACCTATACTTGCATGATGGAAAGTATAGACAATACAGTCATATCAATCTGAGAATCTGCGGTGGTGCAATGGCTAGCGTCTTGGGCTTGTAATCCGAAGGTCCCGGGTTCAGCTTCTGGCAATTGCAACTTTTTTTTTAAGAACGTTATTTTACTTTTTAAGAAACGGCTATAATTGCTATTTGCCGTGATTGATTCACATTAAAATCACCGCAGTTATTGGTTTTCCAATTTGATTGCCTTTTTCTGTTGAATGAATTGGTGGATAAAGGAAAACGTAATTAATTTCAACACCGTTTTTCTTGGAAACCTACCAGATTTTATTTAAAAACTGTGCCGAGATGTAGAATAAGAAGCCACAATAATAATAAGGTAATTATATTCACATCAAATTCACTGAGCTCCTTCATTTAATTTTTTCCCCTGAAGGCAGATTCATTATAATTTTCTTTTCATTCAAACCCTACTTAGAATGACTGTCATTGATGTTTTAATTATGCGTACCCCCTTAGATCTTTGCGATCGTGCGATTTCTCTCTGACCTAATTAGTCCCTTTAAATGGTTTGATGAAAATCTGATAAAAATGCAATGATGATATCTCCTTCGACTTGTTTTTTTTTACGTGAATACCTGCAAAAATTATTCGTATTGATCGAGCTTGTCCCCTCAATGTTAAAAGAAAAAACACTTGCAAGATGGTCTGAAGAATATCAGCAGGCCATAATGAAAAAAATTGTCTCCCTCTATAAAATCCACCACTTTTTCAGAAAAAATCCATGATAGGAGTTTTATTGCAATGGCTGACAAATAATTCATACTGATTTCCTGTGAATTTATTCCGTCTGTACAAAATTACGACAACTATGTATATTCGATCTCTGGAATATCCTGTTACTTGTCACCTAAATGTTTCATAAATAACTTTGAAAAGAGCATTGAAATCAGACCGTCATATTTCAACAAAAACGAAGATGTTATTTCTGTACAATCCAAAATGTTGTTCGTGTCTGCATTCATTCAGGTATGGGAATTATCATCTCAAGGACTCTCCTTCAATTATAGAATCTTACTCTTTAATTAAGAATATCTATATCGAACGTAAACATATCTATAGTTAAAAATATCAAGTTCTGCTCAAATAAAGTACGACCAATCCATCGAGTCACCAAGGAACGGAGTGCCAACTATACAGAAATCATCGATGTACAAAGAAAGGATCTCCAAGCCGTTAAATTTCGACCATTCGCGATATGGGCGATAATCTAACCCTACCAACAGACATACCTTTGATAATAACTTCCGCCACCTCGACTCCAGAAGCGTTTCGCAAGAAAAAATACTCGAAAAGAAGCACGGGCAGCAAAAGCAGCAAATCGGAGAGCAGGAAGACCAGTGACAGCAAATCGCCCGAAGGGGAAACTTACGGGCGCCAAACTCGAAACGTCGGGGGCAGTTTAAAGTACGAGATCGGCCGAAACCAGTCGGCGGCGACATTGTTGAACTTCCCGATCAAGTGGTCGAGCGTGCGTATAAAAGGGACCGGGTACGATGAATCGAGGAAAAGCGTTGTGAGAATCGAGCCCTGCAATGGGATTCCTAATATGAATGTGGACTATCACAACCTGAAGAGTCCCACGCAGAGCAACAAGAAGAACAATATCGGAAACGTAAGTTGAATGTTAAATGTTGTCGTAGAGTTATGATTGTTCTTATTGATTTGCAATGAAATACGTTCGATCAACTAGTGTATTAATGAAGGCGGTTCATGATTGAGATATCCAAATACATTAGCGGAGACTGGAAAATACAGAACGCATCTGATGAGATTCAAACTCCTCATTTACTGCCCATATCATATCAATCAAAGGTCTTTATTCATTAGAATTTCAAAATTTCATTTCATTTGCTCAATGATGACTAAAACTCCCGGTGGATAGGAAGGATGCGGATTGAGGGGGGGGGGAGGAGTGCTAGGCGACTTCCCGGACGTCATGCACAATGCTAGGTAGTTACAAGGGCCTTCGCTAGAGGACGCTGCTTACAACCTCAGCAAATATACGAAGCAAAGTTCAGCCCCTCCTGCCCTAACTTTAATACAGGCAGCGCCCACAGTTGTGGCACATTTTTATGTTAGTATCCAAAAAAAGGCTAGAATTAAAAAGGCTAGATTCAAAAAGTTGTAATATTTCATTTTTCCTTGGTTAGGAGTGAAAATGAGCTGAAAGTGGATTTTTTCCCACAGTTTTGGCAAATGACCAAAGCAAGCAGGACACTCAACCTGCTTTGATCGTATCTTGGCGTTGTAGGCCTCTTTCAAGGATTTGATTGCCTCCTTGTACATGTTTCTGAGTTCAACATATTCCGATCTTGCCTCAGGACTCTGATTCTTGTACCAACAAAGGTATACTTCCTGCTTGAAGGCGACAGCTCTGGTGCAATTTTTGCTAGACCAGCTTTCATTAAATAATGTTCTTCCTGACATGTTTGATACATGTATTACCATCTGTCTCATGGAAATGCTGAAAAAAAACATGCGAATATCATCCCAATCGGCTGAATTGAACTACCTTATGAAGCGGTGAAGCAATTCATGTGGGTAGGTCGACTAGTTGTTCTAGACCATACGTGAAGGTAAAAGCTCAACTTGACCACCGGCTTCACCAATTTTGTTGGGAAATTATGATGACTTCAGTTGTGGGATGGTTTTGCTGAAAAAAGTCCAATTTTGGTGATAAAATGGGTCGCAATTGGTCGGTTCAGTAGGATCCAAGTGAAGGCAGCAGAGAAATTTGTTATTTGGTATTGGCCAGCTGCAAACACATTACGTCGAAGGCTTTCTGCTTCAACAAAATTTCCTAGTGCGTTTTGATACAAACAGCGATATTTCCGCACTTTAATTTAATTTTTTGCTCGTAGTTTCTAAATTGGAATATGCCAGTCGTGCCTGAATTTCTTGAGGTTCATGGAAGAAGCAGTTGTTCTCTAATGTTTCGCCGAATACTGTATTTGGATATATGGAACTGTCCTGAGAGGTTTCTGATGCTCATGGAAGGATCATTAGTGGTAGCTTCCAAAATATTTCCTCACGATACAATGCTACGCACAGATCTAGTTTCGATACCTCAGTATTGCAAAAATGTACCATCATTTTCTGTCTTAGAAAGGCAATGTCTCGGAACTACGAGTAAAACAGCTGAGCATGTGTACATTACTGAAACTGGAATTCAATTAATAGTAAAATCTACTGCAGAAAGGTGATGCTTTCAGTCTCCACTAAATTCATTCAATATTGCACATACTGCCCGATACTACCAATGGTGTATTGCATTTTTCCCGTTTGATTCCGGTTCTTTTTGTTGAACTATTATTCGATTAATAGCAGTCAAAGCAAAAATCCACTGATAATCCAATAATACTCCAGGTCACTTGTTTGTTCTCGATTCGTTTTGTTGAACTATTCATCAATTGATAGCAGCCATAGCAGTGATCCACTAATGTCAGTCAAAACATGAAATACACGTGTAATTGACACGAATGGGGGTTCGATACCACCGACAGAAAGTTATTTTCAGCTATCGATTATGCTGGAATGTATTACTCGACTGAAATTGAATACAATGAAAGATTTACGTCACTGCATAATCGATTATAGAACAAAAGGTCTCTGAAGTTTATAGGAACTCCCGAACAAGTAGTTCGGAATATAGGACGAATCCATAAAGATAATAATGGGGGTTGCACTGAATAATTTATTTTTTTGCAGTTATAACTAGTAGCTTTTACCCGCGTCTTCGTCTGCGTAGGATTAGTACTTCGAGTCTTCGAATAGATTCAGATTTTTTTTTGGGCTTCTCCATGCTATTCAAATAATTAAAAATAACTGAGTTCTGCTGGAGCTACGCGCTAGATTAGATTAATGTTTGCGAGGCATATCATGAGAATACGCCTGAACTTGACTTAACAACATTTATTTAATTAAATATTTTTTTGGCAGTTGTTTTATTTGTATTTCTGGAGTATTTTCTCTTCCAGTGTAATAAAGACTTTCTATAGCGACTGGCTTTGAGAATGAAATACTTTATCAAAATTCTGATGTCATAGTGAAGCTTCATTTGTCTCCTGACCTCGTCAAGTTTCGGTGAAAAATCCTGTTTTCCATTATATAGCGTCTCGTGATGAACTATTCAAGGATGAAGCAAGCACCCTGACTGTTGAATCGCACCAAAATAGTGAATCAGGCAAGCAAAAATAAGTCAATAGACGGTCTGGTAGCAGACTAGCAAGTAATAATTCCTCATCAGACCTACGAGTTGTTTCCGCAGACACTCAATATATCAACTATTGAAGGAATTGTATTGGAGAACAGCTCACAGGCGCTTATATCTTGTAAGCGTATTAATTTGTTGGTAAGACTTCGTACCTACTTGGAGTCTGTTTGATTAGGGCACCGCTAACTACCAATTTGAAGCCATTCATTAAATTTTCATCACGCGGGCTGGACGAGGCATGCCGCACAAATTGCATATGCAAATGGAACAATGTAATTTGGAAACTGAATTTGGTTTATCCGCGTAAATACATACACGAAATTGTTCAGGATCATTTTATATTTCAGTCGAATGTGAAAATCTATCTATATTTCTGAAACCGACTGTGATATTTCACGTGTCGTCAAGGACAATGGACAAACATTTCAAAATCGTGCAGTGGCAGCTGAAATGATTGACAATGAAGAAGAATCGACGTCGATGTACTGTTTTTGACACCAACTCATATTCGTTTACATTATGGGAGATGAAATATTTAATATTTTCCCGTGAATTTTCATGCAAAATCCAAGATATACGGGAGCTTCACGTGCTTTAATATTGATGAAATCAGAAATAATTAAATTCGTGTGCATATTTTAAAACTCGAATCTATCATCAACCATATTGCAATATGGTTGATGATGAATTATGGAAAATGGCTCTCGGCTAAATTCCATGAATTTTTGGTTTGTTGTAGATTTTGCCTTCTTCGACAAAAGTGTCCATGGTCACAAAAAAATCAGTATAATAAATCTATATTTACTAAATTATTCATGATTTTCGGATCATCTGCAAACATCTTCGTAAAGTGCGATAAAACACATTTTAGGTACACAAATACCCGCGTATTATTTTTGCATGCGAAGGTAGGAGTCTTCAGAAACGATATAAACTTTTCCTTTTTCTTCTCCGATCATTTTTAGCAGAGTTATGACCAATCAAATATTCGGCTCCGCCAGAACTTTCAGCGGCGGGTATGCGTGAACCTGAAATTTGATGACGGCGTTCAATCACGTTTTCTGTGAAAACGAGCGCATTTCATAAGAAATTACTAGGAATAATTTTTGTGGAAAATTGAATTGTTTTTCACCTTGTTGGGTTGTTTTTCCGATAAATCATATACTTTCCTAAATTACATCAGCAAAATCCTATTTATATATTTTTAAACGAAAAAACAAAATATGTTCCACCCCTAGATTCTCGTCTCAAAACCGAATCGTACTGGATTATAATAACCTGAAATTACCTGTCATGAAAGACTTTTTTGGATGATATTTATTTCGGTATTTCTCTAAGTACACTGATCGGAAATCACTCCAGAGATTCATCCAACAACACTTTTCTGGAGAATAGTAACGATATCGATCGTATGCTAACGCCCGGAAACTCTGATGCAGCGATAAATGAAATGAATTTGGCATTTCACATGGGCGGATATATTAGATTGAAATTTATTCCGCTACGGACGCCAATGCCTCGAGTTATTTGCATAAAGAAGTGCGAGATTTCAATGAAACTTTCTGATCGTTTCTATCTAGCAGCGGAACGTCTGAAAGTTTGGAAACAGTTATCGAGGGTAATGAAAGTAGAAGAGTCGAGTAGCTTCGAACAGAAAACTCGATGCTCGTTTATTGCCAGATATAAGGGGTCAAAACATTTTCCTTGCGGCATTATTCCCTTTTCCATCAACTTCTATCATTTCCAGTAGGAAATTATTACATGCATTTATGGAATGTCTCTCGAGTTACAACCTCCATTCAAGCTATTCAGTACTAGGCCCAGATATTTTGAATTTTTTTTTTTTATTTTACATGATTTCTTTCGGCAATATTCATTTCAGTCATTAAGTTATTATTTTCCTACATGCGTGGACTTTTGGGTTGAAAGAGTAATCAATAGTCAGCAAAATTCCACGAACCAGCTTTATTTACCAAAGCAAAAATGATGGAAAATATTCAAATGATGAATATCATAAAGGTATAAAATATGTGCAACATAAAAATATCGAAATTTGAAAAGAAATATCAATCATAATATAAACTCCGTCGAAATGTTCATCCTCTCATAAAACGAAATAAAAGCTCCGCTCTCCTGTTACATGAACCAGCACTCATCAACATAAAATTCTAATAATTTTGTCTATCCGATCTGTTTCCAAATTCGTGTCTCCATTTGTAATTTCATCATTCACTAGTTTTATTTATATTAAAATAAGAAGTATTCCCAAGTTCATATCAAAATTATCATTTTTATTAACCCATATTTGAAAAAGACACTTCGAAAATAACCAACCACCCCAAATTATGAACGAACTACATTTGTTTTTAATTTTATTTTAGAACTAAAAAAAAATGCCAAAAGCACATATTCCAATCCAAACTATTACCGATGTCAAACAAACAAAACTCTAATTTAATATTCAGTATTCATTATTATTACCGATATTGAAAAAAACTACGTTGATTGGTATTGAGATTGGATCCCCTGTCGAGCTTGGTGTACCAACACAGAACGCCCATTCATATATTAATGAAAATATCGTCTAACTGGATCAACACATGGTCAGGTTTCCATTTCGTCAAAAGTTTGTGTAGCGTATCCGGAAAAACAATTGAGTCGGCCGGAATTCATCCAACTCGTAAAGAGGCTGACGTCACCGCTCACCAACGCCGTGGTAAACACATTCCGTTCGGTATGAATTCATCGAGAGGTATTCGCCTCAATTTTTTTCTTTTATGAAACTCATATGGGGATTATTGTGGACTAACACTCAAAACGTTGTGATTTAATAATCGTAGAGAATTAGTTTTCTTTCTTTCATTATTATTTTTTTTCTGGCAATGAAATGTCTCTATTCAATGTTCTACCAGTTATGATGTTATACAGTGAGGTCCTAGAGTAAAGGATAAACTCATAAACTCGTTATTAGCCATTTTGAAGAAAATCCCTGAACACCCCCAATTTTTATTAAGTGGAAGAGGGTGTCAAGTGATGGAAAAAAAATATTTTAAACCAATTTTTAAATGAGCCAAAAAAATTCTTTTTAACCAATTTTTAAATGAACAACAAAAATGTTTTCAGTTCATTTACCAGCTGTTTGTCATACGTGGCAATAGAGTTGAATATTGCATGTAAAGAAATTTAGGTGTATTGAATATACAGGGAATTTTATAGAATACGTGACACTTTTTAATATTTTGAAAATTATTTTTTTATGATGCATGAACGAAATTCAAAAAAATGCACACGGCTCTATAGACAACTGACTACCCTTCGTAATGAGGTATCACTTGACCCCTATTCCATTTAAAGAAATTGGGGAGGGGGCTGTAACTTTTGTCAATTTTTTTTTTTTTTTTGAAAATGGCTAATAACGTAGAAAATGAATGTATCGGTTACTTTAGGACCTCACTGCATGTATAAGACCAATTTATCTGATATCTTTACCATCAGACAAAAATCATTGGATTGTTTCATCGTCACGTTATTGATAGATATAGTTGAAACAAGAAACAGATTTTCTTTCACCACTGGCAAAATTGGAGGTTTATCAATGGTAACAGAGCACTAAATAGCTCAAAGCAGCAATTTTCATCTTCTATGAATTATAGAAGAGCACATATTGACTATTTCGAGGCTACTCAGCAAATCAACCCTCCGTTATTGGATACCCCAATTATTAGTTCCTCGTTAGTTGCTCTAGTGCAGTGAGAGCCAGAGCTAATATAAAGTTATACCACTCAGGATGTTGACGGAAATTACTGGAGTTCTTCGAAGTTAGATTCTGTGTGTTATTATCCGGCGGGGAAACTGAAAGAGTGAACTTCACATGGATGTTGGGTGCTTGTTTGATATTGTTATGTTCAAGTTTTGATCAGCAAACATAGCTTGTTGTCCTACAATTTTTTATTATTTTTTTTTTTTCATTAGTAGCAATCCTCAGAAGTACTGAAGGGAAAATTATATACAGTATCGGAAAGTTTTCATCTTGGGTGTGGTGGTTTCATAAGAGCGTGAAGAATAGCTAGCTTTATGTTGAGAGAGCATTACAATTTCACCTCTACTTTACTATTTATGTGGTATTATCATATCTTTGCGTTTCTTTTTTTTTCTGGTCTGCTCTGCTCTGCTCTGCTCTGCTCTGCTGTGCTCCGCTCCGCTCCGCCCTGCCCTGCTCTGCTCTGCTCTGCTCTGCTAATGATAATAATAATAATAATATCATTGCGTTTCTTGTTGCTCGTGTAGATTTCTGTATACCCCAGATGAAAAGTTTTCGATACTGTATATTGAGAGAGCATTACAATTTCTCCTCTACTCGTCGTTTGATGGTACAGAATCCATTCTTGTAGCAGTAAGCTCTAACAGATGAATAGTTAAAGCTATGACAGGGCCAAACATCAACTGGTGACTGCCATCTTGCTTGTAATTTTAACGCAGTCTCACACCAGATGGGTCTCTGTGTGAAACTTCATACTTTTTGATGGTGTGCTCTAACACGTAATTGAGTTAGGTCTGACATCAGCTGATGGTAGCCATCTTGATGTGTAACGTGACAGACGTGAAGTTGGCTACGTAGCTCAGTTCAATGCCGGGGATCAGCTGACGGTAGCCAATTTGCGGTTTGAAGCTTGGATGTATAAAAATGCAGTGTGAAAACGTCAGCCTGAGACAATAGCGGTTTGAAACTTGGCTATGATCCATCATGCAGATTACATATTTGGGGGTGGGCGTGATGGTAGCTACAACTGGCGCCAGGCATTAACGCCAATGTCTGGCTCTAGTGTCATATCATCTACTGCTGATCGTGCTCATCTTGATGACGTGCTCTGGCACGTGACGGACCAAAGTCAGTAACACAGAGTACAGATACTTATCGACGGACGTGAAGTTATCTACGTAGCTCTCGTCGGCGCCAAGGATGAGCTGGTGGTAGCCATCTTGCGGTTCAAGACTAAGGAGTCTAAAAGTGCATTTTGCACTCTCGTACATGTGCACACGTCAGCCAGAGGCAGCAGCGGTCTGAAACTTGGCTATGATCGCTCATTCATACTCTACTTTTTTACGAATTTCCCAGGTTTTGCTACCTACAGCTTACGTACAAGTGGATTCCGATCCACTTTACTACCGTGAGTGGTAGGATCAAACCTGGTCCGCCGAGGAGAAGTCAAATAATAAATTAAAAAAGTCAGTAATACATGAAACTGACTTAAAAACTGTAATTTTTCTCTCTCCTTGTTAGCATATTCCACATCTAACTTTTTCGAAACTTTTCCATGCACATCTCCATACTAACTAGAAATTCACACCCGACCAACCGTTATTCCAGAAGTGGGCGTTGGGATCGATTTGTATAGCCCAACGGAGTTGTAACGTAATAAAAGTTGCTCGTGCTATATCCACGAAAGTTTTGGAAACTTTCAATATATCCCTGAAGTTGACTGGAGATGTAGATGTAGATAGTAAAGGTTGGTGTTGAAGGATGAATTTCTTATTTGTATTTACCGTTCCAAATTCTAGTGTAATGTGTAGTCGTCTTGAGGGGATAGTAAAAAATAGACTAACGATAAAGTTACACAATTTAAAAAATTATCTCTTTAATCATAAAAAATGTGATTTTTTTATTTTTTCCGAGTGGGTGGCTATAATTTGAATTTCAATGTCGGTTTTGATTCAAAACAACTTTTCTACTTTTTCGATAATGTCAAAATTTTCTGAAAAATGAATAATAAACAAGTTTTCCATATGGTCCTAACTTTTTGAAACTCGTGTATCTAAGTGTATAGACGTCGAATTCAACTCGATCTTGATCATTTATAATCAGTAATAACCAAATCTTATCAAGCTTTGAGAACGAACAACTCCTCATGATATCGTTTGTTGCAGGTGTTATCCTTGGGCGCGGATATCCTTCCAGAATACAAGCTCCAGAACCCGCGCATACACAACTACACCATTCTGCACTATTCCCCTTTCAAGGCCGTGTGGGATTGGATAATTCTTATCCTGGTCATCTACACGGCCATCTTCACGCCGTACGTCGCGGCTTTCTTGCTCGGCGAGCCGGATTTCAATAACAGGAAAAACAAGAAATACGGCGAAGATCCCATTGTCATCATTGATCTCATCGGTGAGTACTAACTGTGTAGAATTGACCGTATTCACCATCGCCATATTATCATGCGACAATACCAACTATCCATTGTTACCAACGGTTGAAAATATAATGTATCTGTAACAAAACCGCGAAAATCAAGAATGTTTTTTATTTGATGCATATTTCATGTGCGTATTTTATGAGTTTCAGAAAAATTTTACTGAAGAGAAAATCTAGGATAAATGTGTAGATATCACTATCGGTATCAGCTTTCATCTGAGTTTTATTAATGATAACATAGGCACTATAACTTTGTAAAAAATGTTGATCTTTACGTATTTGCCTCATACATACGGTAACCAAAAAGGGGCTATCTTCTCTTCTCTTTTTGTATTCCAAAATATAATTTTCTTTTGATATTTTCGGAAATTCCTGAATATTTTTGTCTTAGTTTTCATCTAAAAATGAAATCAACTTGATGCACATTTACAGTTCAAAGTTTGAGATATCGTTGCTGGAAATATGAAACTTATTGACTACATTATTAATATAACTGAGTATTTAAGGTTTTAAAGTTTAAGGTTTAATTTCTACGCTGACGCACACCGAAACCCTAGAGCAATCAACTGGGGCACCTTCTTAAAAAGTCTCTCAGGCCTCAGGGGAATCAGGAATAGATTCTGTAGAAGGAACTACTCCAGAACAACCTTGAAGAAACCAGATGGGATGTGGACAACATCCTCCGAAGATTCGCTCAGATATCTGTCGAAGGTACACTTCCCGGGCAGTGTCGATGACGACCATAAGCCCCGCCAAGGCACCAGGTTCACCAAGGCGGCTGGCGACTGGCGAAGAGGCTCGTTACGCACGACACCATATCTTGAGCAGTGAACTAGTTCAACCCATATAGGCATAGGGACCTTCAAACGCTACAAAGGGGCCTAAGATTTCCCACCACAATCTAGGGGAAAATATGCCGTGCCAGCACATTGCTGAAGTACGATCCAAATGCCAGGAAGTCAGCGAGAGTAGTAGTCTTATCACCCTTCCCACTTAAAACGCCAGAAAAGGTGGTTGATCGGTTGCTGTTGGAGGGGCTCCTAAGGAATCAACATCAACAAGGAAATATCGACGGAATCGGTCCTCCACACTGTAGTGGGAAGGTTCGAAGAGGTAACGATTTTGACAAGGCGAATACAGGGATAATACAGGCAGCACAAATGGCCAGAGGAATGCCTTACTAACGAGAAGGGTTGAGGTAACTCGGAGGGACCTCAGACTGAAAGCCGAGGTAGTAGCTAGGTGGCTGCCCTCAGGAAAGCTACCTCGCTCCCCATCTATGGTGCTCAGTCATGTACGAACACTCCTGGGTAAACTGACAGATGCAGGTTTCGAGGCACAGGCATACGCGAACGACATAGTTGTCCTAGTCACCCTGCAGAATAATTCAGAGATGGTACAGTGCAGCAGAACTCTCAGTAAATCAAGGGAATCATAGGATTATTCAAACGTTAGTAGCAGTCCTATGGCAACTGAGGAGAATTGTATGAAGTAATTGGTAAACCATGTTCTGGTTGTACACGGCAGTCCTAAGACCAAAGATGCAATATGGGTCGGCTGTATGGTGGCCAGGCGCACGGAGCACCACAATGGGTTGAAACTTGTTGGTAAGGTACAAAGGTCCCAAACGCAGTGTTGGAGATACTTCCCAGGCTAACGCCGCTTCTAGTCTGGATCAAGAAGGGGGCAATGGCAGCCAATTTGAGGATGCGAAACTCGGGAGCCTGACTGAACGAAGGAAAGGTGTCCGGACATGCAAAAATGACGAAGTGGGCGGAGCAGGAGATTCTATTTTCCGCTCTTAGAGTGGAAAGCGCATGGAATAGGAAGGTTGCACCACTTTTCCGAGCTGAGAACAATGGGATTCAAGACCGTTAGCGCATTCGGTAACCTATTTTACAGCCAAGTGAAATAATATAAGAAGATTCTACAAAAATGAGGGGTCTTATGTTGGGTGGTGTTAGCTGACTTCTATAACTGAATTTGAAATAATGTTTGTCTATTCAAAATGTTATTTTCCGGTTAAATTTTTCAGTTAAACAACTCGACAAATTATACACGGAAATATCCCATAAATGAGAGCAAATTCTATTCTATTCTATTCTTCAATAATTCGAACAACCAGTATAGAAGCAAATGCACGCATGGATGCTCCATTGATGAACCATAGCATCTGCAATACAAATCAATTGAAAAGTCATAATTTGTAGAAAGGTATACACTGAATACAATTCACAGATAAGTGAAGCGATAATTTAATAATTATCAGTTTTTTTATTTCAAGTTCTCAATGTATACTAATTCAGCCATTCTGAATCGATTAGCGTTCGCAGAATTTGTCTATCTCTAACCGTTCCCGAGTTTGTCAGCTCTAAATCAGTTTTTAGATGTTTTTTTTCCCGCCAAAAATATTTCTGATGAATTTTCGACATTTTTGTTCAAAGATTCGGAAACAGCAAGTCAAAATACGTTCGAGGACAAAATTTTAAAATTCGAAAAATGAAAGTGCAAATTTCAAGTCGATGTAACGACTTGGTATTTTTCATGATTTTTAGGGGTGAACCCCTTGCAACTTTTTCGAGTAATTTTTAATTCCTTCCGATTGACTCGAAATATACAATACATACTAATTTGGACATTCGGAATCGATTGGGGTTCGCAGAATTTGTCTATCTCTAACCGTTCCCGAGTTGGTCATTTCTGTTTTTGGATGGTTTTTTCCCACCAAAAATATTTCTGTTGAGTTTTCGACATTTTCGTTCAAAGATTCGGAATCTACACGTTGAAATACGTTCGAGGACAAAAATTTGAAATTCGAAAAATCAAAAATAAAAAATCTCAGAATATTGGATTTTTTACCTTAAACACCCTTTTCCAGCTAAATCTTATATCTGAGCACATAAAAATCATACATTTTCGGAATGAGCATGAAATTTTACGTATACAGTGCAAATTTCAAGTCGATGTGACGACTTGGTATTTTTCATAATTTTTCGAGTAATTTTTAATTCCTTCCGATTGACTCGAAATATACAATACATACTGATTTGGACATTCTGAATCGATTGAGGTTCGCAGCATTTGTCTATCTCTAACCGTTCCCGAGTTGGTCAGCTCTAAATCAGTTTTTAGATGGTTTTTTTTCCGCCAAAAATATTTCTGATGAATTTTCGACATTTTTGTTCAAAGATTCGAAAACAGCAAGTCAAAATACGTTCGAGGACAAAAATTTAAAATTCGAAAAATGAAAAATAAAAAATCTCAGAATATTGGATTTTTTACCTTTAACACCCTTTTCCGGCTAAATCTTATATCTGACATATAAAAATTAAACATTTTCGGAATGAGCATGAAATTTTACGTATACAGTGCAAATTTCAAGTCAATGTGACGACTTGTTATTTTTCATGATTTTTAGGGGTGAACCCCTTGCAACTTTTTCGAGTAATTTTTAATTCCTTCCGATTGACTCGAAATATACAATACATACTAATTTGGACAATCTGAATCGATTGGGGTACGCAGAATTTGTCTATCTCTAACCGTTCCCGAGTTGGTCATTTCTAAATCTGTTTTTAGATGGTTTTTTCCCGCCAAAAATATTTCTGTTGAGTTTTCGACATTTTCGTTCAAAGATTCGGAATCTACACGTTGAAATACGTTCGAGGACAAAAATTTGAAATTCGAAAAATTAAAAATAAAAAATCTTAGAAAATTGGATTTTTTACCTTAAACACCCTTTTCCGGCTAAATCTTATATCTGAGCACATATAAATCATACATTTTCGGAATGAGCATGAAATTTTACGTATATAGTGCAAATTTCATGTCGATGTGACGACTTGGTATTTTTCATGATTTTTAGGGGTGAACCCCTTGCAACTTTTTCGAGTAATTTTTAATTCCTTCCGATTGACCCGAAATATACAATACATACTAATTCGACCATTCTGAATCGATTGACGTTCGCAGAATTTGTCTATCTCTAACCGTTCCTAAGTTGGTTATTTCTAAATCGCGTTCTTTCAGGAAATTTCTAACATTGAGTTGATCGCGTGTCATATAGCGCCATCTCACGAAGAGTGGACTAACAAGCTAAAATGCAAGTACCTCAAAAATTCATAAGATGGTGTCATATGACAAACATTTTTTTCTGTGAAATAGCGTTTTTTTTTTCAGGAAAGACGCCTATATAGATGAACTTAATGAGCAAAACTTGAGCAACATACAAAATTTAATCCAAATCATTAAAGCCGTTTGTGAGATCGAAAATATATACAAAAATTGCTCCTTTAAATATATAAGATATTTTCGACATCCTCCGTAGATGGAAATATGTAACTAGTGTTCGCTCGGACAGGTGCTTTTATGGATAATTGAAGTTTCTGAGGAATTCCAAATCGTTCCATTCGTTTTGGCAAATATTGCATTCGTCTGAAAAATAATCAGTCGTTTCTGGTCACGAGAATTGAACCCAACTAATATGATATGTTTAAGTGAATGATTCTCATTAACATCACTTCTGTTTACACGAGAGTTTCTGTCCGTCGAACTGGAATGTGATCACAAAGAAAACAAGGAAAATAGGTCATAACTTGTGGGTACACATATAAAATGGAGGCATTTTCTGTTTGTAGAACACGTTAAGGGCAGGTCGTTATAGCACTTTTGCTGTATGAGAAAAGGAGGATCAAGAGTGTTGATAGATATTCGTGGGTTTCGCATAAACTTCTTGTACTTTCTAAAAATCTGAGTAATCATATTGCATATAAAGTTGCCTATAAAAAGTATCGTAATGGGTTGTTGAACAATTAACTTCAAGATGGTAAACTTTGGCAAGCCCTAAGTCAATCGATAAACCGACTAATGCAACGAGAAACATCAAATATCAAAGCACCTGATAGATCAGTCATAACAGATGAACAAGAAATTTCAGATTATTTTGTAGAAAAGTTCACAAGGGACGGACTTAGGCTATCCGAGAAGATCATCACGATTCAACAAGATCAACATGATTGGATACAAATAATTTTTCCTAGTAGAGGCCGAGGAAAAGGAAGGTCAAAGAATCATTCAAAATCTTAAAGAGGCATGAATCAAGAAATTGGAATTTAGAGCTGAAAATAAGTTTACTTACTACTCAAGCGATCAAATATTAGAACAGATTACTGTCACACAGTGTGTCGCAAATTGAAGGGGGCAAACTCGGCCGCAATTATACTTCGAGGCGATTGGTGACAGGTGTCGGGTGGTAGGCAACAGGCGATGTCACCTGTTTTGCATTGTTTTCTATATTACCGTTTATACTTAACACAGATGGCAGGAGACGACACGGCGATGTCGCCGACTGCCACCCGCCTCTCCAAAATGAGACAGATTCTCAGCGCATATTGCAGGTCTTTTTTCGAAGTAGCTTTAATAGGATCTTCGTTAAAATAAAGCCAAGTGTTCCTACAATTTAAGGGATTTGAGCAGTGAATGCGATATATGTATATTTCACGCCCGTAACTTAACCAGGAGCTCAGTGGAACATGGATTCGACAAAATATGCGCCGCAGTTGTGAGCGAAATTTCCAAAGGTACCGCCTCCACGGAGGTGAACCGAGCACGGCCTCAAAGCCCGGAAACCACACTTCTTCATTCTGTTCGGTAACTTTCTATGACTATTCTCAAAACTTGCAACCTTTTGTATAGTGACCTTCCTTGTCACATGCATGACATTTGGAATTTTCAATTGGACACGAAAAAGAAGCAGCTGACGTTGATGATGGCTCTAGATATTTGGAAAGCAGAAGTTCGCCGCTCTCGGAGCTTGTAATGACCTTCATCAATTTCAAAGAACTCCATTCGGTGTTACCAATAGAAATGTGTGTTTTCAGAGATTAATTCAAAGTTTCTTCAACAAAGAAGGAAATGACTGTAAATACAGATCAAGCAAATATTGGTTGTGTGTCCAAGTTCAACAGGGTATACTAATGACTCATTGATATGTAGCACTCGAAGAAGAAATAATACAGTTCCAATGTTAAATCTGAAGAAGTTAAAGAGATTTCGCCTCGTCGTTCAGAATGAAGTAAAAATCACCCGAAGCACTTTGAAGACTTCATTTGAAACTGAAGAGGGGAATTACGTTAAATAGTAATTTGTTCATTGTTACTGCTGTCAAAATTTATTTGAGCCTAAATTCTGTCAGGTTCATTTTTACAATAACCACCTGCTTCTATACAATGATAAATATTATATATATATTACGAAACATTGGCGCACATTTCGTTTAATTTTCAGAATGATTCGGTGGCACTCGTCAACACCTATTTGATGTGTATGCTGTGCAATAACTGTAGAAAAAAATTTTTGTCTTCGGTCCATCACATATGAAATAACTCTTGCAGCTGTGAACTCAGTAAGTAAATCTTTTTTTTCAGTTGACGTCACCTTCATAGTGGACATCCTGATAAATTTTCGTACGACCTACGTAGCCGGAAATGACGAAATAGTATCGGATCCGGTAAGGATAGCGTTCCACTATCTGAAAGGATGGTTTCTCATAGATCTAGTGGCTGCTGTACCGTTCGATCTTTTGTTTTTTGGTACCGATACCGACGAAGTGAGTAGAAAGCATGACCTTTTTAGAGTTTGCCTAGTTTGGATGGCCGTGGTGAATTTTGACACAAAATTAATCGGCGAAAATAAACATATATTCCCAAATGATTAAAATGTGGGTAGGTATATGTAAGAGAGCATTTCAGTAGCATCCTGTGATACTCGATCGAACTTTGCCCTTCTTTTTCTTGCGAACTCAATTTTCACTTAAGTGTCCGGAGAATGCCAAAATCTTCCCCTTTCCATGTAACATTTCAACCAGACAATATAAAGATTCAAAACATAATGATTGTGGGGGGAAATGGGATAAAATTCAGCTTTCTGGGCCATGATCTCTATTAGTAGTTATCTCAGTATTCCACTCGGTTCTACCCTGTTTCCAGATGTTGCTTATTGCTCACACCTAGTATATTATCTAGAGTATAATCGTTATAAACGTAAAAAATTCTTCACTATCTTCAGATATACAGTATCCGAAAGTTTTCATCTTGGGTATGGTGGTTTCATGAGAAAAGAATAGCTTGCTGTATGTTGAGAGAGCATTACAATTTCTCCTCTACTCGCTCGAAGAAGGGATATCGACGTGTGCTGTGTGCGGTGTGTCGCATTGCCACGTGGTCCGTTAATGCGTCGGGTGGGGTAACAGGAGAGGCGCACAGTAGTGATAATACCAATTTTACTCGTATTTTTTGAAAACGGTCAATAATGATTTTAGATTTTGATACCTGCGATCCGTCCATCAAGATCTTTACTTTCTATTTGTTCGATGCACTCTCAAGACACCTGAGTTTAGGCTTAACATCAGCTTCGTATATATATATATATATACATATATATACTACTATTATGTTCTATCGTGCTATTCAAATAATAAATGATTCTCCAGGGAATTTCCAGCGATGGAGGTGAGGAGAGTATTTTCAAAATTGATTTGATGTATTTTCTATATCGTTTTTTGGATTGGAGATAATTGCCATCCTAACTTTTGGAAGTATTACTTGATTTAACTCACTTATTCGAAGATGGCAAGTTTTTAAATTCCAACGGAGTCAAGCATTTGTGTGGGAAAACGGTATTTGAATAGAGAATGATAATCCCACTACTATAACTGCATTGAAAATTCAGCACAAATACTGAAACCTAGCACTGAGTCCCCAATAACACGAGATGTTCACCAATAATACAAAAATCCATCACGGCCATCTAGATAGATAGTATAAGAGAAAAAACTTGATGTTTAATGTTGCATTTTGAAATGTGAGGATTGAATGCCCTGACTAGTCTCTGACATTTTCACTATCGTTGTCTATTTGTTGTTTGATTTTTGAGGAATTTTTGAGAAAAAAATCAGTAGTTTCATAATAGGTGTCATAATTCGAGAATTCAACGAGGTATGCGGAACTTGTATGAATTAAAAAACGATTGCCGCTATCGGCAATCGACTCCAGAATTAGTCACAAAGTGGAGGACATAATATTTTCAAAGATTCAGGATTCATTACCAAAATTGAACCTGCTATAAGGAGCCTGCTGATTTCTTCAGTACCTTATATACAGTGTCCTGTGTAAATTTTGGATAAAAAGTTTAATATTAGAGTATTGGAAGAAAAATCTGATTGATGGAATTTGCACATCTGACAACCAGAAAATTGATTTTGACACATTCTACGTGATTATTTGTATAGTGGCAAATAAAGAAAAATACTGCGATGAAGCAAAAAGTAAAATTAGTGGGCAAGATAGGTTATTTAAATTTTTATTTTCTTCACACCAAAAAGTTGAAAAAATTGTTTTTCATCAAACACATCTCTGTTTCATTCGGTTGTAGTACAGTTATATCAAAATTCCACTACTATTGTCATGACTCCAATGATAATCGTTCGTGAGCGTTTCATTTCGTATATATACTAGAAACAGTGCATCAAATTAAAATGTGCTGTATTTTTAAAGTTGATATGCGAAGCGAAAAGATCATGCAAGATTATCATATAAAACTTTTAGACAAGAATCAAGGTAAAGCGAAGGTTCTGGCGCAATAGATCACCCAGATTTTTTTTTAATAATCCGATATTAAAAATATTTTCCCATATGTTTAATGGCTACGTACTTCGGAACATATTTCTGAAAAGAAAATGAAGACAGTACAAATTAAATATTTTTGAGTGTTCCGTACAATATCTCAACCCGAATGGAATGCAATGGAAACGAATGGAAACTATAACCACGGAGAGAGAAAAGATGAAAAAAATTCTCCAGCAGTGGAACCTTCCAACTGAAAAAAACCAAATTTCCACAATTCAGAAAGTATTCGTTTTGGCAAAGTTTACATTCTCAATGAGTAGACCAAAAAACCGTGCAGGGGCCAAACTGGAGAATCACTTAAAAACTTCTCACCAAATTATACATTTCATCTGCACAACGTGAAGAATAATATTTCCACATTATTTTTGCAGAAAGCATATTATAAAGCGTGGGTTCTGTTTTTTAAAGCATACAAGTTTCCGTTGATACTCAGGAAAAATTCACTTCACCAGTCATGTTTCTGCAACATTAATGGATTGTTTTGCCAGATTTTTCCGTAAGAAATAATGATTTTTTGAATAAATTTCAATTCTTTTCTATAGTTGGGCTTGGATAAAGACGAGGTAGTCTATGATAGTTTGATGCTTTTGTGCGGTCGGATATTTATATATGAAATTTTCAGCCTTTATGAAAAATGGTTCACGGTGGTTCAAAGATTTCCAATTCAAAGCAATAGAAACTCTGATTGTTATACATTTAAGTGGCTTATGAGTTTTTTACCTTCGTTTTTAGAACTGATTTATTATTCAGTATTGAAAATGTCACTTCAATATGTGTAAATTCATGTCATTTGATTGGTTGAAGTTTGGGATGAAGCGGACATGGACAAAAATAACCAATCAGATTCACTGGCGCACTGACGTCACACGGCTTCCCGCCTCTGCTTCTACGTCTGATCGTTTGAATTTGGTAGTTCAGTTTGGCTTTTTCAATAATTTTCAACTCGATAAATTGACCCTTACCACTAATCGCAAGGTGAGAAAATGGATTCGTTGCCAGAAAAGCTCTCCGTAATGTATAGGCGTGTGTTTCATTCGAAAATATCATATCGGAAAAACTTTGTAAGAAAACACATGAAGGTCACACACATGGATATTAGTGCAAAAATGATTTTTCCATCCAGATATGTATTACCGATATAACCCACGTTTCATGATTGACGGGACTACGAATAATCATGCTGCTTCTAAGGTGGCGTATGGAGTTAGTAACAAGGCCTATCCAGAACACGTGGCTAATGACCATAGTAGTCGATGCCAACACACCAAAAAAAAAAAAACACACACTGGAATACAACTAGATGACCTCAGGGTCATAGCCACACAATACCTAATGTGCACCAGACAGCCCCCTGAATACAGTTGAAAGGTCGTTGATGAAAAGTGGTGGGGGTAGGTCCAGAATCGGTCCAAAGCCCCTACTGGAAATTGTTTATCATGGCAATAATGGAAATTTCTTCTGTTTCACTTTATATTTGTTGTTACCAGGAAGACCAACGTGTCCTGGCCAATGGAATGGACAAAGAGATGATTTATGAAGTGACCGGCTAGTACTCCAGATTTATGTATTCGTCTCCTCTTGGCTTTTTCTGGTGGTGTACATTCGAAAAAAATTAATACCACCTCGCGAAGTGGTCGAGTTTGCTCTAACCCAGGAGGCTCTGGTTCGATCCTCACCGCCATCACGGAGCTAAAGTGGTTCGGAATCCACTTTCCGGATTTTCTTTTCCTTCGGGGGGTTTTCTCCGAAAACCTGGGAGATTCGTCATAACAAATTTTAACAAATAACAAATTGTAACAAATTTAACATATAAATATAATGTGGATTTCATATTGCGAGCGATGTTCCTCGTTTTTTTTTATTCAATAGAAACTGCCACGTACTCTGTCTGAATCCTTTGAAGCAGTGTAGTCTAGCCGAAAATTGTTTGTAGAACAATTTACTCCGGAATTTGATGGAAGTTTCGTATATCTAAGTCAGATTAAGTCCTATGTAAATATTAGTTAAAATGCAAATTTACTCAAAACTTTGTTGGAAGAGATGATAGCCTGTAGTAATATATTGTCTTAATTGAAACAGATTATGTAGTTCAGATTGAGTTTCAAATTAGAATTCCCTTTTAATTCATTACTGGGGGGCTGTTTAGAAACAAACCGCTCATTTAAATGAAGGATTGATATGTAGATTATCCAGAATTTCCATAATTCTATTAGAATAGATTAGAGGATGATATGACATTGACACCGCTGATTTCAATATAAAATTTATTTATTATTCAGATGGTCTTAGAAAAAGTATAGTGTACAATTTGCATGAAATGTATGCCACTTCATGCTCATTGTACAATATATGTCTCTATTAAACGCCTGTTTTCTGTTGTATGCTTCTATAAGTTAATGTAATTTGGTGATTAACATAATTGATTGTACTACTACTCCTACAACTAGAAGTACTAATATTACAACCTTATTCATGATTATTATTGACTGAAAGCACTCTCTGAAATGAAAATGAGGTCTGGTGAGAGAAAGTTAATTTGTTCCTCACAATAAAATCATTTCAAAATTGGATTTCAACCGTGAGTATGGAGCTAAAATTGGAGAGTGTTTCAAAGGTAAATCACCCTCCGAATCATGCGATACAATGATCAAAATAAACTTCATCACTAGCCACATTTCGGTTCCAAACGGACCTGAAAGTCGAGTGGAACTCAGTTGGCTCTGATATTTTAAAATCAGCCAGTCTTGCGAAAATCCTCATTAAACTCTGAAAATCCTCGTACTCCAATTCTCTCTGCAATGAGAGAGATGCGCTAGGAGGATTGCAAAGAGTCTGGGTATGTTTTATCGATCAGAAGTGAACTCTGGAAAATGTCGACCAACGACTCCTGGAAAATAAATGGAAATGGAAAAGCCCAGCGAAAAGATGTAGCAATCGTTTCAGTGCATATGTGCACTAGAGGTTTTCTCTTCTGGTGGCAAGATATGCGCATATAAGTTGTAATCAATAAAGGACCATAAGAATAAATTGCTGAACCACAGGAGGTGAAAACTGTGCGATTTGTTTACCGTACGTAATGATATTTACTGACGCTGGGTGTCGTGTATCTTAAAAATTGTATTATTTGTAATGCTATCAAATGTAAATTGACTTATACGTAGTTGAATCTATGAACAAAATTGTTATTGTGATACCACAAACGTGAACCATTCCAAAGTGCAAATTTTCAATATTTTATAGATATCCACCGCTGTCATTCAGAATTTTTTTAATGAACTGACACAAATTCGCTTATTTTATCCATTCTTGGTTGTTGCACGCTTTTCGATCGCATGTGGAAATATTCGCTTATCACTAAATACATGATCCTAGTCGCAATTTATTAAATATATGCATTTGAATATATCAAACTTTCAATGAGTACAAAGCCAGTCAGTTTATATGAGGAAGATGGTACAATTCGTGATAAATCTATAATGAAAATTGTTAACTGACAGGCGATGTATGAGTATTCAAAGTTATTCGACATTATAAATGAAAACAAAGTGAATATTCATATTTTTACTTGGTCGATTGCTCTTCTGAAAATAATCCATACCACGAGTAAAAGATTATTTTTTTTTGCTAACAACATAGGCAAATCCAGAAGCCTATTGGGCTGTGACCCCCTTTATAAGGACAATCAAAAATCAAAATGCAATGCCCATGACAGGTCTATGTCAAAAAAATAACTTTCAAAATGTTACCGCAGAAGAAATATTTTCAACATTTCCAACCTTGATATGTTATAATTGCTTCTGAAGAGCCTGCTTTCCAATTCTTTCAATCTCCCCGATGAGCTTGGCAAAGCGAAATAGATTTTCGTCGAACAAAATGTATTGGAGATTAAATGCGAGAGAAGCGAACCTTGCTTCAATGAAATTAACGAAATCAGTGAGTGATATTTTTCAATAACATTCTCCCTATTTAATTTATTTAATGAATGTTCAATGAAAACTAAAGAAAATTGAAAAAATCAGCTATCTGAATGAAAATGCGAATTTTCACTTTCAGATTTTTCCTTTTCAGTAAGAGTCTTTTTACAATATCTATCAGATGTAGTTCAATGTCCAGTGTGGCTTTAGCCGGGGAAGAAGTTGTTTTCTGTTAGATTACAAATGAATCACATTTTTCATTTTTCAATTTTTATTGAGAATATTCCCCTTTTCAACATAAAGCCTTATTGGCATGTTATATCTTCGTCTCTTAACATTTATTTTTCATTACCAAAAAAAGAGAAACGGAGTATATGGAGGTGAAGATTCAACTTCGTATTCACCCCAATAAAATACAAGCCAAATTCTTATCTGCTGAAACGGCACCAGGAATGAATTTGGAGAAAATGTAATATGAAATGAAACGAAAATATTTTTATTAAATTTGCTGAAGTAGGTCAAAACTTTCTTTTCTGATTGATGCAAAATACTTTTATGACAATATTCAAAATGTTTTCATTCTTCACAATGATAATTGATTTTGATTGGGCGTTATAAAGTGTGGACCAAAAATAGGCAATAATACCTACCGTGTAAAACGAGATTAGGCTCTAGGCTCAATCGATTTATGCAGCTGTTTTCGAAGATATGAAGTACCTCTATAAGTCAAACATAAAACATAATTTTTTTGTTAGTGAAACCCGAATTAGATAAAGGACAACCGAAATATAGACAACTATATCAGCAATCAATTTACGGAATTATGTATTTTAAACAATTTAAATATTGACAGAGCCAGTTCGATCAAGATGAAAACAGTCATTTATTTTCATTTTGTTCGTTGATTTTTTATTTTTTTCGATTGTTAATCATGTTGTGGTTCATTGTCAGAAAAATTCACCGATGCAATCGACCAATAAAAAATTGTGATGTTCCGAATTGAGACGATTCATTCGAGCTATGAACCCATTTATATTATGTACCTATAACTTTTCCAATGCAAAATATAACACATTGCCTACAATTTCGCAGATTTGTATGGAGTGGTAGAAGGTAAGGCGCGAAACCACACGAAGAAAAAGAACCTCTGCAGCATCGAATCTACACGAACATTCCAAAATACTAATTTCTCAATCGCTTTATTTCTCTTTTCGATTGCTTATGCCAGTTTCTTTACACTACCTGGATTACGTCTTTTGTTTTTCAGACAACGACTCTAATAGGTCTATTGAAAACCGCGAGATTATTGAGACTGGTTAGGGTGGCAAGAAAAATTGACAGGTACTCGGAGTATGGGGCCGCCGTTCTACTGTTGCTCATGGCCACCTTTGCGCTCATAGCACACTGGATGGCTTGTATTTGGTGAGTATTGAATTTCTATTATAAAACTCAATGGAACATAATATTTTCGAAAGCACTTTGGGTGAGGTCAAATGTATACCGAACAACCTTTTTTCTGCAGCCAAAAAGTTGTCCTGGCCGTAGAACGAAGTAACGACTTTCCTAATGGAAAACTGTGTCTATAGCCGTCAAGCCACTTTTCCATTCATTTTTAGAAAAATATATCCCAACGGATATTAGGAAAAACTCTTCCCAACGGATAATTGAAAACTTCTCAGCAGAAAAGTGCAAACTGACCTGAATCGACAGAACTGACCATCCAGAAATGGTACTTATAAAAATCCGTGGCCTTCGTAGCACAGCGTAGCAAAATGAATTAAAAACAGCAAAACTTTCAACGTATCAACAATACAGCCCTTGAAAACAGGAACGCAAAAACCATATAAAAGTAAATATTTTTCCAGTAAAAAGTGTTGGCCCACAAAAACGATACGTTGTGGTAAAGCAAGGCAGGATATTTACCATCCCAAATAATGAAAGGAATCATTATCTCACGTTAGTTTTGTCCCTGAGATGTTCCTTCAGAACTATTTTGCCCTCACTTTAGAGTAGGACAGGTGTATAATGGATACAGCAGTTACCTCTATTTACTTGGTGATCCGAAAAGGTCCAATGAAACATACCCGTAACAGTAACAGCCATCCACAAGCGAGTCGGGGTCGGTTTCAGTGATGCCAACAGTCAGATAGGCAACAAAAAAACGGTTTGTTACAATGTATGAGACTCCAGAAACAGGGCTTGATTGAAACAGGCTCAGAAAAAAAATATATTAAGAATTAATAATGATACTTCCCATAAACACTCGTACCCAAACCTGTAAGAGTAGAGGGTGGCTCTCATTATTGGCGTGGCCTAGAGGAAGTGACGATTGATGTATCGCCCCGAACCAACAACCACTTCATATGATACAGTGGAATGCTTATAATGTTCATTATCCTTTGTTTTTTGTCCTCAATAATGTCCACTATTCAATTTTTTCCAGGTACGCAATAGGAAACGCCGAGAGGCCTATGCTTCACGCGCGTATCGGTTGGTTGGACATCCTGGCCAACGACACCCAACAGTATTATTTTCCTAATAACACCGGAGGGCCGAGTATACGAAGTCGATACGTTACGGCGCTCTACTTCACGTTCACGTCGCTCACTAGCGTGGGGTTTGGCAACGTCGCGCCGAATACAGACGCCGAAAAGATCTTCACGATATGCGTCATGCTTGCTGGATGTGAGTTGGCATGATTATAATTATTTTTTTTTTTTTTCACCACTTTTGACTGTGCGTAATGATACTTTTTCGTGCACAGCGTAACAAATTCATCCGTGCGTAAAATCATCAACAGTGCGTAAAGTAAATTTTACACACTGATCATACATTTATACCTTTTTGAAAAATACAGTTTTTGCATCAAATGTAACTCGGAAGTCATCATTTGATACTACGACGACAATTCATAACATAAAACATCCAAGTTGATGATCAATTGCTACAATTTGCCAATGTGATAACAGTCGAAGAAAAATCTTTGTATCATACACTTTCGCCAAGGACTTTTTTGAACTCGCGTGTTTGTTGAACTCGTCATTCAACAAACTTTACGCTCATACAAAAAAGTCCTACTTTACGAACTTGTATAATAAATAGCTCTTTTCTCCGACAGTTGATTTAAAATAATTTAAAAAAACCCTTTGTCTGTAGTGTAGAATTTATACGACATTGACAAAAGAATTCGCTTCACATTCGCTTTCTCAATCTGTTCGATTCCAATCATTCCGCTCGACAGGTTGACTAAAACACTGGAGGCTGGGCAAAATAAATGCATAGCGACACCTCATACCCAAACCAGTATTCTGGTTCCAATTCCATATCGATATTCGATACAAGAACGAGAAACCGTGAGTCTGCGAATTTTGAAGTTGTGTGGGAAAACGATTTAGCATTGGACTTGACAATAAAAGGGATGCTTCTCACAATAGGTCGTGTTGGAGTCGAGGCATTGAAGGCATAAAAGATCAAGAAACATAATAAACGTCCAAGAATAGTGTTCGTTAGGTCACTTTTATTCCCTTGAATCAGTTTGAACTTGATCATAAAAACCCGCACCTGACACCAATGATTCGCTCAACCTAGGTAGCACCTCATATTGGCTGAATCTTGATTTCATATTGTGATAATGTGGATATATTGTAAATCTATAAATGATATTCATCCAATATGGGTGATTATTGGAAAACAATATCATTAATAATATTTGAGGAATATTGACTCAACATGAATGTATATTGTTTGTTGATTGTAATATTGGGTTAATATTGATTCAATAATTTTTACCAATATTTTTGAAACAATATTGCCTGCATGTAGCATCAATCTTGTATATTCAAGTTTGCACATTGGTTGAATATTATTTCATCCATATTCAGTAAATCATATTAACCCATATTGATTTAGATTGTTACGTAAACCTCACGCCAATATTTGAAAGTCAATATTGATACAATATTACATATTGAAATTTGAATATAGGCCGAAGATTCAATAAACAATATTGAAATGGATTATGAACAAACATAGATAAAAAAACCGCTAGGTAGCACCACATATAGAACATCAACTTAATCTGCACCAAAATATCGATGAACACTACATGGAAAATTATTCCTCTAATCCCCCACAAAACCAATCAGTCGTTCATCCACTAATGATCCAACAGAGCTACTACAAAAATGCGGAATCTATCAAAGTGTATGTGTCAATATTATGTATTGGAATCTGGTTTCGTATTGTAATTAGATTAACATCAAATAGCATGTCGATTCAAAATAAACAAATGTATATTTGTCGCTATTTGCTGTTTGAATTACCGCCTGTGAACAATGAATTAATCCAATGTCACGAATCTACGATAAAAATATTCTAGAAATGTTGTAACCAAACTCTCATATAAATGAATATCGACCGTTTTTCCCCGACAAAAGTATGAAACCTATGTTTACTAGGATGCAGGAAGAGCAGGATTGAAAAACTTTGGTTTGAAACATTTAGGAATTGAAATGATAATCTCAAAGAGAAAAAGTTCTATGAAATGAAAGTTAGTGGAAACTTAGTTTGATATCATCCGTTTCGAACTTGATGCGGCTGAAAATAAATTGTGACCATTCTCAAATTAGTTATGAAGTTTCAGCATACCCAAACACATTTTGACTTGATAATATAAGCAATAATCAACCAGATCTAAACACTTCCATTCCACACTCACAACAAGGTTTCTTCTGATATCAATGCCTGATTCAATATTCCAAAAACTGTAGAGCTGGATTTTGAAAAAAGTCAGTCACTAATTTCACGCAAAATTTCGAACTTTTTGAAAATGTTGACTTTTTTCTCGAAATTTCGACATTGAAGTCAAAATGATGAAAAAAAACTTGTAGCTCTCCCTTCGCTAGTAGTTGTCCAAGTAAAAAATAAGGTGGAGCATCCTGGAAACACAAGAAAAATAATTTTTATGGCACCATTCATGAGTTCACATGAAAAACCAATTACAGAAAAGTATTATTCTGATTTTTTTTATAGTTTTTGTTAGTTTGGAATTTTTGACGTAAGTGGGTATAGATCCGGCCCTGTGTAACTGTAACATCTTCAGTTCATTAAACCTCCTTCCCTGCACACCGCCTTTTGATTAATGGAAATCGATCGTTTCAAATGCATTTTTTATGATGTAGTCCCCGCCCCTCATCCAGTTTCGCCGTTAAACAGCCCTAATGTTGGAATATACTACTATGTCGTCAGCGAATCGGGACAGTTATACTTTTTTTTTATTTTTACTTCAACAAGTAAATAAGGCACCAAAATATGATATAGAAATACATATCATTCTCTTTCCAGCTCTGATGTACGCCAGCATCTTCGGCAACGTTTCGGCCATCATCCAGCGCTTGTACTCTGGCACGGCGCGATACCACACGCAGATGCTGCGCGTCCGAGAATTCATCCGCTTCCACCAGATCCCGAACCCGCTGCGGCAGCGCCTGGAGGAGTACTTCCAGCACGCGTGGACCTACACGAACGGCATCGACATGAACTCGGTGCTGAAGGGTTTTCCGGAGTGTCTGCAAGCCGACATCTGCCTCCATCTCAACAGGAATCTCCTGCAGAACTGCAGCGTGTTCGACGGAGCCAGTCCGGGATGTCTCAGGTAAGATATGTTGGTATAGAGGAGTAAAAATGCCGATTCATAATTTTGACGTTCCGTTCGCCGTTGCCGTTTGCGTTCGCCCTTGCCGTTTGCGTTCGCCGTTGACTTTTGCGTTCGCCTTTTGCGTTCGCCGTTGCCGTTTGCGTTCGCCGTTGCCGTTTTCGTTCGCCGTTGCCCTTTGCGTTCGTCGTTGCTTTTTGCGTTCCCCGTTGCTTTTTGCGTTCCCCGTTGCCGTTGCGTTCGCCGTTCATTCTCCAGTTCAATCAACACACTCTAATGCCTAATATAATTCATAAACGCCGTTGGCCGTGAATGGCGAAGAAAACGTTAATCGACTTAACACTGAAGGAAAATTGACGCAGAGGGTCCTTCAGAGTCTTATAGGGAATTGTTAATTCGTAAAGGATCCCATTCAAACATTATGGAAACGTAATCAATGTGGGAATTGCCTAAATTTTTTAATATTCTAAGAAGGTCTCGTGAAAAACAAAATTAAGACACTTTACCCATAAACTAATAATTTTTCTGTTTTTATTTTCTAGTATCATTGGCTAATATCTTCAAAACTATTGGTTACAGGACTCAAGTGCAATGATAACTTTCGATCAGGAAATTTCCTCCAAACAATATGAAGAATTCAGACAAATCTGACATAGATAACTTTTCCATAACGGAATTTTTTGGAGGTGATGAATGTAATGACAATATTCTTATTGCTATAAATAGTCATCCACTTCTTTATTTCAAACGAAATAGTTCAATAACGTGGATTAATAACGAAGCTATGTCTTTGTACGAATCTAAATCGAACCCGGTTCAATCTGTTACAATTCTCAGAAAAATCTAATAATCCAATAATGTATGAACCAGAACACAAAGGCACACATGGAAGCTTTTTTTTCTTACTGTAACGAGTGCAATAAATATAAAATGATCAAAATGGCCATAATATGCACAAACATATGGTCGACAATTGTTCTAATTCGACCTTTACAACAGAAAATCAAAGAAATTCCAATCAATGCTGATGCTGGACGTAATTTTCATGAAGTTGGAAGGAGATTCAATCAGCAGTTTTCTGACAGTCCAATATATTGAACTCATTAAAGGTAATTGGTCAGCGAATTTCAAAGGAATGATTGTGTAAAAAGGAAATAGGATCGAGGAGAAAATCTATTCCAGAGGAAAAGCAAATTGAAACTGTGGGATCTCTCATTAATAATCCACGAAACGCGACGAAAATGGTAGCCACAGATTGTCAGAAATAAATTCTCACGTTTTTCGCGAAAGTCACACTCGTACGCCACAGAAGATTATCGTATGGGCGGGTATTTCGGGTGAAAACACCATAAGTTGAATATTTGTATGGGAGCCATTCCGACTGAGTCAGTCAAACATTGAATATTTGATATATGTGCCTTGTGCTCTTCAAATCGTGTGTTCAAAGCTTTTCTAGTTTCACCAACATACTTTTTGTAGCGTTAATTTCAACTCGATAAACTCCATAAATCGCCGACATTTCTGAATTTTCAATTTTACATACATGGATCACCCAAGAGATGATGGAGTTCATGGGAAGTTTTCAATGCGTTCTTCATTTTCAGAGTTTTGAATTATCCCTCGAAAGCCCTAGTAGTTCAAAGCTTGTATGGAATTGCATTATATTTTGAAGTGGTTTTAACATTCCGAAGAGCTAGTAAAGATGCCCTTACAGCAACGTTTCCTTAATAACGTATCCGCTGAATCCTTGGGATAAACATTTCCTTCAACCACATCCCTCATAAGCATTTTAGCGTCTTTGAGGTTCTTCACGTTGAGTGGAAACGACGAAAGTAGATTCACGAGAAAATAGTTGTCTCATTTAATGTTAGGGGTATTCCTTTGAGTTCTTAAATGTGTTCAGGTTTATCCTGTAGACGTGAAAGTCAAGTTGAATTTGTTAGTGCCGTTGTAGAACAAAAATAATTTATAGTATCAAAATCTCGGGTTGAATATAAAGAGAGCGTAAAAAAGTTTGCGCCACTTAGGTAAGCATTTTATTATCGATATGTTACTAACTTTTATTCGTCCCAAAAATTGGTACTGTGCAGAAAATTTTCATTGTATCGTTACATTTTTTAATTTCTATATATCTTGCTTGAGTTCCAGCCACTATTATGGTGCTATATTTTCCATCAAAGGAGTAAGTTCGAAAACGGCATCTTAGATGTGTCTATTTTCATAAACTCCAATTTTGAGTGGCTTTGTCCTTTCATTAGCCCAGATACTTCAAACTGCAGGCTTCAATCCTCGCCTACAATATGAAAATGTAGGAGAGGAAAGTGTTGATAGCACTAGTAACTCCAAGCATGACTAATCTTTGTAAACTATCCAGTCCCCCTAGCACCATGTCATTGTACGACAACGTAGGACATGTGTAATTGATTGGCAAATTCTTCATATATTCATGGCCAGCAAAGTCTCCCGATCTCACCCATCTAAACTTTTATATTAATGAAGTAATGTGCAATCATTAACTGTGCTTTTTCGCTGACATATATCCTCCAATTGTTTTTTTTTTTCAGAGCCCTCTCCTTAAAGTTCAAAACGACTCACGCTCCGCCTGGAGATACGCTGGTGCATCGAGGTGACGTGCTCACGTCGCTTTATTTCATATCAAGAGGTTCCATAGAGATTTTAAGAGATGATATTGTTATGGCAATTTTAGGTAAGACGCTTGAGTATTGCTTCATAGGGATGTAAAAAGATGTTAAAGGTAGTTGCGATGCAACACCGCAAGTATTTGCATTCAAACTCAGCGCTATTAACATTTTTGAAAAAAATGCACGTTTAATCATATTCATTTTAAATTTATTATATGTTTTACCCCCCCCCCCCACCCAGAAATGTTTTACCCCCTCCAGAAAAGTTGCCTAGATCCGCCCTTGATTAATACAACTTAGTTATTCTTATATGCGGTTTCGCTTTTTCAACCTGGAACACTGTATTAACAAAAGTTTTATTTTTTGTAGGTAAATTTGATATTTTTGGAGAAAATCCGTGTTCACATCCCACATTGGGAAAGTCGGCGTGTAACGTTCGGGCCCTGACCTACTGTGATCTACATAAAATTCATAGGGACGATTTGTTAGACGTTTTGGAGCTTTATCCGGAGTTTTACAGCCACTTTTTGAATAATTTAGAAATAACTTTTAATTTAAGAGATGTAAGTATAATTAACATAAAATTCAGGTCAGTATTTTCATCTATATAAGATCCGACCAACACACAAGTTTAGATAAACAAACAATATGAATTATAGTATTTAATCGAATTTGAAAATTTCGCACAAACAACTTAAATGCATTACATTTTCTCACATTATATCATTGTATACATATATGTAAAACACAAAAAAGACACTCCTGACACCACATAACAGTTTATGTAAAATTATAAAAGCCACATTTGATACCAAATATCAAACAAATCATATATAAAGAAACTCCAATCATTTCATTATATAATTTTATTTTCACTATTACAAGTTTCTTATGAAAACATTTTCAATATAAATATGTTTTAGGACGATCAAGCTGGAGTCGTTCCAAGAAGGTCCTTTTATCCGAAGGATAAGGAAACTAGGTATTTTAGAGGAGTTCCATCTGCCAGATCGAACGGCATTTCAAGTAGGGGAAACTCCGTCAATGGCAGACAAGAATCTCAATATAGTGATGAGTCTGAATCGGGTGAGTGGAAATGAGCTTGTTTTATTTTACTTTCAACATAGTTCGAGCGCCACTCAACGATTCGAAAGTGGTTGCTGTCATTGAGTGGTTTGGCATGCTTTCAATAATAAAAAAAAGTATAACAAGTAGGGCGTAGTGCCAATATATATTTCAATGTGGGTGGTGTTAATAGAGCGATGGGCGTAAACAATGAGAACATTCTTAAGAAACAAGTGTCAGTCACTGAAGTAAATACAAATGTTATGATATCATTCAATTTGGATTTCAAGATGTTGATGTTGAATTCTAAACACTTTTCAACAACTGATTTGGGACATCTTTTGGTACGAGACATAAAACCAAGTTTTCCAAGAGTTGTGTTTGCAGGGTAATTTTTCAGTTCAGCATCAACTTATTATTTATTTAGGTCATGTTGTGACAAATTGTCAGTTAGACAATATATAATATAAAATATGGAGATTATCATATTTCTGGTCAATGTAGTGAATATAAAAACTGAAAAAATACTAAAAACCAAACCGAAAATGATAAAAAAGTAATAAAAATTCTAGTTGAAAACAAATTTCGCTTCAAAACAATCAATCAATGTGTTGCAAATGCATGTACACCTGAGGTTTGATTTTTTTCATATATTTTCAGGCCATGGTATTTTGGAATTTTCCACAGAAAAAGCTGGTCAAGATGTGACGCCGATGAATTTAGATTTCGGTGATGAAAAACGTAGATCGTCAACTTTGAATTCCATAACAGGTATTTCTAACTGTCTTTCGTGTACTCGTGTCTGTTATTTATGCCCTTTAAACAAACCCTTCAGAACTGAATGAACTAGCTGTGTAGGTCTTATGCATTGCTTCCAGAATCAACAAAAAAATTCAGTACGACTCAAGTTTCACAGATTACTAGATAAACTGTAACAGCCACCCGACTGTCCAGATTTGATTCCATTTATAATTCCGTATTCGAGTAAAGTTGAGTCGTTCCGAAATTCAGTAACAGTCCCTTTACATTCAATCCCTTTTCAGTTTAATATCTCAAACCATTTTATTTAATATCATTATTAAATGTTTTTTGGTGAAATTAATGGCACAGATAACGAAAGTCAAAATTCCTGCATATAAAACAAATCAAGAAACGGGAACGACTGGTATCAAGATACTTCAACGAATGGTTCTATATCGTGGGATTCCACGGGGTCCATAGTTGGGACTACTATTTTCATAAATCTCAATCGTTCCCGAGTCTGAAAAAAACTGATTATCCTCTCTTGTCAGGTGTTAGTCGAGTTCATGATTCACTGTAGGTTGATGTATATGAAATCTGTGCTATTAAATAAAATAATATCGTATGTGTTTAGGCATGCTATCTCAACTCAAACGCAGTATTCCTGATCTAAGGTTACACAAAACACACCAGCCTCTGATAGGTAAGTTTTACGTGAAGTTGTTACGAAAAGCTAGCACTAGTTTTCTCTCTGGATTATGAATTCCTCCGTATTTTCAGGAAGGTAGCTAGAGGGTAGAATAGCGCTAGTGGTGAACATTTTGTGATTGGGTTGTGTATTTCATTGAATTACGAAAATTTAATTTTTATTACCATCTACAGAGTGTTCGCCTTTGGAAAAATCCTCATTTTGGAAAAGCAATCCAATTAGTTTTGAGAATATCTTACTCGGCAAATATTTTGGGTTGTTTCTCAAATTTCCTAGTGATAATATGGTTTTTCTACCAAAACCTCACAGCACTGTCTGTTTTGTTCTACCAGTTATGTATGTATATGTAACTAACGATTTCATAGATAGTTAAAAGCATGAATTCTTCCAAGCATGGTGGGTCTACTAACTGTTTTCAAGAACTTTTTGAAAAAACCCTTGCAGTAGTATCTCAGAATCCTTTATGAAATGATCATAATATACGCACGGCATTTGCAAAATAGATTTTACGACTGAAATTAAATTACTACTACTATCACCGCTACACTACCTTCTCTCAGGTTTCTCGGAAATTTCACAAAGCAATGAAGACGAATATTTACAATACATGCATCTACTTTTTCAAAGTCGGATATTTTACAACTATATCATTACAGAAGATCTAAAAGGCAAGTGCTGTAGTATGCAAGTTTGTTGTATCGTTCTAAATTACCTACTTACATTTCAAGTTAGCTATTGTCATCAGCAAAACGAGTAAAAGAACGAGATATGTTCAACATATCATTTACAGGCAATAAAAATATAGTTGGTCCAAGTATGGAACCCTGAGGAACTCTCCAATTAATATTTCTCTGTTTTGATGAAATGTTTACGTCTTCATTTTGCTTACATGAGTACGATTCGAACTACTCAATACTGATATATCACAAACCATAATGTTAAATTTTAAGCAAAAGCATTTTTAGGAATATCATGCATACCGCAAATACCAATTTTTCATTGTGACTTTCAGTATCAGTAAAACATAAAACTGCTCTGTTTTGATTGGAGGTCGAGACGTCATTTCACACACTTCCACATTCCACCACAATCAATACCTTCACCTCTCAACAGATTTTGAGCAGTCGCTATTTTTTCAGCACAATCGACGCCTCCCTCCAGCCACCGCATCCGCACGATACGACGGCAATCTTCTATCGGCGCCTACCACCCAGAACAGACAGCCGTCGCGACGACGCAGGGACACCATCACTCGGTCCCGCCTCAGCCCCCGCAGAATACGGTGCCCCTTTCCAGCAGTACCAGTTACTATACGAACAGTCCCAGTCCCCCGCACGCCGCTGATACCGGGACGCATACCGAGGAAGTACTGGTAAATACTAGTGTTCAAAGAAATCATTTTTGCCAATTATGATTGACAACTGTCACTGAACGGACAACAATTCCAGACTATTGTCTATCTCTTTTAAAACGGGTCTTTATTTTATTTGTTTTAGCAAGGCTTTGGAAATTCGCTCATTCAATCATATTATGGTAGATAAAAACATGACAACGACTTAAATTTTATTTATTAGGTGTTTCTAGAGTACTATTTTTGTTATTCATCCAAAATTGTTCAATTCTTCAGTATTCGGTCGATAACTCCAGGCTTTTTCCTTTTCCCTTTAATTCTCAGTTCTAATTTCAACAGTTATTAGATGAAGTCTCCGGAAATACCTATCCATTCGGATTTCCGGGTGAGAGGTACTCGAAAAATTTGAAGATTTACTTTTTGTAACATCCAATATTATGGTTCTAAAAGAAATACAAGTGACCTCCTTCACCAAGAGGATCCACATGCTTTGTCCTGGTTACAAACTCCATTCTCGGTTCAGATTCTAAGGTGGAGTTTGTCTTTACTCAAAGACTTATATATCATGCCAACAATGTGGTTCAATCTGGTTATTATCAAACAGACCAAATTCGTCTGCTTCCGTCACTTCTCCTCCTCCTTCTCCTTTCCCTGATAAACCATCTTATAGCGACTTCTTCGAGTTTTTATCACTCAAATTAGACTGAATAAGGAATTTTCAGGTGCCGCTGGATGCCACAACTAACCACGTACACTTGCAACATTCCACTCTAGATTCACATTCGGAAAATTTAGTGATAAATAGGAGTCATTTCGAGCATATCAACTCCAAGCTGGATCAACTCGCGAAACGGGTGCAATCTTTGGAGACGACGCTCACCACAGACGTAAAAATAATCCTGGCGCTGTTGCAAGCGCAACAGCCATCCAGCAGCGAGATTTCCACCATCAAACAAGAGGTAATTAACGAAAGGACCTATCAAATCCTAACGAGCCAGTGATGCAATCCAACAAAATAGAGCTAGTGGAATTTTTAAGTGTTGTATCTAGTTCTCCTAAAGCCCTCGTAATTTCTTTCTTAACAACTGGAAATATAGTGAAATATCAATTACTCTAGATAATTACCATCAACTGCTGAACTTTTGGAAATTGTTTCCAATTTTATTTCAGTATAATCCTGATTAAGGAAAGAGATGTCACGATTTCTATGGGTTTTTGAGGTTAGACGAATTTCCTTCTGAGTTTTATTCATTATTTAGGGCCACAGAATCACCGTACTTTACTATGATTGTATGTTCATAATCTTCAATGAGAGAAAAAGTTTTCCCGGAGTACTGAGGCTAAAGTGGCAGAGATGGAAAGATGGTTTCTGCAGGTAAATTTACTGAAATGAAAATATGTTACTTACATGAATCATCTTACTTTCTGTGTGACTCTCAAACAATAATTTATTTGATTATTATATGCATCACCCCATACCATTGTTCTATGGGATAGAGAGATTGAAAGATATCTATCTTTCAATAGAAAATAATAAATAGCGAAACGCGCGTCTATCGAAATTGACCTAGTTTGGTTTTTGGGTTGTTTCCTTTATATCCTTTGTCATCTCCCAAATATCGTATAAAAACGAGTTTGTTCTGAGGACAAGTGAAGATCACATTAGTATTCAGTGGTTTTTCTCTTTGCCGGAAGTACAATTCACGAATCACATTAGAACCAAAAACGGTTCCCAACGAAAATCTGCATTAACGTGTATGCAATATTTCCCAACTATTATCACTGTCATGGTCGAACACAGCCCCTGACCATCATCAAGGTCAAACAACAACATTTTCAAAGTCCCCCGAAGGTCATAGCCACACAATGTCACATATACACGAGACATGCCCTTGAAGGTCTCTAGAAGGTCAGTGATAACCTTGATGTGGTGGGAGATGGAACAGAACCGGCGCAAATCTCCTACTGTACAGGGTGTTTCATAACGGAATGATGATCATAAAGGGCGATGATCCTTGGATGATTTCAAGAAAAGTACAAGCGAATGAAGGAATTTTATTCTTTAAATTGAAAACCGCTCGCCGGACGAAAAAAAGGTGGGAGACCATTTTTATTAGAAGATAGAGGACAATTACAAAAATAATATTCATTTGAAAAAACCAAAATCATTGGGATCAAACGTGTGACAGGGCATGACAATAGTGACGCCGCTGATGAAAATTAGGAAAATATTTTTCATCGAATAAATGTATTTTTCATGCGTACTGTGCATGTTCCAGAATTGAAAAAAAATAGCCAAAGCAGTTTTAGAGATATGAAAATTCAAGAACCTCAGAAACCCACATAAACAGTTCCATGTCTTTTACGCATTGGTTTTGGTTCATAGAACCTTCGTTTGAATAACTTTAAAATACATCCAGCAGTAGGTTGATAGTTAAAAAAGCAACATATCCAACAAAACACAAGATTTCAATTTATGTAGATGCATGCCTAATGAAAAATTTACATCTAAACGCAAGTAGAAAAAGTACTGACTGCTTATTTTTACTTTTCATTTCCAGATGCCTGAATATGAAAATGTAGCCATAGACCCAAGTAGAAGTAGATATACATTTCAGAGATCAGTTAGTGAGCCAAAGCCAATATCAAAAACTCATCATTCCCAAGTTCTTCATAGGTAAAGACTGGAACTATTTTGAAAAAATAAAACCACACGAATCTTCGTCAAATGCTATAAGTCTCTGAGTTTTCTCTTTTCTAGGTTTGCATCGTTTAATAAAGCTTTTGATTTCGACAAATGTCATGAGACATCTTGGGCGGAGTGTCTTATAGCAAAAGAAAAGGACTGCAAAGAAGAAAAAATAGCCCCAATCGCAAAGTTAGAATCGCTAGATGAATTAGACCTGGTAAGTGACGCCGACGGGGACGGAGGGGGGGTCCAAAATAATATTTTTCTTTTTTTTTTGTTCTGTTTCTCACGAAAAGAAAAATTCTGTAATGTTATAAGAACATCGTGCGAGTCGACGGAAAGTAAGAAAATATCATAAACAGATCCGATTTTCATTTTTCATTTCTAGATCAACCACTCTCTCGGTTAAGATTGAACAAAATATAGCAATCTTTCTCCAGAAAACCTTCTGAAAGAAGGCAATTTATTTTTCACAATGTGGCGCCCAACGTGGGGCACTCTTGTAGATTCCTTCATCCCAAGATTTGTGATACTCATGGCCGTTCCAATGGACTTGTTGATCATTTCAGTATGTAGATTGCTGTACAGGCTATGCGGCCTCACAAGCACTTGGATCATGAACTTTGAAACCTAATTTGTTATTTTGGTGCAGTAACGCGTACTATGTTATCACAACAAAGTCACTTATAGTTTATAACAGTTTGTCAGATAATCTCAATAAACTTGTTGAACTGAACTGAATGAAATATTTGTTTGTCATGAATACAAAGAAAATTATTTTTTTATGAAATGTTAGTTAAACATTGGTATTGTAGTTTCAGATTTGTAGAAGGTAAACATTCACTAAAAAATACAATGATCCATTTTTATTTAATCTTTTATTGTTATGTAAACTGTCTAGCTAATTATAACTATCTTTTTTTACAGGAGTCACCGTTAGGCAGTCCGAAGAAACCGAAAAAATGAACAAATTAGTTATTTCATTACTTACTCAATATCCAAAATAATGTAAGAAGGATCTTGTATGAATTGACTCGATCAACCCCAATTTTGGGGCAGCTTGCATAGACTGTTGAATGATATATTGTTATTATTAATGAAAATACAATACAGTGAGATGTAAATTTAATTTCTTTAATATTAGGGTCAAATTCGTTAATGAAAACAAACTTTGTTTATTAATTTTTAAGAAATTTTCCAAAATATGAACCCTAAAGTGAATTTATTTCTACTGAAATATTTTCCCGATATTCAACAGGCTGTCAAATATATTAGTCAACGTGACAGAACATTTTCATCTCGTCATCTTTTTCTTCGTTCGGAAATTTTCAACATTCCATTGAAAAAATTGTGATATTTTTCATTTCATTATTTTTTTCAATTAGTATATCGATATGAATTTTTCACCTTTCAGGCTAATTTCAAGTTCACTCGCTTTTAACTTTACATTTCAACATTTTCAACTAACTTTCTACGTCTAATAAACAAAGTTTGTCATGACACTAAAGTCCGTCTCATCCTAGTTATACAAGAATGGAGAAGAAAGAATAATAAAAGACAGATAATGACGTATTACTCATTGATAATTTGTTGAATAATTTATTGAGGCTTGTTTTGGCATTCAATCGCTTTAAAGGTACATTTTGTAAGCACAAATTATATGTTTATACACAATTTTATCATATTTTTAATAATATGTAATATTGAATACTCAATAAACGGCATCAATTGCCTTAATTACTGTACTGTTTTATTGCCACTTCAGTTTCAGCAATATTCAAAGTTAGCTCACAACCATAGGTAGCAGGTACTTAATAAAGAAATATATCGTATTCAAGTGGAAATGAAAAGACCGACTCGAAAAACTTTCGTTCAACACCAAGTGGGGTACACATGTTTTCTGTCAATTTCGATTCGAAAGGCAATTAAATCCATGAAAAATAATAAAATAAACTAAAATATCAAGTTTTTATGTATTTTATCGAATATTAAATGTATTGAACTTTTAAATGCTCTTTGCGGACACTGTTATCTCTTTTCCTGTCTCACAAATGACATCGGCCAATTTGAAGATCCAAGGTTTTCAGGTGATAGGAAGGACAGTAGACGCTTTTACAAAAGCGTCTAGCCGTACTATTCTACTTTTGATCCCGCAGTTCCGTACAGATATTGATTTTTTTTATTCAATTACCTGAATTGTAGAGCCGAGTCGTAGTTTTAGGCCATTTATCATTAACGCTAACCTGATTATGACAAATTTGTTCTGAAAATTCCCTTCTCCAGTGATAGAAAATTTCAAAATTTTGTGTGTTGGCAACTTGACCAGAAGTCTCCTATTGCGAGCGAAAAAGCAAATTCACGCAGTTTCAACTCAGTTTACCTCTTTGTTTTGTCATCTAAATACCCGCCACACCGTCATTAACTAACCAATGGCCCACGTGGTCAATTATATTATTTTAATTCGAGTTGTGCGCATGCGGAACTGTGGGATCAAAAGTAGAATTGGTACGGCTAGACGTTTGTCGCTGTTGCCACTGCTGCCACTGCACATTGATTGAGTTGTCATAGAACTGCAGTCACCGCCCCCTATTTAGGCTTGAGTGCACCAAGTTTTATTTCAACAGGACGCATGTTTTCAAGGTGATCGAGAGGCGTTGTTATATTTCTAGTTATGCGCTCGGCCGCCAGGTTACAATAATGCGAGTTGAGGGTGTCAGGATTAGGGTCACTGGATCCAGTGGCCCTAGTCAGGATTCATTATGGTTGCTTGTCGTCAGACGGTAAAAATCTTAATCGGACGAATTCAGAAAGCCGTCATCCATGACCGACACATGATTCTCGGCCCAATAATCACACGGAAGTGGAAGTACTTATTAGAGAATAAAATGATACCAGCGCGCCCTCCGGATGTCTCGGGGCTTCGGAGAAAGAGCTTGACTGGGATATCCTCAAAGAAATTAAAAAAAAATAAGTTTTTTCTGCAAAAGGATAACAAATAACAGAAAAGCAAATGACAAAGTCAAAAAAATCAGTCCAAGTTGAAAGATCCTGGCCTCAAGTGTTAAGCGGGATCTTTGTTTTGAAAATACTGAAAATCTGGAAAATGAAGAAGATAATGATGAAGACATTTTATCTGAACCTTCACAGATAGAACAGTTAAGGATTCAGGTACTGGAAGCCATGATGGCTAGGTATATTTCAATTTCTATAAAAATTCAAAGAACACAGTATTTCCACCTCGATGTTTATCCTTATTTCAGCTTTTTTCGGACTTTTTAAGAAAACATGTGAAAAAAAAGCATATACATTGATACATTTATTGTACTTAATTTTCATATAATATATTTATTATTTTTTTTTACAAATAATGGTCCTTTTTCTACTATCACAGATTAAAAAATCATCATTTTAATAATAGTTCCGAGTCAGAGATATTCTCGCAAGTTTCCAATTATCACTTAACTTTAAACTTCATTGCTGAAAACAATTGAGAAAACCTCTTGATCGCTCAAATTAAAACTAAACCGTAACAATTCCTTGTCTTTGGTATAAAATGGACAAAGAAACAATTTGTTCAGCCTATACCAGTCCTTATAGAAAATTTAAACATAGAAAACATCCTTTTTATAACTTTTTGGCAACTATGCTCATACATATACAGTATATTACACTATTTACAGAATATACAAAATTCATCTTTCACTACATTTCTACTTTTCCCATGCATATATTACATTCAAAAGGTCCATAGAGGATGCCAGGCATTATTATCAGCTAATATCAATAATACATCGGAAACACGTCTAGAAATTTCGAAGTCAGATTTGGGGAACACAAAAATCAAGGTGTACTACGAATTGCCGATTATATTAACATTAAGGAACACACCAGTTATTAACAACCTGTTTACAGAAAAAAAACAAAAACTAAAGCCGCTAGACATGAATAACCTTTAATAATGAATTTAGTCTGTGCCAAATGTGAAGTTTGCAATAGGGACATTCAAAATTAAACCAAGCGCCATTATCTAAACCTTACAGATTTTAAAGAAAATGATCTCTTGTTCGTTTGCCCAAAAATTAAAAACATCAACTCCAAATATTTCTAATGATCCATACAAAATCTTCAATCATCTTTCAACTCCACAAAACCCTTTCACTCTGTACACACTAGTATGTGCGTTTGTAAGATATATATTGAATCAATCAGTTACTTACTGATCTTGATAAGAGGAACTCTGAAAAAAAAAGTGTCTTTCTATGCGATCTGATATTTGATTACTGTTCAATATTTCAGTATATACCATTACTGAAAGAAACACATAATAATACAGTTTATTCAAAATTCTAAAAAATATGTATAACAATTTGTAAAAAAGTGAATAAACGATTCAAGTATACTCGCGAAGTTAAAAACTTGTTGCGAGAAAATAACATATAAGAATTATATATACATCATTAATTCACATATTATATACATATGTTTGTTAAATTTTCGAAATGGAATAAAATGATAATAAAAGGCAAATTGACTGAGTTAATTGAAGTGAAAGATATCATGAAACAAAAAAAAATGCTGGTTCTTGTAATATATAGACATTGTAACATACGGTGTTTGAAACAGTGTACAAGAAAAATAGTATTATTTTTAACAATGGACATGTCCACTGCTGCAATGCTAACAGTCAAAATGTACAGTGCTGTAAAGGTTAACATTTAACTTTTTTGATTTCGTTAGGAATTTTCTCCAAAAAAAAACAACTTGGAATTTTTAAGAAAAAATCAAAAAAAAAAGTATCTTCCACTTCTTTTCAAAATTCCCCCATCGACCAAGTAAGTATAAAACGACCTGACGGTAAGCGTAACATTTGCAGTTTTAGATTCAGTTGCAGAAATATAACATCAAAATATCTATTTCGACCTTCAAGTCGTGGTCGTGTTCGGGTATTGGAACATGGTGCCGTAAGTTAGACCCGCCGATCTCACAGCGGGCCGGGGAGGCAGCTGCGGGGTCACTTGGCCAGTGCCGGAATCTTTGATGAATCTCGGCGAGATACTGGGAGGTTGTGATGAAGATGAAGGAATACTAAAAAAAAAACGAGTCATGTTCATAAAAAAAAATATGTATGTCTCTTTTGTTCGCTTCCATTGTCTCGCTCCCTTTGCTTTCATTATTTCTCTGTGATTTCATCATCTACTCATTCTTTCATTGCTTTCACTCCCATACTCTTCCCTTTTACACTTGTTCCCTTCACAATCATAATTCACTCTCTTCACATCACTTTAATCCTATTAAAGGTGTTTTACACTTATTATCTTGGCTCTCTTCAAACTCACTTTAATTTTCTTCTCTTTCAGTCTTCTTTATTTTTTTTTATTTTTTTCTTCCCATTCTTTCTTTTTCTAGCTTTCTTCGCATTTTTTGATAAAATTATTGAAAAATAAAAAAGTTCAAAAAATTATCGATCATGATATACTCGACTTTTTTGTCCGTCGATTTTTTCCGTTCAAATTCTCAGTATATATTAATTCGGCCATTCTGAATCGATTGGCGTTCGCAGAATTGGTCTATCTCTAACCGTTCTCGAGTTTGTCAGCTCTGAATCAGTTTTTAAATTTTTTTTTTGGCGCCAAAAATATTTCCGATGAGTTTTCGACATTTTCGTTCGAAGATTCGGAATCAGCACGTCAAAATACGTTCGAGGACAAAAATTTGAAATTCGAAAAATGAAAAATAAAAAAGTTCAAAAAATTATCCATCATGATATACTCGACTTTTTTGCCCGCCAATTTTTTTTGTTCAAATTCTCAGTATATATTAATTCGGCCATTTTGAATCGATTGGCATTCGCAGAATTGGTCTATCTCTAACCGTTCTCGAATTGGTCAGATCTGAATCAGTTTTTGAATGTTTTTTTTGGCGCCAAAAATATTTCCGATGAGTTTTCGACATTTTCGTTCGAAGATTCGGAATCAGCACGTCAAAATACGTTCGAGGACAAAAATTTGAAATTCGAAAAATGAAAAATAAAAAAGTTCAAAAAATTATCCATCATGATATACTCGACTTTTTTGCCCGCCAATTTTTTTTGTTCAAATTCTCAGTATATATTAATTCGGCCATTCTGAATCGATTGGCGTTCGCAGAATTGGTCTATCTCTAACCGTTCTCGAGTTGGTCAGCTCTGAATCAGTTTTCAAATGTTTTTTTTTGGCGCCAAAAATATTTCCGATGAGTTTTCGACATTTTCGTTCAAAGATTCGGAATCAGCACGTCAAAATACGCTCGAGGACAAATATTTGAAATTCGAAAAATGAAAAATAAAAAAGTTCAAAAAATTATTAATCACGATATACTCGACTTTTTTGTCCGTCGATTTTTTCCGTTCAAATTCTCAGTATATTTTAATTCGGCCATTTTGAATCGATTGGCGTTCGCAGAATTGGTCTATCTCTAACCGTTCTCGAGTTGGTCAGCTCTGAATCAGTTTTTAAATGTGTTTTTTGGCGCCAAAAATATTTCCGATGAGTTTTCGACATTTTCGTTCGAATATTCGGAATTAGCACGTCAAAATACGTTCGAGGACAAAAATTTGAAAATCGAAAAATGAAAAATAAAAAAGTTCAAAAAATTATCTATCACGATATACTCGACTTTTTTGTCCGTCGATTTTTTTCGTTCAAATTCTCAGTATATATTAATTCGGCCATTCTGAATCGATTGGCATTCGCAGAATTAGTCTATCTTCAACCGTTCTCGAGTTGGTCAGCTCTGAATCAGTTTTTAAATGTTTTTTTTGGCGCCAAAAATATTTCCGATGAGTTTTCGACATTTTCGTTCGAATATTCGGAATTAGCACGTCAAAATACGTTCGAGGACAAAAATTTGAAAATCGAAAAATGAAAAATAAAAAAGTTCAAAAAATTATCCATCATGATATACTCGACTTTTTTGCCCGCCAATTTTTTTTGTTCAAATTCTCAGTATATATTAATTCGGCCATTCTGAATCGATTGGCGTTCGCAGAATTGGTCTATCTCTAACCGTTCTCGAGTTGGTCAGCTCTGAATCAGTTTTCAAATGTTTTTTTTTGGCGCCAAAAATATTTCCGATGAGTTTTCGACATTTTCGTTCGAAGATTCGGAATCAGCACGTCAAAATACGTTCGAGGACAAAAATTTGAAATTCGAAAAATGAAAAATAAAAAAGTTCAAAAAATTATCCATCATGATATACTCGACTTTTTTGCCCGCCAATTTTTTTTGTTCAAATTCTCAGTATATATTAATTCGGCCATTCTGAATCGATTGGCGTTCGCAGAATTGGTCTATCTCTAACCGTTCTCGAGTTGGTCAGCTCTGAATCAGTTTTCAAATGTTTTTTTTTGGCGCCAAAAATATTTCCGATGAGTTTTCGACATTTTCGTTCAAAGATTCGGAATCAGCACGTCAAAATACGTTCGAGGACAAAAATTTGAAATTCGAAAAATGAAAAATAAAAAAGTTCAAAAAATTATTAATCACGATATACTCGACTTTTTTGTCCGTCGATTTTTTCCGTTCAAATTCTCAGTATATATTAATTCGGCCATTCTGAATCGATTGGCATTCGCAGAATTAGTCTATCTTCAACCGTTCTCGAGTTGGTCAGCTCTGAATCAGTTTTTAAATGTTTTTTTTGGCGCCAAAAATATTTCCGATGAGTTTTCGACATTTTCGTTCGAATATTCGGAATTAGCACGTCAAAATACGTTCGAGGACAAAAATTTGAAAATCGAAAAATGAAAAATAAAAAAGTTCAAAAAATTATCCATCATGATATATTCGACTTTTTTGCCCGCCAATTTTTTTTGTTCAAATTCTCAGTATATATTAATTCGGCCATTCTGAATCGATTGGCGTTCGCAGAATTGGTCTATCTCTAACCGTTCTCGAGTTGGTCAGCTCTGAATCAGTTTTCAAATGTTTTTTTTTGGCGCCAAAAATATTTCCGATGAGTTTTCGACATTTTCGTTCGAAGATTCGGAATCAGCACGTCAAAATACGTTCGAGGACAAAAATTTGAAATTCGAAAAATGAAAAATAAAAAAGTTCAAAAAATTATCCATCATGATATACTCGACTTTTTTGCCCGCCAATTTTTTTTGTTCAAATTCTCAGTATATATTAATTCGGCCATTCTGAATCGATTGGCGTTCGCAGAATTGGTCTATCTCTAACCGTTCTCGAGTTGGTCAGCTCTGAATCAGTTTTTAAATGTTTTTTTGGCGCCAAAAATATTTCCGATGAGTTTTCGACATTTTCGTTCGAATATTCGGAATTAGCACGTCAAAATACGTTCGAGGACAAAAATTTGAAAATCGAAAAATGAAAAATAAAAAAGTTCAAAAAATTATCTATCACGATATACTCGACTTTTTTGTCCGTCGATTTTTTCCGTTCAAATTCTCAGTATATTTTAATTCGGCCATTTTGAATCGATTGGCGTTCGCAGAATTGGTCTATCTCTAACCGTTCTCGAGTTGGTCAGCTCTGAATCAGTTTTTAAATGTTTTTTTTTTGGCGCCAAAAATATTTCCGATGAGTTTTCGACATTTTCGTTCGAATATTCGGAATCAGCACGTCAAAATACGTTCAAGGACAAAAATTTGAAATTCGAAAAATGAAAAATAAAAAAGTTCAAAAAATTATCTATCATGATATATTCGACTTTTCTGTCCGTCGATTTTTTTCGTTCAAATTTTCAGTATATATTAATTCGGCCATTCTGAATCGATTGGCATTCGCAAAATTAGTCTATCTCTAACCGTTCTCGAATTGGTCAGCTCTGAATCAGTTTTTAAATGTTTTTTTTGGTGCCAAAAATATTTCCGATGAGTTTTCGACATTTTCGTTCGAATATTCGGAATTAGCACGTCAAAATACGTTCGAGGACAAAAATTTGAAAATCGAAAAATGAAAAATAAAAAAGTTCAAAAAATTATCTATCACGATATACTCGACTTTTTTGTCCGTCGATTTTTTTCGTTCAAATTCTCAGTATATATTAATTCGGCCATTCTGAATCGATTGGCATTCGCAGAATTAGTCTATCTTCAACCGTTCTCGAGTTGGTCAGCTCTGAATCAGTTTTTAAATGTTTTTTTTGGCGCCAAAAATATTTCCGATGAGTTTTCGACATTTTCGTTCGAAGATTCGGAATCAGCACGTCAAAATACGTTCGAGGACAAAAGGAGGACAAAATGAATATTTTTGTTCTTTGTTGGCTGTCGGATAAGTATTATTATAATGAATAACGATGACGTATGGGAAAAGATCCAATAATCGAACTGATCATACCGCAACATCACTTACCTGGTACCCCCGTTGTGCTGACCCGAGTGGGGCGGAGGATGCGGATGCGGATGCAGCGTGGCGTGCCTCCTCATGTGCAGCTGCGACGTGTGCGTGGGGTTCAACCTCGGAAGAGTGCCGTGGTGCCCCAAGCCGGGCAGAGTATTGACGAACGAGTGCTGAGAGTGAGAATGAGAGCCGTGAGAACCGTGAGAGCCGTGCGATCCGGGCGACGGTCCGGGTTCTCTCCGGGGCGGCAGAGGCGGCGGAGAACAGTCTCGCAGCGAACTCAGGGCAGAGTTCGGAGGCGGCAGCGGGTTGTCTCGAGGAGGAAGAATGGGTGCGTCGGGCGCCTGTTTCATCTGGAAGAAGCGTTAGGAATTCGTTCACAATAATTGAATTGTTGATCATTTTTACTTTTTAGTCCATGTTGGAAGTAAAGCATGTTCTTTACTTTTTTAAACCATTATTTTTTTATGACTGAAAAATCTACATTTCCTACCCCGCAAACCATACCAATTTTGAATCGAATCTGACCATAATCACAAAACTCGTCCACCATCTTGGACCACCATCTTGGACCACCATCTTGGACCGCCATCTTGAAATCAGAAATTTTGCCAAAAAATTCATAATCTCTGATTTCGAAAACCCCCACACCAATTTTGAATCGAATCAGACCATGACAAATATCTTCCACCATCTTGGAGCCGCCATTTGAATTTATGAATTTTGTTGAAATATTCATAATTTCTGACCCCGAAAACGCTTGAATACCAATTTTGAATCGAATCGGACTATAATCACAAAACTCGTCCATCATCTTGAACCGCCATCTTGAATTCATAAATTTTGCCAAAAAATTCATAATCTCTGATTTCGAAAACCCCCACACACCAATTTTGAATCGAATCAGACCATGACAAATATCTTCCGCCATCTTGGAGCCGCCATTTGAATTTATGAATTTTGTTGAAATATTCATAATTCCTGACCCCGAAAACGCTTGAATACCAATTTTGAATCGAATCGGACCATAATCACAAAACTCGTATACCATCTTGGACCGCCATCTTGAATTCATAGATTTTGCAGAAAAATTCATAATCTCTGACCCCGAAAACACCAACAAACTAATTTTGAATCGAATCAGACCATGACAAATATCGTCCGCCATCTTGGAGCCGCTATTTTGAATTTATGAATTTTGTTAAAATATTCATAATCTCTGACCCCGAAAACCTTTGCATACCAATCTTGAATCGAATCGGCCATAATCAAAAAACTAATCCACCATGTTGGACCGCCATCTTGAATTCATAAATTTAGCCAAAAAATTCCAAATCTCTGACGCCGAAAACACCCACACACTAATTTTGAAAAGAATCAGACCATGACAAATATCGTCCGCCATCTTGGAGCCGCCATTTTGAATTTATCAATTTTGTTAAAATATTCATAATCTCTGACCCCGAAAACTTTTGCATACCAATTTTGAATCAAATCGGACCATTATCACAAATCTCGTTCGCCATCTTGGAGCCTCCATTTTTTTTTCTATAACAAAAATGTCCTATTGCATTGTCACCAGAATTATAAACACATGTCAAATTTCAAATCATTCGTACGTCTCAAAGTGGGTGATAATTACGTTCAAAGTTTCCGTTATATAAATACATACATACAAGTAAAGCAAATATAAGTGTGTTGAAAATCACAGATTTTTTTTATTCGTCCTATATATTCTGCAATAATTTCTGGTTAAAGACTTTATTGTCTACTTTACTTCCGTTTCAAATCATCTTCAGAGCCATCATAAAGCTGAAGCAATCAGACTCACTATTGTCCGACCCTGTATATATTAAAACAATGTGTGAAATATTTAATTCTATCATGCATTGGCTTGTTTCCCTAAAAAAATTAAATCAAACAGAAAAATATCGTTTAATGCTTTACCTGTTGTGGCGAACTGATCTCTGGACTATCCCTCCTCCTCCTCGGAGGCAGCGGTGGCGGCGGCGGGGGTGGAGTCGGCGGAAGACGGGGGCTGATGGGTTCGCAGAGTATGTGAGGTCCAGGCGAGACGGGACTGTGAGGCCCAGGACTGTTCGGACCGCCTGTCGAGCTTTGACTATTGTGACTGTATCTCTGCGGCCTGTAAGTATAAAATGTATCTTTTTCTGTCAAGAACGGACTGATACATTTTAAAAGAAAGTAATCAGATACGGGAACCTTTAAAGTTCGATAAAAAAAAAGTCGTTTTCAAAAATTAACCTCTTGAAAAAGATAACAAAGAAAATCAATTATTATAATATCAAACACAAAAGATTTATAGGTAGGTCGAATGTAGTTCAATATCTGTCGGGGTATTATAGCCCGGAAAGTAGTCAGTACCGATCGACGTCTGTCGGAAACAGCAATATTTATTAGGAACTTTTATTAATTACTTGAAAGAAGTGAACTTGTACTTCTTACAAAAAAAAATTATTTACAAAATCATAGCAAAGCGCTTTTGTCTGTTAATTCATCATCAGTGCGTACCTATAAGTAAAAAGTGAAAATGAATTTGATCAACTGAAATTTCCACAAATCATCCTAAAAATTTAAATTCCATGTCATACAATTCACTTGTCATTGTCATTCACTTGTGAATAGTGTCATTGTCACACATTGTCAATTTTCATTTCCACTTGAACATTGACATTTCCGATCACATTATTCACAGCCTTGGCTTCCGTGCCACGATTCGCAAATAGGAAATAGCTTCAGACATTAGAATAGACCTTACGACATTGAACTATTCAGATTGGTACTCACAAATATTGTGGCGCTGCAGTCAACGGTTCAGCTCTAGGCGGTCTGTAAGAAGTGGTGGACATTATGGAACTGACACTGGGACTCCTAGTGTGATTAAACCAGCTGATGATGGGATTTGAACCAGCAGGAGAGACCGGACTCAACGTTGGACTGTTCTGGCCGGTACCCAATTGAACCTGACAAGAATATACATTTTTTTAAAGTTCTAAAGGATTCACAAAATTAATAAATAAATGCTAAATGTTAAACTGCAATTCAAATATTTTATTCACAATAGTTTTTTCACTCACCGATGCGAAGACACTGAAGTCATTGTCAGATTTGGAGGAACTTTCAGATTTGGATTCTTCGCCCTTCAGAGTCGCAGTGTAAGCTTGATTCACTGTATTGGCGATTGTGCTGGGTATGTTCTTTCCGGTTTTGATGGTCTTGATCCCGGGGCTCTTCAAATTCAAATTCGGCCATTTCCTGGGAAATCTAGGCACTATCTTACACCCTTTTGGTTCGATTTCGTGAGATTTTTTCCACAGATAGTTGCTGATATCATTGTCATTCATGTCGCCAAAAGGATTCAAATTTTCGAGGAAATTCTGTAAACAATCAAAAAGTTATTTTTCACTTTAAGAAATCGATTGAACCACTGATATAATTTTTTTTTGGACACTTTTCTCCACAGTCTGAAACTTACAAATTCAAATATTAAGCACTCATCTCAATTAGTCTGTCCCTTCCTCTCTTTCCGAGACCAACAATCAAGAAGTTGAAAGTGTAAAAAAATCTGGCAACCAAAATCTCTTGTGGGATAGATAGAAGACCAAACTATTGCACATGAAATATCAGAACCACTTGCAAAATTGGCTAATATAAATTTTTTGACAGATTAAACTGCAAAAATTACACCAGCCCACAAAAATGGTTTGAAAAGCAACCTCTCAGATAATTATAGACCTATTATCACTGTTACCAGCATTTTTAAAAGTCTGGAAGAGAGTGATAAATGCAAGACTATGTCAAATTCCATTAAAATTTGGTATGTGGGGATTTTCGGGTAAGAGATCGTAATTTTTTTTTCAATCTTAACACTCACCCTAATACTCTGTTCTTTGCTGAAACAGTAAGGCTGGTTTTGATATTGCTGTATTTCTCCTGTGATTTCCGCAACTTTTCTTCGTTTGAAAAAGTTAATGAGCTGGGTATTCGGGAGAAAATCCGGATTGCCTTCTTCAATGTGCAGGATATTCGTCAAATACATGCCCAAGAATGGAACGCACGGAGGATTTATCGATCGTAATTTCTCTTGATACTTCTTGAAGTGATCGTCTGACCTGAACTCCTCTAAAGTTTTTCGAATCTGTTGATTTAAGGCCTACAAAACAAAACAAAGTTCAAGAACTTCTCAAAACTTATTTAGAAAATAGAAATTGATGAAGCTTAAAGTGAAGAAGAAAAATATTTCAATTCAGTGTGCCACAGGGTACAATTTTGGGGCCACTTCTATTTACAATCTATCTTGATGACCTTTTTCATGAGTAAGGTTTTTCTGGACATCCATTTTCTAAAGAAACAAAGAAATTTCTTCAGACAATGGAAATCCAGAAAAACATTACTCAAACTGAAACAATGCCATCCACTTGCATACCTTTTTTTCAGTCTAACTCAGTTTTTCATCTACCCAGTTATGTCACCTCCACTGTATGTAATGGAAGTCCTCCGTTGGATTGTTTATATTAAAATCATATATGAAATTTATAGTTTTGCAGATGATGCAGAATATGACCACATTAAATTGATAAAAAAATAATGATCATATTTCACATCTCAGAAAAATTTCCATATTTATTGCCATTCTACTATGATTTGATTTCAAACCATATCAAAATGAACAACTCATTATTCTCATTCAAAAAACAAAATGAAAAATGGATTCAAAATTCTAGTCGAAATTTATTTCATATTTTTCACTTCAGTTTACTGGGGCATTTTTTTTTTTTATCATTTTGTTCAGTTTTAAAAATTTACAAAGCATACATACCGGGTGACCACGAGGTGAGGTACCCGGTATATTTTCTTGTAACGAATTTTAAACTTCGTGAATATAATTAAACCATTTCACCTTCTTTACAAATTAATATACATGCTTTTTTTATTTTGAAAAACTATCGTTATTATTATAGCATCATAGTAAGTGACCAATCAGTAGTTACACAATAAGAACAAATACTCTTTAGGCATACTTACATTGAAAGTAAATTTTAATCGGTATACTGATGCAGAGTTGGTCGCCGAAACAATTGCCAGGACCCCATTGAAATTATTGATGTCGTTTAAAGCTATCATTATCTCAATTATCCTATTCACAATTGCCACCCTCTCATCAGGATTTTCTGCTTCAACAATATTCTTCTCCAACCATCTCGTGAACTGAAAGCAAAAAAATAAATAAACGGAACTCTTACAAAAAAATTCCAAAAATACATTCGTGGTATGCTTTATGATTTTCAAAAGGTTCGGGCTGGTCATCTCTTTGCTCTTCTTCGTCCACACGGCTCCCACCAATTCTGAAGGTTTTATAGTTCTAAAGAGATCAAATTCCAGTATGGTAAGTTGCCTAGCGATCTCGACTGGATGCAGGGTCAAAATGCCATACTCATCTTCCGTACAAACGATGTGCCTCTCGATGGGCGGCGGAGGATCATCGAAGGCGAATTTTATGTGCCTCTGATTATCGTTTTCCATCTGAAATTCATTCGTGTAATGATTACGGAACTAAAGCTCTTTTCAGTTATCAACCTTTCTTTGTACTATTTTTATGACACTATCCACCCACTTTTTCATACTCTTTCCGTTTACGGAATCCAAAAAGTTCTGTAGCTTGCCCAAAAGCGATGTGTCTCTTTCAAAATCATAGAAGTGATGATCCACCCAGTGACGCAAGACATTCAACACCCTGAAATGCAAAGCAATCAAAACTCCAGTAAAAAATATCATTGTGCCCCTCATTCCATAGGACCTCAGTCTTTGATTAATATGTGATGCGATATTCAATTAATATTTCAACATTCTCACCTAAACTGTACTGGCTGGCAATACTCTTTTCTGTATTTTTTCCAGTCTTCCCTCTGACTATTTTTCTGCATCTTATCCGTATCACAGCAGTCTTGTTCATAAACCAGCGACGGGTCCGGTATTTTGAAACGTTCAATCAACAAATCCAAAAGTTCGGTGGGCGAACAAAAACTTCGGTAAGTTGTTAAGAAGGTTCGAACAAACTTAGGATCGGCGTAAATGTGATAAGTCAGTCTTTCAACGAGTTTATATATAGTGGCACCCTGAAAATTACAGTCAGTAATTTGAACGAAAACAAACGCTGAAAGTTAGGTTAGGTTAGGTTAGGTTACAGTCAGTAATTTGAACGAAAACAAACGCTGAAAGTTGCTCTTACCTTAATCAGGGGAACCCCGCCGTTTTCCCTCTGCTCCAATATTATATTTTCCTCAGAATCGGGTTCCGCAAATTTGTACAGTTCTGGCGGGGGCAGTTTCAGAGGATGCTTTCTCTCTATGTCTGATAAGATGCTGTCCAGAACTCTTTCCAACATCGATCTAAAGATTTAAGATTTCTTAGAAAATTCAAGATTCTTTCAAACAGATAATTCGATTTGATTTAAGAATTGAGAATAAACTTATTATCATTGTTATTATTAGTAGCAATAATAGATTTACCTGTTGTTCAACATAACCAAATCCGCCATCCACGAATTCTTCTCCTCGGGACACTTGGCGCAGAGTATTACAGAAGGCATCTGCCTGGGAGATATCTCGAAAGCATTCTTAAGCTCCTCGGTATCGGGATGATCAATTATCTCCACTTTCCTTATGAAAAACCTCTCTTTGAGCCTACACTCCGGATGATTCTGATGGTGTACGGAACTCTGTCTCCTGTTGTTCGGCTTGCAGAGTATCATCAAACCGTCAAAGAGGAACACCCGCCTTTCCGTCAGTCTTTTATTAGAGCTCACTTTAATCAAAATGTCTTCTCTGACGAATTCATTGCAACACTGTCCTAAATCTTTGGAATCCCAGTTTTCCACGATCTTCTCGAGCTCGTGTAGTTTCACGATGGCCGCTTGGAGCCTCTCCCTCACCTGAGGCAAGGGGGCCGAGCTTCTAAGCAGATTTTGCGTTGGAACGCAATTTCCTGAACAAAAAAAAATCAAAATAAAAGTTACATCCAGATAACCTGAAATAAAAACCTCACCGAGTGCTATTTGAAGAGGCTTGAGTAGTCCTTCGACTTGCGTTAATGTCTCTCTATCCTCTGAAGATGGTGACAAATCTATAAGTAGTTTGATATAAATGAGGTAGGAAAAGCAATGCCAGATGGGGCCCATGAGAAGAGCTGGCAAATAATACCGCACTGCTAGAGGCATTCCTTGACCTGCAGTGTTGAGGGCGCTCTGAATTTCAGGACGGGACAGTAAATTGTTCAACGTTTCCCGACAGCAAGGAGATGTTACATCCCTGGAGTATTTTATGTAAACGTCGAATTCCGCTGCTTCGGCAAGTTCTGAAATTCGTAACACTATTGAAATAAGTGAAACAAAAAAAATTTATCTTGGTGAAAAGATAAATTTTAAATTTGACCCAGCAAACTAAAGTATAAAGATTATTATTATTATTATTATTATTATCAAAATAGAAATTTTTGTGTCAGATGTGGAATTAGTCTATTAATCTATAATAAATAATAATAATAATCTTTATTTCAAAAAGGCATCCTAATATACAAAAACATTTTTAAAATTTTTAAAACTTAATTCAACTAGTGACTAGATGTCACAAGTTATTTTCCATTATCATTGTTTTTGCCGATTCAGAGTGATTTCGTTTTGATTTTGGGAACTCCTTAAAGCTGTCCTGACAAGTTGTAAACAACGAAACGACGTCGTGTATATGATATACTAGTACTTTTATGAGGCTAGAAAAAATGGGAAAAAATATTTTGTTGCGTAGGTGGCTGCGATTCTATATCTGGTTATTGTTTTTATGATCATAAAGGCGATTTACTCTTATCAAAATTCCTATTTGTGTTCTCCCCTAGACACTGTTTGAAATTTCAGACTTTTGATAACTCACATACAAGTTTTTGGCAATACACCAATTTTTATTAAGAATAAAATTTTCCGACAAATGTTTAATAAAAAAGTTTCCCATATGGTGCAAACTTTTTGAAACTCACTGTATATACTATAGTAATAATAATATACCGACCTTCAAAACAACTACCAATGTAAGGCATCTGGTCTTGTGCCATTTCGATAACATCTTCCAAACTTCCTGATAAAGTATAGGTCAGTTCATAAATATCCATTATGTTGGAAAAAATCTTTTCTATGTCTTGAGGTTCTGGTTTCAACTTGATAATTTCCTCCCTAGAATAAAAATTATTTTTATTGAAGACGACATTTTTTCAAGAAATTGAATACTCCACCATATTTGAACCAAACATCAAGTAAAACAATTACATCACCAGCTAACATTACCACAGCTCTTAAATGACATCTGACAAAAAAGCTGACAAAATTTTGTTGAGAGTTTCTTCTAATTGATCCAAATATCAGTAAATATCCGTCGCGGCATTAGCAACGAAAGTAGTTATTTTCACCAAATATTTACGTTCATGCATTTGGGGTTAGCTGTATAAGCCATGTATATGTACCAGATTTCCATCACTTATCAATAAATTGTACAGATTCATTGAAATGCACATAAACATTTGTCAAAACCTTAGAAATTTTGACAAACACAATATTTACAATGTACTTATGTATAGTTTCAAAACTCGACACCAGAGGGAGTATGCCTTATGTTGAACTCCCATGTATTAGCTCAATGGTGTTTGGTGACCTTGCTGTTTTTCTAGATTTTTGGTTTGGTGTAATAAGATCAGGAACAAATAAAATTACTTTTGAACTACTGTCGACGTTGGGACTTATATCATCATCAAGACCAGTAATTGGATGTTTACTCACCTAAACACTTTTATTAACATATGCAACTCCTTCAAATAGGCTTTCTCAGAAGCAATGAGTTCTCTGACTATTTCTTCATAAGTTAAACTCCTCCTTGGTGCAGTGGACATGATCACCGGAGGTTCATTCAGACATCCTGCCCCTCCTCCTTCGTCTTGATAAAACATGTCCATAAGTGCCTGCAAAATCATGATCATTAAAGATGTACAGAAAAGTTGTCGCTCTCAAATAATTTTTTTTTTATTATTCGGTAATATATGTCAACTTTCAAACTTTTCGAACATATTCAAAGATAGTAGCATGAGAATAACCAAATATTCAGGCTCCAGCCATACTGATACAAATGACAGCTCTTGAAAAAAAATCCTAATAATATACTAGGCATGAAAGTGTATGTGTCGAAAAACTGAACTTACATTATTAAATAATCATGCCATAATGATAATTTAACTTGTGAGGAAGAAATACCAAAATTTTGGAGAAAGATAGACATACAAAAAAAAACAGAAATAATGATATAGAAAACACATAGATATAAGAGTGTAAAATAAGACTGGAAATCAATAAGAACGTTCAGTAAGCCATCTGAAAAAAACAATATACTGAAGTATTAAGAGACATTTAACAGTTACTTGTATAAAACATGAAAGAAAACCAATAAATAACGTAATTATAAATTGTATGATTTCCATAAATCCCAGGATACCAAAAAAACTAGAAAAATATAACATAACAGGAGCCAAAACCAACATATAGAACTCCAACCCACTTACAGATATATAACAAGATAGACAGAATATAGAAGATAGACAGAAAAATAGACACATGGCTTCTCATTTTGAAAAAATATTCTTGCATAAAAATATCCAGACTTTCACACATACAAATTGTATATATGGATTCTTGGACAGGTTTATCAGCAAAATGAAAATTCAGATCCTAGTGACCAATATTCTAAGAATAAATTTTTCGATAAAATGCCGCAATTATATTGAATTTGTTTCAGGAGGAATTTTACTGCTCTTAACCCATGCATTTCAAGTACACATTATTTTTCTCAATACATCTGCAAAAGAAGAAAACAATAAAAAGTATTCAAAACGAGCAAAACATAATGCAGACCAGTCCATTAGCAACAAAACACAGCTATCATAAAATACCAAAAATTTTAAAAATCAGCCCTATCAGCAAACTCTTATGAAATGAGATGTCATCTTTAAGGATTCGATACAAAACTCATAATTTTTCACACATGACCTTATAAGATGTCTAATTTTTTCAACATTCAAACCTTATAATCATATAATTATAAAAAAGTTTTGAATTGGCTGGACACCCAAAATTTAAAAAAAAATCAAGAATTACAATTGGCGGTATTTTAAAATAACCCTCTCGGAAAATAAATACTCCTGAAAAAACACAATTAAAAAAAATAAAAAATGGTGGTTACTCAAAATTGAAAAAAAAAATCAAGAGTTTTTAATTCATGGCCTTAGGAAAAACCCATCTTTAAGAAAAGGGCCACTATAGAAAAAACTAGTTTCTCTGAAAATATTAGGAAAAATATTTTTTTTTAATAATTGTTGGGAAATCCAATATTAGAATACAATTATTATTATTTTAGAGTTCTCTGTTAAAAACATGATATAAAAAAAAATCCACTACTGAAAACAAAAGCACTCTCAACACTAGAGATATATTTTGAATACTAAAATAAATTGAAAACAACGAGATTTTTCGATTGAAGCCCTCTGGGAAAACCCACTGTGAGAAAAAGCCACTATAGAAAAAAAAAAACTGCCAAGATCAAAAGTTATAAAAAAAATAGGAAAAAAACAGTTATCACATGCTTTCCGGAATGCAGCAAAAAGAACACAATAGATAATCATAACAAATAAGCTAATGAGAGGACAAATTAAGAAAATTTCCGAGTTATAAAATAAATACTACGTACCATGGACGTGGGCTGAATCGCAGCGTGAAAAAAGCAAAAAAGCAGTTTTAATAACAAAAAAGCTGCACAGCATGTCCATACACATCGCTCTCCAAATTTTCACAAAAAGTTCATGAAAATATTAAACCAAACCAATAATTCTCATAATAGAAACTATAGAGTGAAGTAGTATGCTTAAATATCAATAAAAACAATTTTTTTTATTTGTTTGAAAAGTACAGAAAAACTCTTCTAGGACCTTTACCTCTGCTTGTCAAATTTCTAGGAATGACATTTTATATAGTTGTCAGATGACATTTTGATTTATTCAATAATTTCCTGCCATACAGCCACACTGATAGTTATTATGGACATACATACAGAGTGAAATATCAAATTTGCACCAAAAAAAACTAGTAAAAATTTAAACAATTTTCAACAAACGTCGATATTCTAGTTCACAAATGATGAATTAGACCAAATTTTGCATAAAATTGTTGTAGGGATATGAGGGAGGCGCCTAAGGTGCATATGAGAGAGATACTAGTACTCTTTATGAGGCTAGACCCATAAAAATTGGGGAAAAAAATGTTGTTGCATAGTTGGCTGTGATTCCAAATCTAAAAATTCTTATTGATTCTTAACAACTTTACTGAATAAACTTCTTTAATAAGATCGAAAATAAAGTTAGTTTACTCTTGATCAAAATTGCTATTTTTTGTTCTCCCCTGTAAACTGTTCAGAAATTCAGAATTTTGATAACTCAAATACAAGTTTTCCGCAGTGCACTAACTTTTATGAAGAATAGAATTTTCTGACAAAGGCATAATAAAAAAGCAGAAACTCACTATGCTAATCTTAATTTTTTTTTATGCAAAAATTAAGCTATTTTTTCTAAAAAGGTTTCTTAACAAGTTGAAGTTCTATAATTATTGTCAAGGTTCCTCATAGTCGGGTACCCTTTCTATGTAATTGAATATTTTCTATTAATTTAATTGTGAAAATTAATCGTGTGTTACCTTAGCGTCACATAACAGTTACCCCACAACTTTTTATAATGTCATTCTTGACCAATTCACAAGCAGCACCAAAAATCCTAAAACAATTTTTTCTAGGTACACAACAGTAAACAACTTTCCCAATGGATCCAACCTTTTGCATACAAAAGAAAATAAGATTCAACGAGTTTTTTACAAAAAAAAAATCTGTAAATTTCAGCACAATTTCGTTTCTCTGGAAATAAACTTGGAGGTTAGATTTAGGACAATCTGCACTTATCAGAAACCTATTCTAAAAATGTAAGCAATACAATTTCAGAACATGTACTTAGTTCAACAAACAAAATAACTTGAACTCAGAATAAATATAGCTCATAACAAAACATTTACTGCTTTGCCTAAAAAATTTTTATGAAAAATATTCATTAAAACCAATTGTGTACTTACAAAAAATAGTGTATTTATCAAAAAAAAAAAAAAAGAAGTAAATGCGTATGTATATTGGGTTATATAATGTTAAGAAACTCCATTTATGATACTTTCTAGAATGTCAAAGAGATCACAAAATACTTCATAATCATCAATATTATTCAAAGAAATCTGATCATGATACAAGACTACTGAAGTTATTCAGTATTGTCAATATAATAATATACTTCATTCATTACACATTATGGACGAGTTTTTAACATATTTGATCATGTTTCATATTGTATATATTATTTTTAAAAACAGTTTCATACTGTATATATTATTTTTAAAAACAATAAATAAATTACTGCCAAATATTTCACTGATTGAACAAAATTTGCCAACACTATCTTGGAATGTATTAGACAGAGTTTTTCCGAAAATCAACTGATTCTTTTCAATAATAAAAGCTGCTGCGTTCATTTTAATATCAAATCAACTTGCCTTATTCTCCAAAGAACATAACTTTGAATAATCAGACGATAAATCTAATAACATATACAGGGTGTATCTTAAATGATGTCATTAATTTCAGGAGATGATTCCTTGTCACATTTTAAGAAAAAAGTAAACGTGTGTCCTAACTTGCTTCGATTCGAGTAATGGGGAATCAACTGCGACGCCACTGGAATTAAAATTCAAAATCTAATTTCGTGAAAACAAGCCCCTGTTACTACTAACAATCACACGAAGTTTAGTCAGAATCCGCACGAAGAATTTTGAGTAATTCGAAAAACGATTTTTTATTAAATTTTTGACACCTCGTTACTCGGAAACGAAGCAATTTAAGACACACGTTTATATGACCTTTTTTTACATAAAATTTGACGAGAAATCACCACCTGCAATTATTAATGACATCATTTAAGATACACCCTGTATATTATGATCCGTGAGAATCCATGTGGATCATTTGGTAAATAGACTATCATCTACTACTTATACCATGCCATGAGGGTATAGAAAAATCAAGTAGGCTATGATAAGCTGTGATATTTGTTGTTTTTTTTTTGAGAGCCTCATCAAGTTAAGTGGATATGTCAACCGAATTTGGAATAAAAAAAAGAAACCTTAAGCAAAACAGTATTTTCAAAGACTTGAACAAATAGAACAAAGAAATCTATGCTACCATTGCATTTCAGATCTAAGCACTCGCAAAAATTCAATATTCCCACAACTTTCCAGGTACATTTCACCTACCTTGTCCACTTTCATGGATATCTGCACATCTTGATAGGTAATTTCCACATGCTTAATGTTCTTGGCATAATTTCCTACTAATTTCAAAATATCCGCAGATATGTATTCTAGAACTGCTACGAGAAATAGCGACACAGTGGAGTCAACTTTGTAAAGCAAAAGTTCCTGAAAACATGTATATCATAAAAAACAAGTTATACATAAATTCACAAGACAATCAGACATATATAATTCGACAGAGGTTTCTGCAGAAGTAAAAAAAGTCTTCGTGTTTATAACATACCAGCTGTGGATAAAATGTCTTATTAGCATATGGAACACTCCGAAATGAAACCCGCTGTCGATATATTTCAGAAACATGAAATGTATTTAAAAAACACTCACTTTTTGAAGCAAATTATGAATCCTATCCACTGGCAGCTGCAATACTGACTTTTTCTTGCCCCTTTCAAGGGCTTCCTGTGCCTCCTTCAATGCCCATTTGTCAATAGGTGTAGGAAACGTATTTTGTACCCTATACTCAACATCCTGTGAAAAAATTGTCAATACATCTCAATAAATCAAACTATAATCTATTATCGATAAGATAGTTTTGATGCTAATTTATCCTCTTAGAAGGTGAACCCTTATCAACATCAATAAATACAATTTGACAATGCTTTAAGTATTTTTTTGTTGGGAAGCCGTGGTCATTTGTGATTTTGAAAACTAGTTCACTGTATGGGCTCTTACCTGAACTGTATGAGGACTCGGTTTTGCACATAGCATTGCGAGCAAACGTAAACAGAGACTTTCGACATATTCTAAAGCTTCTTGGCGTGCCCCTAGGGAAGGGTGCACCTGTTCTAGAACCTGGAATAAAAATAACAAAAAATCAAAATATGAATCAGTTGAAAAAATTATTACAACTGTTATGAAGGTGATTCATTGTACCAAAATAATATTAACTCACTAAAAAAGGATCAATGAAGGTGATAGGGTTGAGTTTAAAAACACCTCCCTCAGATTTTTGTACTTAATTTGTTTAATGGGTAATAGAGACGATTTTTTTCATTATTATTATTATAAAGAAATATAGCATATGCTGATGATTATGTGTTACTAATTATTGAAAAAAAACACCCTTTTATAAAAGTTGGAAATATATACTAAAGGAATGAATTCAACAGGTCAAAAATGTACTTAGAATACAATTTTCAAGGAAAACATTTTGGTAAAATAAATAACAATCTAAACAATAATTGGCAAGTTTGTGTATAAAAAAAGGTGCTACCGTAAATAGGGGTTTATTAAAAAATCTGATGATCTTATATTATCTGACAAAGAATCTCGTTAACAAAGCGTAGGGTTAGGTCACAATTGGTAGCTTAATTATAATAGATTACACTGTGTGGAGTCATCCGTAAAATAAATCAATAAATAATAGTCGATAAGCAATACACACACCTAAAATAATTTCCCTAACTACCTCTATTGCAACTTCATTGATGGCATAATCTGCGAGTAGGTTATCCCCTCATAAAGGACATTGCCTTCAGATTTTGATTCATTGAATGTGACATTGAATCCTTTGTAGTATGTAGTGACAGAAACAATATTATTTTTGAGAGTATTCATGTCTTCTTCAGAGCCGATATTCATGTACATTTTCAGATCTTCTACATATAACAAGAAATTATCATGCTCGATGTGGTCAGATATATCATTCACAAAGTGAACATCAGTGGACCCAATATAGACCCTTGTGGTACCCATGAGTTATCAACAAAAGGATTTGACTGGGAGTTGTTGGACTTCAGACTCTTGTATTGCTTATGTTACATAGTTACTGAAAACAGACAGATTTGTTACTGTTGATTTATTTCTGACAAACCCATGTTAATCGTTAATCAGAACTAGCTCTACATGGGTGATCTGTTGTGTATAGTGTCTTGAAATATATTAAATTGACTTTACTGACAACAGTTCTCACAGTTAGCACATAAAAAGACATAGGTATTTCATAATTCTTAATGGATGTATATAAACACCTTCTTAATTCTGTAATGATAATTCTTAATTATTAATTCATAATTGTTAGTTCAGTTGAATCTATAAATCCACCATAAACCCACCCACTTCTTATTATATAAAAAATAATAATATAGGTATTTAATATTAATATTAGAAATTGGAAGAACTGTCTTGCTCCTATATTCTGCATAAATACTAAAAAACCTAATTTTGTTTTATTTTGACGTTTATAACCATTTATCCAGTGTTTTCAATTTGATTGGCATAATGAAAAGTACGAGAAAACAAATGGAAATCGACACTCACTTTTTTCAGTGCTGCAGTCAGGAGGCCTTTCCATTTCGAACGATTTTCTTCTGAAGTGAAATCGTATATATTATCTCCTATAACACCAGTATTCATATTTATCAGGAACGAATTAGAAATAGCACTTCAGTAGGGACCACCAACAAATAATGCCATTGTCTCGAATATAAAGTAAAAACACAAAAATAAATTAAAATGTCACTTTCCGTTCACTACATCTACGTTATACTACACATTTTCATCATTTTCTAGGAAATCCTTCGATTAGTTGTACAAAAATTCGCACCTTTTACATGGAGAGTAGGCAAAATATGATCAATTGACATTCGCCATTTTGGATTTCTATTTTTCCCGTATTACATTTCACACTTTTACACAGGCAATCATATATCTATCCTTCTTTGTGAAATACAAAGCAACCACTGGGCAAAGTGAACGTTGCTTTATCTTTTTTTCACTTGTTCAGTGACGTATTCAACTTTTCTTTTTCTATAAGTATGCCCAATAAAACTAAAATTCTTGGAATATGCGCAATGTACGGAATCGATAGACACAACCACTCTTCTTCTTCTTAGATTATTAGGTCGACAATTTGACACGGAACAGAAGAACGATTAAAATATAAAATGTTTGGGATTCACAAAATGAAATAAACCAGTTATAAAGACATCATCAGTCCACCTCGTCCATGTGAAATATATTCCTAGAAGTTGAGATTGATTAAAAAAAATCTCTAAGCCAAAAACATTTGGATGCTTTTATGATCATAAGCTGTGTAAAATTGAAGTTCATGAGGAATTCACTCATTTTGTAAATCAAATTTCTAATATTTCACACTCAATTTGATTTGAACTATTACTGAACACAGTTGCACTTAACCTCAAATGAACTTACTCTAAACTTACATTGAACTCACACTGTTATACTCAACTCACACTAAACTAAAACTGAACACTAAAACTTACAGTGACACCACACTGTCACACTCAACTCAAAATGAACTGACTCTTGAATCATTCTCGACTGTCACACCCGTCTTACACTATATTCACTTCAAATTCTTTCTACAGGCACACTGAACTCACACCGTCATTCTAAACTGACTCCAAATTGACAATGAACTCAACTATCACACTCTTCATTGTTAGTATGGATAATTTAGAGTGAGTTCTGTGTAAGGTTAGTGTGACAGTGTGAGGTCAATATAAGTGTAGAGTAATTTTAGTGTGACTTGGATGAGACAGTGTGAGTTCCGTGTGAGTTGAGATGAGTATGATCAATTGTAACAGTATAAGTTTAGAGTGAGTTTATTGAAAGTCGAGTGTGACAGTGTGTTAATTGGTGTAAGTTCAGAGTAATTTTAAAGTGAGTTGCGTGTAAGTTTATAGAGAGTTCGGTGTAACTTGAGTGTAAGTTGTGAGTTTAGTGTAAGACGAGAGTGACTTGTTCGGCATAACTTCAGAGTATGTTAAGAGCGAGTTTAGTGTATATTTAATATTTATTGAGAGTTTCTTGGCTTAGCCCAAGTTCGTGGGACCTGTTAAGAGGCGGAAACCTAGGTGATTAGTGAGAAAAACATAACATATATAAATTTATTTACACCATATACAAAATATACAGACTAAAATCACTCAGTCAGTGCATCCCCATAACATATTCCATACACAATTAAATCATATTAAATTCGAGTTTCCACCATCAACATTATTGAAGGGTAAGTACAGGGGAAAAACCAGCTAAGTCACAAATAATGATACCCGAGTCATTTAAGTTCGTGAGTTTTTAATTGGGTCAGATCTTGTGACTTGACTATAGTTATTCTCCTATCGCTTGATCCTTCAGAGAAGGTAGATTAATGAACTTAAGCTGTTTTTCCCCTGCACCTTTCATTTGTTTCTAGAACAGAAAACTGTGGTGTATCAACTTTTAACAAGTTCTGTAATTATGAAATATTTTAAATTTTCAATTGCCAACTTGTAGTAATTTTATATAAGACAAACAGAAATTAATATTAAATGTATTATAAGTGAACAAATAAATGCCTCAATTGAAAATGTTTTCCTAGAGTTCTTGTTAGAATCAGGTACATCTATCTAAAGAATAAAAATAAAGTTATTTTTGACAGCTTTTTGGTGTTGGGAAAAATTGTTATACATGATTGGCACATTTCTAAAAAAGTTAGTTTAAGCAGAAATACCTAGTTTCTCCTTATTCTGCATGATTGATAGTTTTTTCATCAAAAAAGGTCATCAGAGCTTCCTCAACAAGGTTCTGCATGAAAATTTACAAGGCATACCTAGTTTGCAGTGAATTAAAAAGTGGAATATTTAAAAGTGAACTCTACCTATTGAAACAACTTTGTATCAAATATATGAAATCTGTTGAAGACCATGAAAAGTTTATACCAATACAATTATAAAAAATAAAAGAAAAAATGTCATCCTATTCAAGATCCTTTCTTCTTCATATGACTAAAAAATTTGGATATCATCTCCTTCTTTGCACTAAAAAAAAAATAAAGTACAATAATTATATTCACATAAAAAAGTACCAAAAAATGATTCAGCAGACAATTCTAGAAAAAAAATTCTTATTTTCATCATGAGAAGAAACTGATATTATTGAAAAAAATAATTACATTGTATTCTCTTCTCGTAACATGTTCAATTTTCTCTCTGCACCCCATCTGTATTTGTTCAGAGTCTTATTTTTGCTGATGACTCTATGACAAGGAACCAAATAAGCAATATTATTTTTGGCAATGGCAGATGCCACTGGTCTCACTGCCTTTGGATGACCTATAGCTTTGGCAATGTCCTCGTAAGTTGTTGTGGACCCTCTTTTCAAATTAACCAAGCGTTCCCAAATTTTTATTTGAAAAGCAGTACCTTTAAGAAGGACCTTCACTTCACCTTGTGCATTTTCATCGAAAATCTCTTGAACTTTTCGTAAAATTTGTCCATTATTCTCATAAAGGTTGGCATTTGGGAAAAGCTTTCTTAGCTCGCTGGTACATTTGGGTCCATAACTGCAATTCGTTCCGCTAGAATTAGATAAAGAATCATCTACGAAAGAGAGAAAACATATTTCATCTTCATGTATTCCCATAAGACATTTTCCGAACTTTGTGTTCACAGTTCCATGAGTTATGGAGAAGTCCTCTAATTTTTTGTAATCCTCATGGTCGATTTTTGATAAAATACACTTTAAGGGCATTTTAGGGCACGATTGTTGGATTGAATAATAAACGAAGTAAAATAAATATTGAAGGGCGCGGTATATCTCTCCTGATAAAGCGCATGATAAGTCGAATAATATTATATGCACTTTGTGCACCTCCAACTGTAGGTAAGGTAAACACTTGTTACTTGTTATAAAAAAAATAAACAAAAACAAGACACAAATATGATAACTTCCACTACTTCTTCTCTATTTCTCGGGCATTGCTACCATTCCGAGGCATTCAGCCAGCCGTATCCTGGGGTTCATTCTGGCACATTCAGCCAGCCGTATCCTAGGGTCATTCTGGCGCATTCAGCCAGCAGATCCTGGGGCTGCAAATGATCTTTTTTTTGTCTGATATTGGAATCATTTTGCAACCCTTGATTTATTGTGTATATTGGGGAATCGAGTGTAACTGGGTGCAGTTCATACAAAGGAATCGAGTGTAAATCAAGCCCTTATGACATGGTTCAGTTTTTCACTCATAAGTAATGAAACGAATCACTTTTCAAGTTAAATTAAGCATTGATAATAAAATGGATCATTTTCTGTGTGAAAATACAATGTTGTGTGAGACTATATAACACAAAATCAGTACAGTTTCTCATTCAGGGACTAGATGAAAAACTGGATCGTGTCATATGGGCTTTACACCAGATGTAGGAAAGTGCTACCCATCGATCCAAACGAAAGTACCTATAATTTCTTAACTCAGATGTTCTGTGCTACCTGTGTTCTGTGTCACTGTCAGATGACGTGTGCTGCGTGCGTCCTCTGTTGAGGAAAAATCCAGAACATTCAAGAATTTGTTTATGAATTTGAATTCTAACCTTATTATTTTATTTAAATTTTTCACAAGTTGACTAGTTGACATCAGTGGTCAAGCCTAGGTTGTTCTTTGTTGTTGTTAAAATTTACAGTATATGAACACCATGCCAGTAGTAAATAAACCCCAGACAGCCATGGCTCTTATTCCTCAATCAGAACCCACAAATAATGAATCTGAAGGAAATACCGTACAACCTCGTCAACCAACTAGTCTTCAGGGGCTCCTAAGGTTTGCCATGGAGGCCACTAAATCGGAAGATGCCCCGCATGATTCCGAATTCCAGACTATGGACGAAGAGGTATTTAGTTTGTCTGTAAAAGAATTAGAAATTGTCTTGTTGATGTAAACACCTAGTTTTTCAATAACCTTTTTGAGCCAATCTTATACATTTCAGAGAAAGAAATTTTTAGAAAATGCTCTAAAATCAATGACTATAGATATAGTGGAAGTATTGCAAAAGCAAATTAAAACGCTCAGAGAAGTAGAAAAGTTGAAACCTGGAGATGACGCTGTAGTATTTGTAGAAGCTGTAGAGACAATCTTGGAATATGTAGATAATATTGACATAGCGAACGGTAAGGGATCTTGATTCATTGTTCTGTTTCATAAAACCAATCCTTCAAACATACTTATTTTTATTGCAGATTTTCACAAAATTGGGGGTTTCACAATACTATACCCTTGTCTCAGATGTTCAAGTGCTAGATTGAGAGCCGAAGGTTGTGAATTATTAGCAGTCTTATGCCAGAATAATCCTTATTGTCAGCAAATTGTACTAGATAATGAATTCATTCCTATGCTTCTTAATTTGATAGAAAAAGACAATGATATTCAAGTGGTTGTCAAAGCAGTATATGCATTGGGTGGTAAGTTTTATTCAAAGTTGAAATGTTTAACTTAAAATTTAGAAAATCATTTTTAGGTATTGTGAGAGAGAATCCAGAGGGCTTCAATCAATTACTGCATTATAATGGTCTTACAGTTTTGTTGAATACTCTGAAGAAAAACAACGAAAAGTTCACAACAAAAACAACTTTCTTACTTTCTTCCTTGTGCAGGTCATCACCAAAAATAAAAGGTATGTCAGCTACGAGATCAGCTAGCACCAAGCAATGTGTTCTGCTTGTTTTAATTCATAAGGTGACCCTTATCTGGGCAAGTCAGCCCAGAAAATAGGGTTAAGGTTACAAAAATTTGCAAAGAGCTGAAGATGTTAATGTTTTGTTTGTACAAGAACTTCAAAATACTGGTAACAAAAAATGTGTGCAATTAGCTTGTCTTCCTCCAGCCTCTGTTCCTGCTCATCAACATCTATTTCGGGTAAGTATATTATCAAGTTGAAGTATGGCTTGGTAATCAACTAGACCCAAAAGACTGGGGTTGGAAGTTAATCGAGAATATATTGGAACCAATTATGACTTCATTCCCACCTGCACCCGAAAAGTCGGAAGAAGAACAAGAACATGGGGAAGCAGAAGTATTAGATGAATACGAATAGTTTTTTTCCAATTTCTTAAAATCAACAATGCTTTCATCATTTCCAATAGTATTATATTTATTATTAATAGTATTGAATTAAACACGTTGAAAAAAACGCGCCAAATTATCTCACAGGAGGCACGAAAACTTTTGAATATTATTCAGAACTCAACCTTTTCAACATTTTGAATCGTTATATCTCAGAAACGGTAACTTTTAGGAGAAAAAGTGTGTAGAAAATTTTTATAGAGAATTTCATTATCTATAGATTTATTCTGACATATTTTTATGATAAAGTCCACCGTTTGGCTGAAAAACACAAAAAACCCATACATGCCAACTTTGACCTTGAATATTTTTATTGCAAATGTCGGATTGATGAGAACTTCCCACATATCATTTATAATGATGTTCTCAACATTCGTACAAATTCTATGCGAGTTTTTGTAACGTTGCATGTCTAACTTGACCGTGCTATCCAAAGCAGCTTTTAATGTTCAACTTCCGTTTTTCAGATCGTTTAATTAAGTTGGGTTATGTTCCAACTCTCATTTCACTTGTTTCTATGGAGAGGCTGCCGAGTCATGAACATGTTTTGTCGCTTCTGGTATGCTTGGCGGAAAACAACTCTGAAGCTATGTCGCAATGCAAAAATCCCAGTTACAATTTGAAAGAAGTACTTCAAAGATACGTTGCTAGTGTTCGGAATAAAGAGGAATGTCAGGTAAATGAAATGTCTCAAATGTGTCAAACTCAAATGTCTGCGTGAGGTTAGTTCATTTTGGTTAGATCAGACTAAATATCTCCTAGCAAAATGTATGTTGAATTCCACGCACTCAAATGTCTACATAAAGTTAGTTCGTTCGGTTAGATCAGAGTAAATAATTTTCATTTTTTCTAGGTTTTTTCAGTTTTTTTTTCTTTTATCCTTTTTTCCGTTTTTCCCGTTTTTTCCCTTTTTTTTCTCCTAAATTCCTGTAAGGCAGTCTTGAGGGGGTTATTACCCCCCCTCAGGCACGTGTCTGCAAAATCCTGAATGTGTTTTGCTTCTAGGTGTAAATCTTGACTCATAACTTTCTTCAAAGGTGCCAATTTTAAGAATGACCTTGTTGACCTTGTTTGAAAAATTTGCATCCAAATACCTACCTATAATTTTAATATTTTTGATGTCGAATGATTGAAGTACTTCTTAAGTATGTATCATCATTTATTTACATTAAAAAGTTCTCGTTTTTTTTCACAGGAAGAAGAGGAATATTGCAAACGACTTCTTCACATCTTGAACTCCGAGGGTTGAATTAGGTAATAGCTGTGTGTAGGTGTATTAGAACACTCTGAGATTAAAACCTATTAATTTCATCGAGGTTCCATTCTACCTACCCATCTATAAATCTGTTGGTTTTTTATATGTTCGTTACCCCATTTTATAAATTTGTTCAATAAATCGTGTACCACACTGTAACAATTGTTTTATTCAATAATTCTTTTTAGCGAAGTGACATTGGGGAGAAAAGGATGACGCATGTTTCTTTTCAATAAATTTTTATGACGCACACCCTAATTTTATGTAAATTCACAGTTACCGCCCTTAGAAGCATTTGTTTACAGTACAGTCCGTTATAACAATTTCCGACGACTCGTTTCTCAATGGCAAACCGTCAGTATCTTTGTTCTTACAATTTTTGTTCGTTTTTCAAAAAAAATTCACGATAAAAAGCCGTTCCAGCCATATTAAAACTGGCAATATATTTATTTTGTTGATTTGTAGTAAAATGTTCATAGAGCGGAGTGTACGAAGCCGGCGAATTGCAAATGGCGGCAATGAAAATCTATAAATAAATATCGTACTTCGAATCCCCATCACATTTTAAGTTCTACAAAAAATTTGCGTTTGGAAGTGTTTTAAGGGAAATCGTACAGTTTTCACGCAAAAATCGGTGAGTACAAGATCTACTTCAGTGAGAAATCCCGTCAAATATCGACTTGTTTATATTTAAAACGATCCCTACACCCCCAGCCAGAAGCAGAGTAAATATTGTATAACGCTGGGTGAAGCTACGACCTCCGTCCCACTCCTTACATGCTTCTGACATGCGTTCTTAATACGACTTTTGCCACAAACTTCAGTCTTAGATGATTTCCCCTAAGCAATATAATTATTTAAGTGATACATTTTGCATTAAAAGTTTTTATCGATCTTATGGGGATTTTTTGGTGTGTCGGTGGTGTTTGGTGGATTATTCAAGAAGAATAAGGTAATATCAATCAGTTTTTGCAGTTGGTTATTCAGAAATCACGATTTTATCGCAGGTAATATTGTTTTTGTTGTAATATTTTTTCAGCTATTATTTAAGGGTTAACCAACATGGCGAGGCTTGCTTTTATATAATGTTTATTTTAATAATTGTTATTTTTAAACGCAATGCTCTCCTGACGTTGATTTTCTTGATACATATCGTCATTCTGGTTTTTGCTGCATGTATTTGTTAATATACATTCAAGTCAGGCTAATTATAACTAATTATTGTTTATTTTTGTGTTGCTGCGCTCCGTCTGGTATGCAGTGTAAATTATTTATTCGCAATCCAGCATTTTTAAAGATTTTTTCCTGAGTACAGGTTATGTTTTGGTGCGTATTTTCCTTTTTGGCTGGTTTGTTTTGATGAATTTTTCTGCACGGTGATCGGTAATTCCTTTTTTGGGGCACCGGTCTGTGAGATAGAAAGAGATAAATGCACCCCATGCTTAGACTGTTATTTCAGGGTGTCTATTTTAAACAAATATAAATTTGGAAATATTTAATGTTTTCATATCAAAGGCTGCACTGACATTCAATTTTTTCCTCCTCAAATTATTCCTAATTTCCAAGTTCTGTTGTTTTCTTAATATGTTGAAGGTAAGAATATTATTTTTTTACATTTGACGAGAATTTTGAAATATATGTTTCATATTATGTAGATATTACCTATAATATTGTACATTCAAAAAATATCCCCTGTCTACTATTGACTGGAAGAACATTAAATGGAATCAGTTGAAAATCCTTGAAAATGGAAATCAGAGGAGAGCCCTTGAAAATGAAGATTTTTGCAAACTGATGGATAGGTATTAGGAGATTTCTACAAAATTCTTGCTATAGGTAGAGAAAGTATTTTCACTGTGATCATGATACCTACTTATGAAAAAGTAATTATCATAGATTATGATTATCAGAAAACAACCACCTATTGGTGTATGTGGATAAGATGTGATGTTTCAAATAAGATCCTTTCTGCTTTTGATTTAGAAGGTCTTCCAAATATTGATCAGGTTGGTCAGGAATTTCTGGTGTTCTTGTCCTCAGGATGTCCATATTATCTGGATAATCTGTATAGATAAGTGTTTTTGAGTTCCTTTACAAGAAATCGAGAGGGATTAGATCTGGAGATTTTGCTGGCAAATCATTTATCACTACACCCTAAACAAGTAATCAATATCCAGATCTGAGAAAAGACTCAATTGATTGAAACGTCTCTCTTGTCCTTTATATCGTGGCATATATTCGAAAGATAACTACTACTTTCCTGGCTGCTTCTACGACGGACATTTAATTCCCCAAAGAGGTCATGGGGATGCAGTTGCATGTATGGACGGCTGCAAATTAAAAAAAACTACCTAGCTTCCAAAAAACTGAAAAATATTTTCTAAAATGTCATTCGAAGAATGAAAAATGAAAAAGTTCAAAAAATTATGATATACTCGACTTTTTTGTCGGTCGATTTTTTTTTTTTTTTAATTCTCAGTATATACTTATTTGGCCATTCTGAATCGATTGGCGTTCGCAGAATATGTCTATCTTTAACCGTTCTCGAGCTGGTCAGCTCTGAATCAGTTTTCAAATGTTTTTTTGGCGCCAAAAATATTTCCGATTGGATTTCGACATTTTCGTTCCAAGATTCGTATTCAGCATGGCAAAATACGTTCGAGGACAAAAATTTAAAGTTCGAAAAATAAAAAAGTTCAAAAAATTCTCTATCATGATATACTCGACTTTTTTGTCCGTCGATTTTTTTCGATCAAATTCTCAGTATATACTGTTTCGGCCATTCTGAATCGATTGACGTTCGCAGAATTTGTCTATCTCTAACCGTTCTCGAGCTGGTCAGCTCTGAATCAGTTTTAAAATGGTTTTTTGGAAATATTTCCGAAGAGATTTCGACATTTTCGTTCAAAGATTCGGAATCAGCACGACAAAATACGTTCGAGCGCAAAAATTATAAATTCGGAAAATGAAAAATAAAAAAGTTTAAAAAATTATCTATCATGATATACTCGACTTTTTTGTCCGTCAATTTTTTTCATTCAAATCCTCAGTGTATACTAATTCGGCCATTCTGAATCGATTGGCATTCGCAGAATTGGTCTATCTCTAACCGTTCTCGAGTTGGCCAGCTATGAATCAGTTTTCAAATGGATTTTTTGCCGCCAAAAATATTTCCGATGAGTTTTTGACATTTTCGTTGAAAGATTCGGAATCAGCACGGCAAAATACGTTCGAGGACAAAAATTTAAAATTCTAAAAATAAAAAATAAAAAAGTTCAAAAAATTCTCTATCATGATATACTCGACTTTTTTGTCCGTCGATTTTTTCCGTTCTAATTCTCAGTGTATACTAATTCGGCCATTCTGAATCGATTGCCGTTCGCAAAATTGGTCTATCTTTAACCGTTCTCGAGTTGGTCAGCTCTGAATCAGTTTTCAAATGGTTTTTTGGCACCAGGTTATTTTAGAGTCGTCAATCAAATCAATTTTTTTTATTAAATTGTCGGTATAATGTAGCTCTGGATTAATCTTCCTGAAATTAATTCAAGATCATATATTCATGAATAAATACGTTTCAAATTGCATTGAAATTATTGTGTATACAGGGTGTTTCCGAAATTGGAGCGATTAAGAAAATTGGTTGTTGTATGGGATATAATATTGTAACAATAAATTTCAAGAAGTTTTGTTTTTGAGGCAATCAAGAATTTTCGAAATATTGGTGCTTTCCTATGATAATGTTTAGGAAGTTCTGATTTGTCTGGAGTCATTCTCTCTCTACTTACTTAGTGGAAAAATTTCTGCTCGTTTTCTTCTAGGTCTTTGAAAATATAGTGAAACTGACCCAGTTTTGCACTCTCTTGATTGGTGGAATGAACCCACATCCTTATTTGTTTTGAATATTTTTGTCTTTGTTTACTAATGCGGCCGCTATAATGACGTCTTCGTCGTCAGAACTGCTTGTGACAGACATGTTTCTGTTACTGCTAGATGTCAACTAAATGTCTTTAAAATCGTCGTTAAACAAACAGCTCTACCAGCAGTATGCCGGTTTGTAGCAGGAAAAGTGGGCGATGCTACACCGCAGCGCCGTGCCGCGCTGTGCCGAACAAGTGGGCGACAAGCTTTATACTGCGTGTTATTATTATTATTTGACCGGGCTCATAATGCAGCTTTTTTAAAATTTTATCACGTTTTTTACATTACTTATATGTTTAAATCTATTATAATCATAAAATGTATTGCCTGTTTATACAAGTTGAAAAAACCTTACAGGTTTCGGATCACGAAAAAACAAACTTTTATTTCAACGCTGACACTTCTGACCCGCCAATGACACACCACTGAGATCTCGTCGACGAATTCAAAATGGTCACACCTCCCCAACAATTCTGCGTTCGTTGGAACAGCTACCAATCTAATCTACAAAATGCCTTTCCCAAGCTCCTCACCTCCGAACATTTCGTGGATGTCACTTTGGCCTGCGAAAATGAAATGCTGAAATGCCACAAGGTGGTGCTTTCGGCCTGCTCAACATATTTCGAAAAACTGCTGTTGGATAACCCATGTCAGCATCCCATAATTTTCATGAAGGATATGAAGTAAGTATCCCATTCGATGGTATTCTTGTAAATTCTGTATGCATTTTTAAGACACAGTCGACAGGAACGGACTGCAAATTTCATTAGTTTTTTATTTTTTTTATGTGTTCTGGATTACATCTGAAAATTTAAAAAACCTTGCCCCTGCCGGGAACCGAACCCAGGACCTCTCGGACACAAGGCCCGAGCGCTAACTACTGCGCCAAGCCTCGCCCCATTTCATTAATTATTTTCTTTATGTATACAATGTCATTTATTTAAGTGCTCACTTAAATTATTAGCGACATATGATATCCACTGAAACAACATATTTCACAAATAAAAACAAATCTGTTGAATACATTAGAAGATTGTTTTTCGTTTACAACAAAATAAAATAAAATAAAATAAATTGGTTGAGCAAAAAAGAGTTGATCCTTTTTTGCTAAAGACACTAGGAACAAAATATGAGACGTATGCAAGATGGATAGAAACCCTGGTGCGTTCATTTATACCTGTGAAATCGGCCTACCAAAACTGTTAAGGTACGGCCTATGTGATTCTTCATATTTTATTTAGATCGGATTAGCTTCACGATCATTCGTAGATGGCGGTAAAGTCATTACAGATTGATAAATGAATACTTGTCATGATGGCGTTGAACAATTGTCATTGTCACGACATGTTTACATTTCGTATTTATTCAATTTTGTTAAAAAATACGACATAACATGTTTAACGTGCTTATTTCATCAAAAATCAGAACAGTAACTAATTTTAAATTAACTAGTTGGATATGTGATATGTACGGGATATTTAAACAATGATACTAACCTTAGATCTTTCATACAAACGCAGCCATGTCCAAGTACAAACTTGAAAAAACATTATGCCCTACAAATACAAGAATTACAGAAAACTCAACAATAAACAAATAACTAATCATTGCGAACTGAATGAAAAGTAGTAAAAGAACAGAAAAAAACGATAAATATCCCGATGAAATGTAAATCACAGTTAATCAAAAATTATAACATAGTAATAAATAGTCAAATTTCAAATATTCCAAAAAAAATATGACTCAGTACTTCGGAATGTAAACTCGGCTATTTTTTGATAATGCGCCATCTATTGACAACGGGAAAGCTAATCCCATCTTATTACAGCATTAACAACTTTGGGTGAAACAAAAGCGAATCAGTCAATCCACCAGGGTTTCTATCCATCTTGGACGTATGTTTACAAAAATTATAATTCATTGACGTCACAAACATGGCGGATGCGACGACCGTTGCCGTTATTATCCGTGGTTTGGAATTACTGAAAAAGCCACCTCTCGTCGCCAACTTCTCTATTTATTGCCTATTTTGTGTTATGTATTTTGAGATCAAAGAGTTTGCCTTGTTAGTCTTGAAAATGTATACAGACTTTACCTCGAATCATTTTACGTCACTGGTGATACCTTGGAGCAAAGGTTGTAGATGTCGCAGTTTGATCCAAGGTGGTGGACATTCGTTTATCGACATCTTGTTTTTCAGATTCACGGAAGTTCAGTCCCTGGTGGACTTTATGTACAAAGGTGAGGTGAATGTAACACAGGACGATTTGCCGTCTCTTTTGAAATCGGCGGAGGCGTTGCAAATCAGAGGTCTATGTGGATCGGATCAACTTCTAAATCCCACATATTTTAGTAACGTAAAGTCTCCTCAGTCCCAACAACAGCAGCAGCTACCGCAAATACTCTCGTCTACGGTGAGTTTGAGAAACAAATTCGGTTTCGCGGTCTGCAGTATTTATTTTTTGCACGATCCAGTTTTCTTGTTTACTTACGGTACTTGTTGTCAAAACGGTAAGTTTTGTTTACCGGTTGCTAGGTCGGTAAGTAATTTACTTGCCATCGCCTAGTGTCGCTTTTTTATAAATGTCACTTTTGATTTTTCAGTTATTAGCTGGAAATTAATGTGCATCAATCAAGAAAAAAATCGTGCAAAAAACGCTATAAGTATCACGAACGTTAAGCAGTAGCGATCTCATACAATAATTATTAGATACACAATTGTTTTAGCCGAATATGGGTTCGCCAACTCAAATGGAATGCAAACCACAACCTAGTCAGGTGCCAATGAACAAAATAACCGATTCGCCAGTGAAAAAGGAGCCGAGTCAAGTAGCTGATGGTTCGGATAGTGGAAACAATCCTTCGTCTTCTGATTGTGATTCAAATGACGGCATGCTGCAGATCAAAGGTAAGAAATAATGATCGACTATAGAATAAGTATTGGTATGATTCTCAATTACGTTTATACTTGCTAAATACCAATACTATTTTTGGACGTCTATAATACAGTATTTTTAATATCTAATCAAGAATGTTGAATAATTTTTGAACAAAATGTGGTATTAATTGAGATTTGTTGCAGAGGATATTGATGAAGAAGGTGATGAATCCTATTTTGATGGTGAAACTGAGCTCATGGATCAGGAATTGACAGAAGAAGATGGAACTATTAATACGGAAATCAAACCCCAATTCTCCGCCATTGCAAATGTTTCTTGCCAGTATGATGCCACTCAAGGTAAGTACAACCACAAAATCAAAATATATTTCCCGGTATTTTAAACAATTAGTATATAATATTCAATTAATGACTCATATTATGATTTATGAAACGATAAAACTTGTGTAAATGTTTTTGCATGAAACACTTATCGTTTCAGTTTAAGTTTTTTGAAAAAAGCAGGTGTACAGTTTGACAAATCTAGCTCTGAATGTGAAATCGCCACGCCCATCGATGTGCGGTAGTAGAAGGGCTCAGGACAAACAGTCTGTTAAACAAGTATGAGCTACAACTGGCCAGTTCTATTGCATGTCACATCGCGAAGTGCACTGTAAAGTTAAATGATTTTTTTATACTAGCGTTTGGAGACTACATCGTTTTTCAAAAAATTGTTTTATGTTATTGCTCATATGGAAAAGAGAGATAACACCCTAAGAGTGTAACATCACACAACTGAACATTTTAAATCAATATTACAAATCAACAGTTTTTTGTCTTATTACTATTTAAACAATTAGTATATATTTCGGGCATTTTGGAACACGTTTCCACAAACTGCCAACTATCGAATTATGTACGAATCATTTCATTTGCTCAGGATCAGCGAACAGGCGAATCCGTAGATCGGACGAAGAGCTCAGAAGGGCGGCAGAGTGCATCACACGCGGACAGACCTTCCAAACAGTCAGCGATCAGTTCAACATCCCCATCTCGACGATCCGTTTCTACATGGCCCGAAAGGGCATCTTGCCGAGGCGCAAAAGGGGCAGGGCGTGCGCGGGTCCCATGGGGATGGGCATGGGCGCCATGCCCTTAACCACCTCCTATAACTCGCCGGCGAGCCCCATAGGGCCCCCGTACCATATCGTCCACTACAAGTTACCCGCCCTCGGAGTTTCTAAACTCAAATAGGTGTACCTTTAGTTTCCCTACTCAGTGAGCTGAGATTAATCTCCCGGTTGTATTTATATATAGTGCGTCACTCTACATGGATTCAGTCCTGTATATCCTTTTTATTCTTGTTGCTACGGTCAAGTTAGGTCCTTTGTTGTGAAGGGCTAGATTCAAGATGTTCCGGCTCGACGGGCCAAGAATGATCATTGAATCGGACGAACCATGGTCCTTTGAGCCGGACGAACAATGGTCCTTGGAGCCGAACGAACGATGGTCCTTCGAGCCAGACGAACAATGGTCCTTTGAGCCGGACGAACAATGGTCCTTCGAGCCGGACGAACGATGGTCCTTCGAGCCAGACGAACAATGGTCCTTTGAGTCTGACGAACTATGGTCCTTCGAGCGGGACGAACAATTTTCCTTCGAGCCGGACGAACCATGGTCCTTCGAGCCGGACGATCCATGGTCCTTCGAGCCGGATGGGCTGTCTGTTGGAAACGAATTGGTCGACAATTATACCCTAACCATTTAGTTGGTCACAGAGGGTAAACATTTGTCCAGTAGGACAAATCTCTCTAAAATTATTTAATCGATATCATGTAAAAATGAAAAGGATATCAGGTGTTGCCGTGGAAAGTGAAAAGCATTGAATGGTTGCCGTTTTGTTGTGTTGAGTCCTATTCTTGAGTTTGTTTTGAGTACTAGAGGCTAAGGTAATCTGGGATAGTTCTAGAGTTTTTTCCTTATTTAGTTAATAATAATAAATTATTTTAATCCATTGTGCCAAATTATTATATTCTTTGCAATTCGAATTGCATTAATTAATCAGGAAACTGAAGTTGCTGCTAATTTACCCTATGAAATTCGAGATAAAATTTCAACTTTATTTTTGCTACTCTTGGACTATCTGTGATTATTCCTACCCATTACTCAGAAGCCATTTTGTATAATGAAATTGCCATTTTAATTTATTTGTTTATTAATTAGTAAGGCTGACTTCAGGATCTCCTTTTTTTTAATTTTGTCGGTTTTATTCGACACTTTTTTGTAGAAGTACTTTAGTGTATTATTTGCTGCCAAATAAGTTTATTTATTTTTTTATATGTTTTTTTATTTTGTGTCGGTCTTTTATTTTTTTGTTTTACGCCCACAAAGTCTTCTTTGATAAATTAAATAAGGAAATTGTGTTAGAATGACGAGTTATGTAGAACGTGAAAATTTAGTAAAATGTGATTAGAAATATCACGCTGAGGATAAATATTTGTACAAATTTTGTCTGATATTATGCCTGTGGAAAGTCTCAATTTGAAACATATACTAGTCTTTATGGAGGATTAATTTTTGTTTAGTTTTTAGTATACTTTGCATTTTTGACACAAGTTAATTGTATATATGCTGCCATTCTCGTATTACCAAAAAAGTATTCCATCAACGTGATTTTGATTGTTTTCAGAAATATCATGCTCAACCCATTTTAATTTTTTTAAAGATGTGATATTGTGCTCTCACCAGTTTTCTAGCTGATAATTATTGTTGTAATTAATCAAAAAAAATGGAAAAAATTAATGTATGTAGGCTTCCATTTTGAATTCATGTGTGTGTAACCTCAAAAGTTCTTATCTATATCGTAAATACAAATGAAATAGTAGCCTTTATATTGATATACATATATATTTTATATGAAAGCAGTTAAGTACTTAAAAATCTACTTAATATATTTATATGAAGGATGAATACATCACTTGAATTACATACAGTGGTGAAATGGTTTTAGTTATAGTTGGAAATTGACAAAAATGCTCAGAAAATACAATCAATATTGGGCCAACAAAAATTCAGGGGTCGTAGTCATCTAAAATAAACATTGTTATTCTGGATTATTTTCTTAATTTTTGCTGAGATTCTGTCTTGTCATTTGCCCCATCTGCTATTTTGAGGGACAGAAAACTTTCGTAGATACCAAAAAAAAATACGATTTTACTAGAGCTAGTTAACAGCAATTTATTCGAAAGGATTCTTATGTGCATGGCATCACATGTTAAAAGGTAAGGGCTGCGTCTTCCCTATCTCTCACAGGTCTCTCGATTACTTCTGAGGGTTGCTGGTAAGGGGGCAGCTGGTTGACATATATAAAAATTTCAACAACTATGAGAATTCCAACATTATGTACGGCCACTTTGTCTTGAATAATTATTTTTGTCTGACATTTTGCTGTCGTATAGAGAATTGAAAGGTGATTAGGCCCATATGCAAATCGATTTCCTTGTTATTTTTAATTGGTATCAGAATTATGTTTATTTTTCATTCATTATAGAAGAAAATAGCTGAAAAAAGATTCCATTTGGTTACCACCCCTGATATTTGTTTCTCAATATTTCTTTTGGCGTTTCTGTCAATTGTGTACCATTCGACTGATTCTGAGTGGCAGCATCAACCTCCCGAGCAATATGACAGACATAAAGCTTAATTTTTTTAGTGGAATGTCTACTTGTGAAATGTTTTCTCATTTTTAAATGCAATTTTTGCCAGTGATATATTAAGGATTATTTTTTTATCCATACAGTGTACTTTGTCATAGAAACCGCACTCACCTCATAGACAAAAGTAACAAATGGATTAGGTTAGGATTCTCCGCCCAGAATTGCTGAAATTGTCACATCTTTCACAATTGAATGATTAACAAATGTTTTTCCAAGTAATTCATGATTATGAATTGGCCCCACGTTGGGCGCCAATACTATGCATTTTACCTTATTACATTTTGCTCATAAAAAAAGAAACAAATTATCAAGAATATTTCAATTTCACTATATTTATAATGATCATTATCTGGAAGGCAAGAGAAAACTTGTTATCGTTGTTTGAATCATTTTAAAAACGGCATCAGCAATTCTGGACTCCGTTAGAACACTTTGGGAACAGAGTGTTCACTTTCTCATGATTTTATGATAGAAACAGGGACACCACACAGGTGCCAGAACTCTATTCTTTGTAAAAAATATTGAACAATCGTATTCTATACAAAGCAGAGATTACAGAAAAGATGTTACACCTATAACCAGACATTTTATATATTTTCTGTAATCTCGGTACTCTATAAGACTTAGTTAAATAAGAGGATAGAATAGAAAAAGTTAATGTCTGATTTACTCTGTGTTATTTTACAAGTTTTGTAATCGAGAAATGTATCGAGCATTTTTTCAATAAATTATTTTTTTAGTTCGTAGATTTTTCGTGTATTATATTTTTTAGACTAGTTCGTCTCTGACTGTACTAATTTTGAGGTTATGTCTTGAATAGTATTCATTTCGCAGCTATTTTTCTGTTTCTGTTTTCTCTTGCTCCTTTCCCTTTGTAAAGTATATTATGTGTAAAAGTGCCATCTATAATATATTTTTCTAGAGTTAAATAGAACGCTTATGTCTTGTGACTTAGACACTGTATACAGTATTCAGTCGTAAATATACAAGTATTATATACAAAAATCTTTTTCGTCTTGTCACACAACCAATTTATATATGAACTGTTCAGTGTACGAATATTTCAGATTTTTCACACCAAAATGGAAGGATTGAATTATTATTTTGTGCTCCTCTACAACAATAGATTGTATAACAAGCATTGTGCAATTATACATATACGAAATATTTGTATATCTATTGGAACCATTGTAAATTGAATCTAAAAAAAAATATACATAATTTTAATACTGGCAAATAAAATTGTGAGACTAGTCTACAAGTTGCCCAATACTATTGGACTGAGAATTTTCAATAAGCAGCCAATAGATTATACGATATTCTATAACAATTATATTGTAGAAAAAACTTGAGAAAAATTTTAACTGACAATAATTGTTTTTAAGCGTTAGTGAATTCTTCAATACCCAGTGTTTTATGTAATGCGACTATTCCTATTGGAGAGTTTAGCATAAGGTCATGACCCCTACCGGGAAATATTTGAACCTCTTTGTCAAGGATAGTTAGGTAAGTTAGGTTATGTTTTCCTGCATGAACTTGACCTGCTTTGTATAAAAAAAACACTCGTTTTCAACAATGAAAAGTTAAACAAAATTTAAATTGAACGAAACAAGAAATAACAATGATTGATATTTCAAATTTCAAACATCATATTATGACAAACAAAACTGACAAATGTAAACAAAGTCCTTGACAAAGCCGCCATTTTCCTAGCGATAGTGGCGGCACCATCGGTCGATTTACTCGCCAATACAATTCATGTAAGGGTCTGGAAGGATCATAAATGTATCTATCTATCTAACTATTAATTTGTCAGATGTCGATCCAGGAGTAAAAACCGGGTGATTGGAAAAAGTGTGTCAAGTACCAGATGATCTTCCTTCTTATGATGGACAACACCAAAATCATACTGTTGCATCCGGAGCGCCCATCTGGCAATACTGCCTACAGGCTCCTTCATGCTGTTTAGCCACTTAATACTCCAGTGGTCTGTGACGATTGTAAACTTTGCCCCTTCCAGGTAGGGTCTGTTTTTCCACGGCAAGGCACTCTTTCTCAGTAGCGAAGAATTTTATTCTCGTTTTTGGTGAGAGATTTACTCAGGTAGCAAATGACCTTCTCTTCATCAGGATGTCGTTGGGAAAGGACGGCACCTAGACCAAAATCTGAAGCACCTGTCTCTATCACAAAGGGAAGGGTGAAATCTGGGCAATCCAGAATAGGGACGGATTAAGTTCTGTTTGACACTGTTCAGGGAGTCTTCATACTCTTTTTCCTTGTGCATGGTTTTTATATAATATATAATAATATATTATATAATCATTGATTTCACACAAACTGGTTCTGGAACTATTACCAAATATTCAATGAAAAACAATAATTTATAATCCTTATATTTATAAAATATCCAAAAATACCAACAAATCAATTAGAATATAACTTAATAGTACTATCAGCACCTGAAGAAAACACCCACGGTTGTAATGGATGGAAAATCACCCCGAAAATTCCAAAATCATTGAAAGATTCATGGTCCTGGAGCCGTTTCAATGGAACGATAAGCGGATTTTGCAAGAGATCGCTGAAAAAAAAAGGTTTATTTTATTATGAATAAAAAAAACTATTGGTGAAGTGTGGGTGTATTCTTTCAGAAATATTCCAAAAATAGAAGTGTACTATTTCATTTGGAGAAGTTATTGTGTGGTTAATTGAAAATAAACCGAATTCTACACCTATGACTACTTGTAGAAGTATAAATACTTTGCAGTGTGAACATTTTTGCATGTATTAACACTCAACAAATGGAACTCAGTGTATTACATAAAAATGAGGAAATTAAAAACAATCGCCAAACTTTTTTCTCATAGTATAGGCGAGGCAAAATAATTTACACTTACTTATAGACCATTCCATGGGAAATGATAAGGCTTTTATCATCGGATCCGGATGCAAACAGTGGATACCTCTTGTGGAAAGCCACTCCTCTGACGGCAGTCCCATGTAACCTCAGGGTCTGGTAAGGTTTCGTGCTCAGATCCAAATCGAACCACAGCATTTTCCTGTCATAGGTGCCGACCAGCAGATTATCCCCCAGCGGATGGATTGCCATAGTTGAAATCCATTTAGAATTGGTTAGAAGCTTCTTCATGAGGGTTTGCTTCACCAGGTCGTAGATCCTGACGTGTCGCTGAGTAGCTACAAACAGACATGGTTTGGTGGGGTGGAAGAGGACGCACTGGACTAAGCCCTGAAAGAAATAAATGAATTTTTTTTTGAAAATTTGAACATGATGTTCATAAAATTAGACGTGGAATAATCTGCGGCTGAAAATAGTTGGTTTCTTATAGATTTTACAAAAAAATCATCATTTTTATTGTAGGATTTTCTAATTTCAAAAAAATCATATTTTTCAATCTTTAATTTGGAATGATTTCCTTTTCAACATAATATAATCATTTTTAAAATTAGTATTCCTCTACACACTGCCAGATATACAAAATCACGAAATATCTCCAATCCATTTAATCAAATACAAAGTTGGAAGATCTCTGAATCTCAAGTTTGATATTTCAAGATTGAAGCACTCAGTATTAGAAGTATAAAATAGCTTAAAATTCACAAACCTGCACGAATTTGTAATAAGCATTTTTCTCCTGGTAAAAAAATTGCATGCTGAGCAATATATTCTATATAAATATTGGTAGAGGTTGAGATCGAGATTATTATTCGCTTCATTCATTATTCAGACTTCAGTTCCAGATTACTAAGGGCCATTGATCAGGGTACTGCACATCTCATTATTTATTCAAGGGGCATGCCAATTATAAAAAAAACAAACAAAAATATACATGTGAACAGATTAGTGGTCCCATCTGAGAACCCTGGGGTACTCCTGAAAGAACTACAGTTGGATCTGATAGATTAAAGTTTTGCAAGTAATAAACTATGGCATAATCTATCAAAGGCTTTGGAAAAGTCTGTGTATATGGAGTCCACTTGTATATTATTCTCGAAAGCATTAATGATATAATTTTGGTAAAGTAATAAATTTGTGGAGGGTAGATGGAACCTCTGCAAAAGCTGTGAATGCATAATATAATAAAATCTTTTTGCAAAAAACCAAGCAAGTACTGAATTGAGATAATACTCTAACAAAGCCATCCAGTATAATTATTATCCTTTTATGGAAAATTCTACCATATTTTCTTGATTGAAATTTACTCAGTGATAAATAACAGCAGAACAAAAAGCCAAGCCATTGGTTTCTTCACCTATTAAATCAAGGAAATTTATACAAGTGTAGAAATGTAGATAAAAAACGTGAAAACCTTTTTATTGTTTCTTTTCAAAGAATAGAGAACTTTCTAAAATGGATGGGAAAATTCCCTCAATACTTGATCCAGGTAATAGCCAGGACAGTAGTTATTTTTGTCATAAGAAAAACATGTGCAATACTAATAGTGATGATCCAAATGGGAACAGTATGAGCATTGACGGCAACATACCTTAGCTTTGGTAAAAGGCAGTTGGGATCTCCGCCTGGATATCTGCGAGATGAGCACAGATCGATTCTGCCCGTCTGGCATCACGGTGGCAAAGTAGTCCCCTTTACCGTGCCATGTCACTTGAGTAACTTCTTTGAAGTGCTTCAGAATAAGCCTTATTCCACGTTGGTACTGGTCTTCGTCTGGTTCTGACCACTGGACCGTGGTGCGAACCCGTTCCGGCACTACAACTTCGGTTTTCGGTGCTTCTTGAAGAACAGTATCGGTTTTGCTGTTGACTAGGAAATCACCTGTAAAAAAAAATTATTTAGGTGTTGCAAACTGCATAAACGGAAAGTTAGTTGATTATATGGTTGAACAAGGTAAATCCACACTTGAAAGAAATATTTCCTTGAAGGGATAAATACAATTACAACACATGCTGGGAACGTTGAAGAAATTGTAATTTACATTCTATTAGTAGAATTCCAGAAAACAATGTCAGTCGGCCTTGGACCACATCAAATATTTAGGCTATATTGTGTAGACTTTTGAAATTGGTGCAACTTTTTATATTTTTTTATGTATGTTACTGGAAATTTGGTTTGTGCTGCATCTCTGTAAACTGCAAGCAAAATGTTGCTTATCAGCTGACTGCAAACTCAACAAAGAAAGATGAATAGGTTCACGTACTGAATTTAGTCCTACTGATTTTCATGTACCTACCGACATGAGGATTTATAAGGAGCACTTCTTGTCCAGACGCTACCAATATGAGTGACAATGCTGCATTAGGACACCATTCCACCGATCTGACCACATTATCAGTCTTAATAGTTTTGAGACATCTCCCAGTGTTTACCTCCCATATTTTGACAGTACAATCGTCTGAACCACTAAGAAGATATTGGCCTGTCTTGTCTGTACTTATGCTTCTCACCATATCCGTGTGACCTGAAATAGAATTATAATTAACAAAGCTGGATTAAATAAAATCATTCTTGAACAAATGGCATAAAAAAGAGAGATAGATTTACTCAAATAATAATTCATATTGATAAACGTTATGAATGGGTAAATACCAAAAGGCCATCAACCGAGGTCCTTCAGCCAGTGAACAAAAATTTTACATAATATGTATTAACATAATAATTAACATAGAAAAACATTCTTTTATAATAAAATAAATAAATTAAAAACTATTGTCTTCGATATTATTTTCCAAATGGTATTTTTTAGAAATTTGTATTTTGACTGGTATCCTTCTGGCCATTCCTTGTGAAGATCTTTGAAAATATTACAATTTCTGAGAATATTCGTGTGATGTCTATCAATGATTGGTACCAAAATATTAATCCCCTCTGTTCCTTAGAAAATTAAATGTAGACTTTTCTAAAACATTTGACTGAGTCAACCACAATTTGTTGAATGCAAACACAAAGTAAATATTTAAAACTTTGTTAGATAAGAATAGCAATTATTTTGATGAGCACATTGATAGTTTCGGCAATAAACTAAATATAATAACTTTTTGCAAACAAAAAAGTGGAATCTTGTATGGACCTCTTTTTTGCCATGGCCTCTTTACATAATATCTCCCTTGCTAGAGACATTGGAGTTTTAATAAGTTTTCAACGAAAACTAGAGAAAATTAAAAAAATCAACTATCTGACTGAAAATGCAAATTTTCACTTTCAGATTTTTTCTTTTCAGTTAAGAGTCTTTTCACAATACTTATCAGATGTAGTTCAATGTCCAGCGTGGCTTTAGCTGAGGAAGTAGTTGTTTTCTGTTAGATATTACAAACAAATTACATTTTTCAATTTTCATAGAGAATGTTCCCCTTTTCGATATTTATCATTGTTAACTCACCTTTATATTCGATGGCTAAAACTGTGGGGAAAGGCTGCAAGTCTTTCGGACTAGGCAATTTAGGCACAAGTGATTCAGGCTCTATATTGAGCTTCATCTTTATTGCTCTGGGACAGAGATATAGATCAAGACACCTCAAGAAACGCTCTTTTATAAACCTCGGGTAAGCTGGCACCTTGCGCAATGAATCGAACTTCTGTGGTATGAAATGCAGTTTCCTTTTCCAAGGCGCATTTTTCTGCTTGTTCCATTGTTTGAGTTCTTTAGCATCAAAGAGATATTCATGAGGAGGATTGTAGCTTTCAGCATGTCCTAAGGATTGGAAATATGAATAATAAATCACCTGAGAAACGAAAATGAAGGAATATTAAAAGTCGTCAATCTTTACCTGGTAACAATCTCTTTGGCGCCGAAATATGCTTATGAATTCTCCTCATTTCATCAGCTTGATCATCAGTTTGCCAAAGCATGTAGAATTGGGGCTCCTTCTTGGCCCTGAGCTTCTCTTGCTCTGCCCTGGTCTTGATCCAACCCATCTTTAGGGCATGAACCAACTTGGAGACTTGCTTTGCTTCGTGTTTGCTAGGAAGGAAGGATCGTTTGTGTTCTGGGAATTTTCTTATTGGCATCTCTTCCACTTTACTGGTGAACCATTCTATCCATGGCTGAAAAATGATCACAACTGATGATGCAGCTCTAACTATCTCTTAGTTGAGGAATTTGAAAATGGCAGAAAGGTTCTGTGAAAATTGTTATAAATTTAAAAACATTCCTACCGCATATTCATCAAAAGTTACATCGGGTATCTTCTGTTCCTTCATACGCTTTATTAAATCAAGGTCTTGTTCACTCAGTACAACATTTTGACCTGTTTGTGGGTCTTTGACAGTCCTCCAGAAATCTGGATCTTCCATTCTTTTGAGAAAAGCATCAAGTAAGTCTCCTGATTCTGGCTTTATTATTCTGTTACCATCCCAATCATACCCTGAGATAAAATGGTTTCTAAGAAACTTAGATACTTAGTTAATGTGACTTACAACTCACCTAAATGTTTATATTCATCATACCAATTCATTGGTATGTTTCCCACAGTATTTCGAATATCTTCCTCGTCTGAGGTATCATGATCATCATATTCGTCCTTAGGAGAACTTGAAGTATTTGCTACAAGGGTCAAACATTATTTCAAATAAAAGCCAACCAAACTTCAAAACATACCTGTTCTTGGTTCACTACCAGATTTACTCTTGTTTGCTAGAATACCATTTGTTTTCTTAAGTGTGGTACCTTTCTTGTCAAACTTCCTCTTGTTCTTGTCTGAGTCATTGTGTATTTCTTCATTACTGCTATCCTCATCTTCCTCGTTGCTTTCAACTTCTTCGTCTTCACTCTCGTCGTCAATTTCTTCTTGGTTGCCTTCTTCACTTTCGTCATCACCACTTTCGTCTTCGCTACTAGCCGTCGATATGTCGTCAGAGTCTGCTTCAGGTTCTTTTTCAGAAGATTTGTTATCTTCATCTTCAGAATCTTCCTCAGAGTCTTCAACTTCTTCCTCAGAGTCTTCAACTTCTACGTCAGAGTCTTCGACTTCTCCGTCAGAATCTGAACTATCTGCGTCCTCACCATTCACTATATTCAAAAATTCCTCCTGAAATATGCCCATGTACAAAAACATTATATTTTTTCAACATTGTACTGGTTTACCTCGTCAGATTCTGGTTCTGTTTGCAACTTTTTGGTTTCCTCTGTAATTCTCCTCTTCAAGTTAGGCTGCGTTTTCTGTTTATTGCCCATTATTTTTTGTAGAAATAAAATAAAAATACACGTGAAAATTCAAAACATTAAGGTTAAGTTTATGTTGATGACCTTGATGTCACACTTGTCACAGACACAGGGAGGGAGCAGTGAGCAGAGTCACCAACAGCAAATTGTCACAGAATGACAGCTTAGATAGAAAATATGTTCCGAATCAGAAAATAGAGAATTGTTCGGTAGTGTCAGGCCGTTAGAACCCTGTCATTCGCTTGAATACCTTCACATCATATGTGCTATTAATACATTCTATTTGCTTCAGAATGACGTAGACGAAAGCACCAAATTCGGAAGGAGATATGTGTTCTGTGGGACGGAGTAAAATGACCGAACGAACCTAATGGTAGTTGGTGGAAGTCACAGAACTTAGACACGTTCTGTGATGGAAGTTGATTTTAGATTTAGGTTATGTCTTTAATAACAGTAATATTTCGACAAAATAATTAGGAAGGTTTCATTATGTGTTCATTATCTTGAAGAATGAAGATAAACATCGATGAATACGATAGTCCAATAGACGAACCAAAAGTAAAATGTAGTAAATTACATTCAACGATATGCTTCTTGTCACTGTGTCGACTGCTAGCTTTAATATGCACACTGTCCGTTATTATTTGTATCCTTCTACTGTGTAAAGCTTATATCAAGTTTGTCCTACTTTGGCTGGAAAAGCAGGACGCCTTTGTTATTTCCACCACAATTTGTTTTCTCTTTATTATTGTCTCTCTTCCTATTAGTATAGGTTATATTGTTCTAGTCATAGCTACAGGATATTTATTCGGTATAGCCAGAGGGTTAATGTTAACGATTTTTGGGGCAAATCTCGGCCTTCTTGTAGCTCACAATATACTGAGACTAATTGGGCATTACCAGAGCATCTATAGGTAAGACATTGCAACTGCTCGATTCACCAGTATTGTTTTTAATTATTATCATTCTTATATCCATTACCTGTATTCCTTTAAACAAGTAAGACATTCATTGTCCGAATTCTTTTGCAGATATACCCAAAATGACGTGGCTCTTGCTATCATGCGAGTAATTTCTGGGCCATTATGTTTCAAGATTGTCTTCTGCTCAAGACTGACTCCGATTCCTTTTGGACTACAGAATACTATTTTCGCTGTAGGTATAAGTTCGTTGTTCAAATATGAATGAAGGTAAAATCTTCAGAAAAATTCTGAAGGTGTGTTTCTGAGTTGAGCTCAAATTTACACCAACGTTATTGTAATAATTTCAACACTAGTATAATTTTCTATTTTACTTTTTTTGAACAATTATTTGTTCGTTATTGTCATTGAGAAGGTAAAGTTCTTACGATTTGTCAATAAGTATTTAAGTTTCTTAGTCAAAAAGCGTATTTTTATTTGTTTTAATAAAAATATTTCTATTACAGTTGAGCAACGTTAGTGCCAAAATATACCATATAGCCTCTCTTCTGGGCCTCTTTCCTGGTCAGTTGGTAGCTGTTTATGTGGGTTCCACTCTCCGTTCCATGCAAGATGTCTTCGAAAATCGACATATTTCTTCAACAACGTATTTGTTTGCTGCTCTCCAGGTATATTAACAAGAATTTTGAAAAGTCTGTCGCCTCTCCCAGTAATAAGTATTTTTTCAAATAGGACACACTGTCAATCATTGCATGGCCAGTTAGGGATGATAACTAGAAATCCAACAATACCAAGTTTGATGCTGTTATCTCCAAAGACTACGTAGATATCGCCATTTATATCATCTATAAGCTCAATGTGTGTGAGAGAGAATTTATTGACCTGCCATAAAAAGTTTCTCTCTCCCACTCATTGGTCTTATGGATGAAATAATAGGTGATGTCTCCGTAGTCTTTGGAGATAACAGCATCAAACTTGGTATCATTGGATTCCTTATGATCATCCCTAACTGGTCATGCAATGATATACAGGTTGTCCTATTTAAAAAAAATAACTTCTTAGTCGCTGCGCTTTTTTGAGACACTCTGTATAAATGAAACTTTACACCATGAAAGAGATCGAATGAAACCCTAATACTTACGTATTAAAATTTTTCTTGTAATATATACAATAAAGAAGTTTGGGGGTGGGGCAACGGACTTTTGGTCCTCACTGTTTATCTTTATTATACTGGAACTTTGGATCTGGGTTCGAACCATTGGACTTCAATTTGATATTGTTATTAAAATCGCATTTCATAATTGCAGGCAACATGGGAAATATAGAGGAATCTATTCTGTATTGTTGCATATTCCAAAGTCTCACAAGGATCCATTTTAGGACCACTTCTATTCTGCTCTGCACTCACAACAATCTTAATATTCTATCAAAAATTAACAAGATAAGTGTTACAAACATCTGCAGCCTTGGGGAATCTCAATCAGTTATAGATAAGAAGTCCATATTTTGAAATGAGTAGTTAGTCAATTCTGATTTCTTTAAAACAATTACTTATATCTTTCGTACTAATTCCATTTTGATTTTTTCTGTTTGTAATAACGAATCCAATTTTACCACTATCGTCATAGGCGGCGCGTAGGTCAGAAAATTGTGAGCACTTAAAGAGTATAAAACAGACTATAAAATTCGACTGTGTAGCGTTGCCTTACTGTGTACTCTTGATGTTTTATGGATAATTTGGAACCTACCTACATGTCACCCCTTCCCCCGAGACGCGCCGCTCCTGCACATCATGAGAGTACTCTGTACTTTTGGTTGAATAATTCGAGGAATAATTTCATTGAAAACATTTTGTATTTTTTCAGTTGCTTTTGGGAGTTTCTTTGATGGTATACCTTGGGACCAAAGCAAGAAAGGAGCTATTGAAAGCCATTGTTGAAGCTGAAAATACGTCTTCCAAAGGAATAGGATATTCTTTAGTGTGATATTTCCATCAAGCTTTCTATTTATGCATTTTTTGTTCATTATCTACCAAGACCAAATATTTTATTAGAGATCTGTTATTGAGTTATTTGGATGAATATTATTAAAATATTTTTATATCCAAAGTGTATTTTTTTATTATTTTTTTTTCATAAATAAGATGGACAAAAACCCTCGTAGGAAAAATATTGTGCCTAACTCTAACGGAAAATAATGTCTTTTCCGCCCGAACTCCGCTCCGCGTCGTTCGTGCAACTGCCACCGCGAACGGAAAAGTACTACTTTCCGCACTTGTTAGGTAAATAACTATTCCAACCTTTGCTGGATTCTAAGGAGTGGTTTGAATATGTAGAATCCTTCTTTCCTAGTCGCGGATTTTTAAGGTCAAATGCCTTCAAATTGATAGGTTTGTCAGTGGGGTATCATAAAGGTGGCAAAAAAGGTAATTCGTGGCACGGGGGTGACAGAAACCCATACTGCACATGTATGTCCATTGCATGTTCCTTGGACGTACAAAATGGATATTTGGGACGTCCATTGCATACGTCCGGGTATATACAGCGATACGTCCAGAAAATGTCCGAACATGACTGGATTTAATATCCTATAGATGTACATTCAGGATGTCCAATAGACGTTCATACAGGATGTCCAGTAGACGTACATAAGATGTACGGAAACGTATAAAAAAAAATAAGTAAGTAAGTGACAAGATTTTTATAATACATATATGTTACTTAAACTTTGGTAAAGCTTCATTCATTTCGTTGTCATAGCTGATGAAACCTCACGAAATGACACATTTATATATTTATTTAATTTTTCCGTCGACCGTTCATTTATGATGTATTTTAACGTATTCAAAATCGTTGATTAATGACCCTTGTTAATGGATGAATTTCTATTAATCAACGATTTTATTATATGTAACCCAACATACATTGCTCTAATTCATTTTATATTGGTTAGTACTATCTGTTTTTTATCGTATCGTTAAAAAATGAACATTGATAGTAAGACATCTCTATTTTTGAAAACTACGGTCGACGGAAAAGTTTTGTAAAAGTATTTTCTGAAAAAAGTAAGTCTGGCTAATTTCAGACACTCACACAAACTCGTGAATTAAAATGGGCGAAAATTTCTCGATTGTTAATCGCTCTTATTAATAATAATAATAATAATAATAATGTTTATTCACAATAAAAAGTACAATAAAGAGTACAATGAAAAGTACAATAATAATAACAACAATAATAATAATAATGATACTGACAATATAGACTTGAACAATGTACAAAAATTGCAATGTTCGAATAAACAAATAAACCACTAAGGCTAAGAAGCCAGCGCGTGGTTGTGGAGTGTTATTGAGCATTACAATGTAGTAACTATCCGAAATACTAATTAAACAATACAACAAAATAAAAGGTTATAGATATAATGGATAATATTCAATAATACACAGTATTAGTAACAATGTTTACAGTTTTCCTATCAATCAATACATATTAGTGCAGGGAATTTTATTTGGGTCTATTAGATTATGTATTATTTTTCTCTCAGTTTCGTGGAGGTATTGTTTGGTTTTTTTTTTTGAATAACACTATGGAGTTCGAATCTTTGATATTCCTGGGAATGTTGTTAAATATTCTCGTACTTAGATAAGTATATCCTCTCTGACCTATAGTTTTGGATGAATACTCAGTGCGTATCATGTTTTCTGTTTTTGCCCTAGTATCATAATTGTGATCAATATTTCTTAAATAACTTCTATTTACACTTGTTCTTTAAATAACCATTATAAATTTGATGTATTCAATGATTCCGTTGGAGCATAATTCCTTATTCTTTGGCAAAAGTCGCAATTATAGACGCACCCTTTTGGAGAAAAACTAATTCGTTTAATTTTCTGAAATTACAGTACTACTTATATTATTATCAGTCTTTTTAAATGTCAAGCCAGTTGTGGTGAACTTGGTATTTCATCCAAGGATATTAAGCGTAATAAGCGCTATCAATAAAATTAAATGCAAAAGTAAGGCGATCCACCAGAAGTACTTTTCCGCTTTGGTGATTTCAACGTTCCTCAGAGAATATATTCCCACCAAGAATCCAGCCAAGGCTCCTCCCAAATGACAGGTAACTCCTACAGAGGTATAGACATTGAGGTAATATCTTTGGTATGCTGCATTTCCAAGATCGGAAACGATGAGAATTCCAAATCCAAAGAATTGGAAAAGGGGTACTTTAACATTTTTCCAGTTCTGAAAAAAAAAACGACGCCTTAGCAAACTCTCCTATGAATGAGTTGACATATGACACATGTAAAAAAGAATATTCGGAAAAGACAAAAGAGTTAATAGCAGGTACAGTTCTGTCTGTCTGCTCGCATCCCTGTCCAGGCGAGCCTCCAGAATGTTTTCAGCCCTCTCATCAGGTAAATGTAGGTCCAAGAATAGTTCTAGTCACACCTGTATCAGGCAACATGGTTTACTGACAAGACCGTCTACGAAGACAATTTTGTTCTGTCGTTGAAGGACAGCGTTGTTAAACGGGCTTGCTGGATACAGGCGACAATTGCCTCTTCTTAACAACCACCGACATAACCTTTAAAGGTTTAAAGGTTTAAAGGTTTAAAGGTTATGTCGGTGTTAACAACCTCCGTTGGTGCCGACTTTCTGAGAGTTGCACATTAGCTACGCACGCGCCGGGCAACACTTCTTCGTCATTTTCCTTATGGCAGCTTCAAGAGTAGCAGTCTCCTGTGGGTCTTCTGCCACCATATTGACCTTATACTTTGGCTATTGCAAGATTGTTTCTCCGTCTCAAATTCTAAAGTGCGTGCCAGTGTATCTAGATGTGTTGGACGAGCTAGAGTCAATATGCTTGTGTGGTTTCTTGGTCGCGAAGTCCATGCATCCAAGAATGACTGAACCGCTAGTAAGTCCACCCAAGCGTGCCATGTCTGCTTATATTTTTAAAACTCGTGTGTATCTGCTTCAGTATCTCATTATTTCGCTGCTGCGTGTTATTTATATCCAAAGTCGGAAACTCCCGATAGCTCATCTAGAATTCCTAGAAAGTTTTCGCTGTCTCTACGAATGACATAATGAGCTTGTTCATTGAATACTGCTTCAGTTGATCGAGATCACTTTGACATGTGTTCATCTCTCTCTAACACTTGTACTTCATTGGTATTTCTCTTTGGAAAATAACAACTTCAAGCAAGTAGAGGAAAGTCAGAACACGTCTTAACGAACGATATTAATGCGTTATGCTGATTTGTGACTTTAAGGTTTACGATCCAGGGCTGGCTCAGGAGTCACTGCAATATCTTAAATGAAATGATATTTGTTTGACTCACGAATAAAAAAGCTTCTAGATAATTGACCAACATTCAAAAAACGAATTGCATATAAGGTGACTATTTCATAATCAGTATAAAAATATACAAACCATTATAACCTGTGCCAAATGAGCAGTGAGAAGAGCATATACACCCCCACTCGCACCCCCCAATCTGGTGTAGCCGTCAATGAGCGCATGGGCCAAACATCCTGTGACACCTCCCAGTAAGTAGAGGTGTATTATCTTCCAGGACCTGTTAACCATCTCCAAAGGAACGCCCAAAACGAGTTGAACTATCAAATTTACAATGATGTGCTGGTAACTGAAAAGAAAAATAATAATCACTTTGATGAAACGAAAGAACACTCTTTTGTCTTATTTCCACTAGACAAAAGAGTGTTCTTTCGTTTCATCAAAGTGATCATGAATTTCCACAAAATAAACAAGTCATCAATCACACAAAAAAAATAATAATAATCAATGGGGCGAGGATTGGCGCCGCAGTGGTAGCACCGGGGCTTCGTGATCGAAAGGTCACTGGTTCGATCCCTAGGCAGGGCAAGATTCGATGCCAACACACCAACAAAAAAAAAATCAAATTCAATCGTTCTGAGCAAAACCATTTCACTTACCCAATATGAACGAACATATATGTAACGTATCTCCAGAATTCGGATTTTTTATAGGGATCCCACAACAGATATTTTCCCGTTGCTCCAGTTCCTGTCAACGTAGAATCGGTTTGAGTCAATTCGTCCGTGAGAAAAAGTGCAAACTCTAATACGGAGATGAGAATCATGAAAATTGGAGGGGGACAACAGCTGTAATCGAGTTGCCTTTCTTCTTCGTCGCCTAATGGAGCACTGCGCAGTCTAAAGCCTCCGACATATTGGGGTTTAGGTTGGGGAAGAGGAATCAGAGCATTCACGTACCTAAAAAAGGAACATTCATTACTGAAAAAGTTATCACATGATACAATTACTATGCCATCGCTTTGCTTTGAATTAAACCTGTCGCAGGAATCCTACCCTTTTATATAACAAGAAGTTATGATTAAACATTGCATAATAAATCCAGAAACAGTCATCCTGGTTTCTTTATTCACACAATCTAATTCTTATCCAATATTCAAAGGAGACTTAGTGAGGTGTATAAAACTGAAATATGGCATAGTGGAAACTACTGAAGTTGAGTATTGAACAATGATTGAAGGGTAGAACGTTTAATCCGTAACTATACCTACTCACCAAGCGAAATATCTTTGTGCGATATCTTTGATTGCTTCTTGTTTCATTAAATCCACAAATTCCTGAAAATCTAACATCTGGTCCCCATCGGAGTCTGCCATTTCGTGGAGTTCCCTGATTTTATTTCGTCTCAAGCTTCTACATCTCTCTGGATCATTCGATATGAAACGATCTAGCTCTCTGATGGAAACATATCCATCTTGGTTTTGATCACACTATAAAAATAAATACAAGGCTTGAACTAATGAAGGCTAAAGGTTCACATTGTTCCTTGTTCCAGAATCCTGACTCATCCAAGTAGCACACTGTCATTGGGATAATATTGGTCCGATATTATTAAAATATTCAAACTACATAATATTGGCCAGACAAAAAATGGGAATATTCTGCGATATTGATCCAATTTTGCAATTGATATTAGAGAAAAAATGTTGATGCAATATAATTCTCAAAATAATGATACAATATTATTTGGATATATCAGTAGAATATTCAAAGTGAATTTGTTGTTGCCTCGAAAACATTCATAAAATATTTTCAAAAGATTAACCACTAACCACCGCAAAAAAACAATTTTCTTTTCGAACTCAAATTTTGTTTGTCCCTCCATCAGTTGATCACGGCCATGTTGTGACGTCAGCTGACAGTGGACGTCTCCAGATGACACGGGTGAAAAACCAGGCCAATTGTTAACTTAAAATTGTTAATAACAATTGAATTATAAGTTTTTGAGCAAAATAATTAACTTATTCAGATTCAGCGATCCAAAAAACATAAAATACAGATGATTCCAGCTCTGGACCTAATTTGATCACGTCAAGCCAGCTGGCCACCGGACTATAAAAAGTTTGTTTACATTTTTTTTTAAATTCTATAATGTTATTTGAGGCTGTATTCTTCATTTGTATACGTTTAGGACATATCGCGTGATGATAATAGAAGAAAAAACGGACGAATTATCAGGATTTGGTCCTCGAGCTCGGCAAATTCTATACTCTACCAAGATAATATTACAAGATCGTTATTCAGTAAAACAAATAAAATTCGTAAAACTAGGAAGATAAACAACTGTGAGAATTGTATAGCAACTCGATAATTTTATTCACGTCGTGTTTTGTGATTCACCAACTGAATAAATAACGATCGTTTTTGACTATAAACAGATAAGGATAAAAATGAGATGATGACTCATTGTTCCGCGAAAAAATTGGAGTACATGATTATGATAAATTCATAATCACAGATATTATTAGATAACACTTACTTGTTCAAAAATATAACGATATAGATCGCCATTTTGACCCATTTCTTGAAGAGCGACATTTTCTTCTGTAAAGCTTGCCATTTTCGAATATCTGCTGTAACACTTTCCGCTCAAGGTAAAAAACTGGCAGTGAATCCTCAACTTTTTTTCAGCATTATTTCTTATCGATGAGATATGATATCGATAAGGGATTTGATAGCTAGGTATTTTATTTATATTTTTAGGATGGTTGCAAAACTAATCATGCGAAGATCTTTGAAGGTTGTAAACGATGTAGAGTATTTAACTTGATTACTTGCATTTTGGACTTCCATCGTCTTGATGGTTGAAATATTTCTGCTTCTTTCAGTTTTTCTCTACGTTTCAATTGCTTGAATGCAATCGTCTTCACGTTTCAATTGCTTGAATACTACACCTGAAGACGATTGCATTCAAGCAATTGAAACGTAGTGAACAATTGAAAGAAGTAGAAATCTTCCAACCAATCAAGACGATGGAAGTCCAAAATGCAAGTAATCATGCCTTCTTCATCCCAAAACCAATTTCTAACCTCGACTATAAAATTAGTTTTACACATCTGTCTGAATCAACTATCCCTCCTACGTTCCCTGGCGGATCTAGGGAGTTTTTCAGGGGGGGACATGGCCATGAGTTATGGTTTGTAACCAAAGTAAATAAAATCCACAGGTATGAAATATATAAATATATATATAACGAAAAATAACTTGTGACATCTACAGGCATCAGTTGAAACTTGATTTGAAACGAACCATGGAATCCAAAATTAGAAATTTTTCTACTCATTTGGCAGGCAGTCAACAATTTTGTTGTTCTGACCTATCCAAGGCTTAAAATCAAGATTCCTATGCGCCAAGAAGAACGCAAACAGAATTTAAAGTGAAGGGAGTGTTTTCGATAAAATTCCAAGAGTTCCATCATCTGCTGACGGCCGTTTCGTTGTTTACAACTCGTCAGAGCAGCTGTATGGAGCTCTCGAAATCAAAACGAATTCACTCTGAATTTTTATTTCAAGTGACTTTTTTTTCACAATGACACCAGACACCATGATCACAAAAATAACTTTTTTCGTCGACCTCTACAAAAAATGACATTTTACGTTGTGATTTCCGGACGAAAAATCGACTACTTTTGAAGGCACTATGCGGCATAGTCTATGCCGTATCATATTGACCACAGCGGACGAAAAGCGTTTGCGGACGAAAAGTGTTGCCTAAAAATATAGTCGATTATTGATTCGAAAATCGGAAATTAGTAGCATTGACTATCACTATTTCTATTTCAATGAAAAAGATTCCTGACCTGCACAGAAGAAATTTTATTGGATGATGCATGACTCCTACTATGACATTCAAAAACGTGTTGATTTGGGATGTTTGAGCGTTTGAGGATATATTCAATACGAAATATAATACAAATACGAATAATTTGTATAACAGTTTGCATAACGTGTGTTTTCTTCTTGTTGAAAATCAATCAAAGTTTAGTTGCATATCCAGACTGGTTTTTGAACCATTATCAACTACTTATTCAGAACTCTTGTGGGGGGGGGGGCATGAGGGACAGTGGCACTGAGTGCACGCTAGTGACTAATACCAAAATAGAAGACGCCAGCAATTCTGAAGACCTGTTAAATTGGTATTCCCCGCTTCCATAATGATTAGCGAATGGCATCTTTGAAATGCTGAACTTCCTCTCATCACTTCTTAGAAAACACTCTTGAAGACGTTGTATTCCACAAAATATATCTAATTTAATGAGTTTTTGTACCTTTTTTGATTATCGGTTTAGTTTGAATTGAATTTCATCTACTTTGTTAATTAGTTTAATGTTTAAGTGTTCATACATTTGGCCAAAGCGTTAACTATGGCTAGTGCAGACAATTATGCTCTCTCTCTAGAAGAAAAAACTGCGGAACGGGAATTTTACAAAAGCGTGCACGATAAGGTTAGTACTAGATCAGCGCATTATGATTTATGGGCTACTTATTATAACTATTACAAGTGCGCGCGCATCCTTTCCTAGACGTATTCATCTTTAGGGTTCCATTACTTCCATTTTGGAAATGTAGGGCACAGAACACAAGTGTTCTGTGATGTAGGGTAGTCGGACAATTTAGGCAAAACCAAATTAAAAACTTGACTACAATATTCAGTTTCGGAGTAATCATAAATATTAAAACTTTCTCCAGGCAATATATTGAGTATTTGGCTTCATGTTCAATGATAAAACATTTTTGTTTCAACGTCATATTATTTTTCAGCAACGAAAATAAAAGTAATTGTGTTTTTGCTAGTACACGGACACGAAATGCTAGTAGTCGGCCATCAGGCGGTTGTTAGTGGTCGGACAGCTTCTGATAATTTAGTTTTGAACAGATCAGCATTCAACGAAATTTTTCTGATTTTGATGATTCTTGATGTGATTTTATAACCAGAGGTTATATTATCATGTTTTCCATATTCAATATTTACAGGAAAAAAATGAACTTGATATATATTAAATCTAGAAACACAGTCTACATACTTTTGGTCTATATAGCTCACTGAGGAAAGATTAAAACAATGAAAAATTCTTAGGAAAATAAATAGGCCTAATATTACGAAAGCGCAGGAGGGCCACAAGAGGTTTTTTCTTCATCACTTCGACTTAAAAGTCGAAATTTCGACTTTTTTCTTGAAATTTCGACTTTTTTCTTGAAATTTCGACTTTTTTCTTTAAATTTCGACTTTTTTCTTTAAATTTCGAGTTTTATGTCGAAATTTCGCCTTTTTTCTTGAAATTTACTCACTTTGACTTAAAAGTCGAAATTTCGAGAAAAAAGTCGAAATTTCGAGAAAAAAGTCGAAATTTCGAGAAAAAAGTCGAAATTTCGACTTTAATGTTGAAATTTCGACTTTAATCTTTTTTCTATAAATTTCGACTTTAATCTTTTTTCTATAAATTTCGACTTTTTTCTTGAAATTTCGACTTTTCTCTTGAAATTTCGACTTTTTTCTTGAAATTTCGACTTGATTAATCACTTCGACTTTATTGTCACATAAAATTCAAAATTTCTCGAAAATTCAAAATTTCTCGAAATTTCGAAAAAAAGTCGAAATTTCGACATTAATGTCGAATTTTATGTGACAATAAAGTCGAAGTGATTAATCAAGTCGAAATTTCAAGAAAAAACTCGAAATTTCAAGAAAAAAGTTAAAAACATTAAAGTCGAAATTTCGACTTTTTTCTCGGAATTTCGGAAGTGGTGAAGAAAAAACCTTTTGTGGCCCTCCTGCGTTTTCGTAGAAAACCACACTTTGCTAGGTCATCGACCCATTTTACAATTTTCTTCTCGTATTCAATTGTCAAAATCGGATATGGTTCCATTCAATACGGTCCTATTCCGTCGGCTTAACTCCCCATACTGCCGGCAAATATCTCCCAAGTTCCCGCAGTTTCTTGCGCTTGCACAGCTTCTTGTAAATTATTTTCGTCATAGTTTCGAAATTTACCAATTTTTCGATGTTTGTCATGAAATGCTAAAAAAACTACTTGTGTCCGACTTTTGAAACTCAAAGAAATTTTATAAAGCACATGAGTAGTCGGACAGATTGTTATTGATCATAATCTATATTTACCATTATATTTCTCTGTCCGACGTAAGAAAGAAATGTTAAGTAGGCCATATCTATACGTAAAAAAGAAAGAAACTAATCAGGCTTTCATCTACCAGTAGTCGGACACTTTTCAGCGAAGAATACATTTATAATTACATTCTGTTCGACACAAACCCATTTGAACAATTCACTGTGGAATATTTTAAATAATATGTATAAAATAAACCTAAGTCTTCTACGGAGAACTAGAATAATTTATCACAAAACACGTTTGGTATATAAAGAGTGTATCGCATTGGCGTAGCACCAACCAATTTCGTTATTTCTAAGAGATTTCCAGATGTTTATTTTTCAGACTCTACGTGAAGAAAATATGTGTAATTGAATATAAGTGTACGGAACTTTTTTTTTTATCTAAAACTAATGTTTTTCTTTGATATACCATAAGAAAAAATTTCAAAAGTTCTGCAAACTTGACAGACACACCGGAAAAATATTCCAAACAGTTTTAATTCTTTGATCAAGGTGGTCTCGAAATAATTACAAAAGTTTTGAAACTTTGTTGCAAAGTTTGAAAACATCGTCTATTCTGATGCCTTCACAAATTTTCAACCTTGTACACGATCCGGAGCTTCATGCAATTTGGAAAAATCCAATTATTTTAAAATTAGATTATTTTTGTGTGGTTTTACCAATATCCACTAAAAACATAAAATATTCACTTATAATCTCCCTAGTGCTTGAATTATTGCCGGAAATTTTTCGAGTTCATGAATTTTCTTAAAAAATTCATGTACGAGATAAATTTCCAGCAATTAATTCAAGCACGCGGGGGATTCGGTAAAAAAATTTCACACCAAAATATAGGTATTAAATTAATGGTTAATTCAACTGACTTGTAGATTATTCTGAGAGAAAACAAGTTGTAACATTAGTGGGCCATGGGCCATGAATGGTTTTTGTTGATATAATGACAGTTACGCGTTGGTATTAGTGGCGGTGTTTGTATGTGAGAAAGGAAAATTCATTTTGCGACATTTTCAACCTAAAATTATATTGCACATCACGCAGAACTAAAATAGTTTTGACTGGTCCATGCGGATTGTCTATTGGGAAATGATGTGGAAAGGAATTCTTGCAAATTTCAGCCGAGTATTCACGAAAAGATAAGTTGAATAAAATTGTTTCAAATATTAAGTTCATCAAGTCAAGCATAGATAGATTTGATTGATATACATTTTTTACCGATGGACCTATTCATCGTTGAAATGCAAGTTCCCAAAATATTTTCAGACACATTCGAAATATTTAGTGAATATATAATTATGAAATATTATCTCCTTTCATGTGAAAAATAACATTCCATTTGTACATAAAAGCAAAATGTTAACTATCACATGTCAAATATTTGACAGAAAAATTTCCACTTATTAATGTCGCCCAGGGTACCCAGGAGGATAAAAATTTCCGGAAATTTTTTGGGTTGCCATGGCAACTAAATAAAAACCAATTTTTTCATTGGCTGAAAAAGTGAGGTGTGAAATTTTCATGATTACTTTTCATTTCAGTTCGATAAAGACAAATCAGGCGGATTGGACATCAATGAATTCAGCAGACTGATAGGATGGAATAACGAGGTAGCCATAGAAATAGCCAGTGATGTTTTTGAAGCTGGCGATAAGAATAGAGATGGGGTTCTTAGCTTTGAGGAAATGCAAGAGATGGTTAACGATAAAAGTCACAGGAAACTTTTTCAAAGATATATTAATACGTGAGTATTGTAATGAAAGTGTACTCAATTCTGTTTAACTAATTCATTTACATTGGTAAAATATACGGGGTGACCTATTTGAAAGAGGGCCACCTCTCTAAAATTGTTCAGAAGATTTTTTTTTCAATAGATAGAGCATCAATAGTTCTAGTTGATTGCCATAAACTCGAAATAAAAATTAAAATTTCAAGGCCTACTTCGAATTTTTTTCAAGGTAAAAAATCCAAAAAATAGAATTTGATGACGCCACTGGATTCACGACATTTTCAAATACTTTACGTGGAAATAACGTGGGAATGCGTCTATCAATAAAAAAGTTATATGGGAATGAAATTTGAAAATTATGTCAATAAATCAACCCACCATTTCAATTTCAGAATATTTATCAACATTTTGACTACACCACTGGATTCAGAATATTTCGAAAGAGATTTTGCCAGAATTTCATCGAAATCTGTTCATAAATAAAAAAATTATAAAATAATTAACTGAAAACTTAACACAAGAAAAAATCTTACTTTCAGGTATATTCAGTTTGTTCTGCCGCCTCGCCACCGTCGCCATCTCGCTGTCGAGAGCCACGGTTGTTATCCGCTACCCTTGGCTATGCTACTAATGTCTGCGTTCGAAATGGCGTGTTTCATCATGGACAAGGCCACGGAAAAGGATTCCACGTTGAGAAGTGGGGTTACTGCTCAACTGTTCGTATACAATCCACGACAAAGAGGTCAAGCTTGGAGGTTTCTGACGTACATATTTGTTCACACCAGGTAAGAATTCCCAACTTTTATGTTACTAGCTATGATTTGAACACTATTAAATGCATTCAGGCAAAGCATTCCATGTGCTACTGAATGGGAGGCCAATTGAGTAACGTTTGTATCAATTCTTACAAAATTTACATCCGGACATATTCAATTCAAAAGCCGTTTTCAAGATGGATAGAAACCCTGGTGCGTTTATTTATACCTGTGAAATCGGCCTACCAAAACTGTTAAGGTACGGCCTACGTGATTCTTCATATTTTATTTAGATCGGATTAGCTTCACGATCATTCGTAGATGGCGGTAAAATTACAGATTGATAAATGAATACTTGTCATGATGACGTTGAACAATTGTCATTGTCACGACATGTTTACATTTCGTATTTATTCAATTTTGTTAAAAAATACGACATAACATGTTTAACGTGCTTATTTCATCAAAAATCAGAACAGTAATTTTAAATTAACTAGTTGGATATGTGATATGTACGGGATATTTAAACAATGATACTAACCTTAGATCTTTCATACAAACGCAGCCATGTCCAAGTACAAACTTGAAAAAACATTATGCACTACAAATACAAGAATTACAGAAAACTCAACAATAAACAAATAACTAATCATTGCGAACTGAAGGAAAAGTAGTAAAAGAACAGAAAAAAACGATAAATATCCCGATGAAATGTAAATCACAGTTAATCAAAAATTATTAACATAGTAATAAACAGTCAAATTTCAAATATTCCAAAAAAAATATGACTCAGTACTTCGGAATGTAAACTCGGCTATTTTTTGATAATGCGCCATCTACTGACAACGGGAAAGCTAATCCCATCTTATTACAGCATTAACAACTTTGGGTGAAACAAAAGCGAATCAGTCAATCCACCAGGGTTTCTATCCATCTTGGCCGTTTTCGATTGGCGTTTGGTTCTGGTAGCGGTTGACATAAAAATGACAGCAGTTTACTTTCTGGTACTGTTAACGACGTCATAGTGAACGAATGCGTTGATTGATTACCGCAAGCACTAACCAGTTAGTTAGTGGTTGACGTCATTAACAGTACCAGAAAGTAAACCGCTGTCATTTTTATGTCAACCGCTACCAGAACCAAACGCCAATCGAAAACGGCTATACATTTTCGGAATCAGCATAAAATTTTGAGTGTATCGGTGGTAATTTCGAGTGAATCTGATGACTTTCGATTTTTGGCCATTTTTAAGGTATTCGTTTGATGTATTTTCGGCTGAAAATTCATTTTGTGCCGATCAACTCAAAAATCACAGCATATACTAATTTTGGCATGTTGAATCGATTGGCGTTCGCAGAATTGCTCTATCTCGATTCTGTCGTTGGTTGAAAATATTATCTAGAGGTTGCAGGTGCCGTTTTCCCGCCAAAAATTTTTCTAATTTTATTCTTATGTTATATTCATTAAATTCAATCTTTTTTCTATAAGCTTACCAATTCAAATTTTTTTACCGATTTTTAAATTTATCATTTTTTATTTCTTGAATAGTGTGTCATGTTAAATTGATGTCGTAAAACTCGGGAAAAATATTGAAAAAATTCTAGATTTTTGGAAGTATTTTTCGTTGGCGGTTTTATGTGCTAGGATGCCGGATCCTAGCGCACCTTTTACATTTTTCGCATTTTGCGACCATAACGAGACACATTCGTTAAATACATAGGTATATAGAAAGAAAGCGAAGAAAATTTTCTACAAGATGATGTTATCGTTTGCGTGCCTAACAGTTCGCTTGTAGGTGTTATTCATAACATCCGACTGACGAAAAAAAAAGCTCTTGTAACTGATAACCCCAAACTGAAATCCTGGCTGCGCCACTGCATTATTTTACGACTGACTTTTCCCTCTTGGGAGCGGCGTGTTATTTTCGCTCTTAGATAAGCACAAGCACACGTCTCTCCGGCATCAAGATGATGTTTATGACATCAATTAATTCCTCCAAATGATTATTTCGCAAAATATTAATGAATCCAAAGTTTCCAAACTCCCCAACTCAGATGTGATTGGTTCTTGTAAAATTTTCAACTCATAATCATCGAGTCAACTTGCTATCTGATATCTAAAGTATTTGTGGCATTTTCAGATACATGCATCTCTTGATGAATATATTAGTCCAGCTGATTCTGGGAGTTCCTCTTGAGATGGTACACAACTGGTGGAGGGTACTTTTGATTTACTTCTCAGGAGCGATAGCTGGGTCTCTTGCTACTTCTGTAACAGATCCTACACGACATCTAGCTGGAGCTAGTGGCGGGGTATATGCTATCATTACCGCACATATTGCAACCATCATAATGGTAGGATGTTTTTAAAGTAATGAAAAAACGTAATATACGAGTTTTTTTACAGCATTGTGATGACATAGTAATTTTCCTAACAAGTGCGGAAAGTGATGCTTTCCCGCACGCGACTGCCGTTAACCCGAACGACGCGGAGAAAAACCGTAGATCTATACAATGTAAAAGCTGCGTGGCAACACTGGCAACTAACATAGACCGCCTTTGAGAGCGGCGTTCAAGGCCAAACGGGCACATCTGCTTCTGAATTCTCGGCGCCCCCTCCACTACTACCTTAGCACGACTCGGCGACGAATTTTCACTCGAAGCGCTGTGTTCAGAAGCATTTTTAACAATGTTCTCCAAACTTATGGGAAAATGTGAGATAGACAAATTGTAGTTTTTAACCTCAACTTCAAAATGCCGCTTTAAAAATTCAAATCGGACCATTTCCCGTAATATGACGCATCATGCAAAATATGGCTGTAATTTTTTTAAAACCCGACTGTAGGAAAACTATTGAAGCGACAATTTCCATCTTTCGGGAGCTCAACGTACATGATATTAGCTACCATTTCCCGATAAATTATTTCTTAATATTGAAAATTGAGGGAGATACGAATTTTTCAAGAGTTTTTCCGGCTTTTCTTGGCGAAAAAAGGTCGTATCGGGTTTTTTCAAAAACCATTTTGTAGGTTTTTTCATTCTCTACAAACGGTCTTTTATGAGTAAAGCCATTCGTCTAGTACCTTTTGAGATATTTACAAAAAACCAAAAAAGGACCCTTTTTTTTAATAATCATTGTTTAAACAATTGCACAAAAAAATTTTTGGATTTTAGTTATTTATAAAGTATCCCCGAAGTCATGGCGCAAGTCGCTTACTATTAGAATTAATTTCCACAAAAAATTTATATTGGTTGGTCTATTTCGAAATGAGGTATCACTCGATCCCCAATGAATTCTTTCAAAGTAGCGGCCTGAAATAAAAAAAAAAAAGTATATGATTCATGCAATGTATTCTGCATTCGTTCACATTAAATTACCAGTCTCCAGTCTCAGCAATCTTGACCGCTTCCAATCGTTGATCGACTGTTTCTGGTATGGTAGCTGTTACTCGTCTGTTATCTCTATTTCCATTTTCACAGCCTCATGGAAAGTAGGTAGTTATTTTATGTTAGATACTTGACAACATAGTTCTCATTATACATACGGATCTTTGCGAAAGACTTGAACTTTTATTCATACCAGTCGTTAATTGGTTGCATTTTGTTTAGAATTGGAATGACATGTATTACCCACTGATCCAGTTGACGTTCTTCATCCTGGTAACTTCGGCAGATATCGGCACTGCTATCTACAATCGCTATTGGCGTGATATAAGCGAAAACATTGGATACACGGCTCACATTGCGGGTGCTATCGCAGGGTTACTAGTAGGGATATGGGTCCTGAAGAATTTCACTCTAACCAAGAACGAGACTTATATCTGGTGGACAGCCCTCCTCACATACATTGTTAGCATGGGAGTCATGGTTCTGATGAACGTTTTCTGGACGAGTCATTTTCAATTAAAGTGATTCAAGAATATACATGAGGTGAAGAGGAAGTGTGGATCAAAGTAGTCCAGATGAATAGCTTTTATTTGGAGACAATTACTAAGTGATTAGAGATTTTGGTGGTCGGGGTACAGTGTTTCGCATAGATATATGGCAGACGTTAGTTGTTAAAGGTGATGGTAGGATCCTACTTTGTTAGATTTTTTCAATAATATAACGTAAATAAAATATGTGTGTAAGATATAAGACTGAATAGATATAGTGTTAAGTATGATCTTTTGTTAATTATTTGAAACATCATTAGTTCATATGGGCAACGCGAGAATAAAGAAAGGAGTGGAAAAAGGCCGGAAATGTTTTTTTAATTTAATAACCAGGATGATGTTAGTAAGATTTGTAATCTAGACGAGGTTGATGCACTCTAGTTGATTATTGTGTCAGTTCCTATTTGTCATTTGTCAATAATTACCTATATAAAAAGTGGTATTACAAAATATAGACTGATTTCGTTTTTGCACGTTGGTGGAAATTATAATTAATAAGCAGCACTTAGTACAGTTGAGCCGCTTCCTAACTGAATTTGAGCTTATCAGTTTGTAGAATGAAGAGTATTAATTAATAATTTTTTCAAAGCTCCTGCTTTCCATTTTCAAGAAATAAATGGTCTCATTGTCTATAAAACCATTTCTGAGATCAAAACTAACGCCAAGGGATGTGTTGGACTAAATATAAAACAAATAAAACTAGGCGCAGGGACAGCTAGGCGCAAGGCAGCTAGGCGCAAAGACTACTGGGCGCAAAAAAATGAGACAAAAAATTAAAAATATATTTTTAATAACTCCTATCTACCAATCATAATTATGAGTAATTTCCGGAAAAATTTTAGCAGGTTAAAGTTTATAAAAGAAGGAATATTCAGCGTGGTCGGGACACGTACTATGAGGAGCTGGTTGCCGGTCATGAACCACCGGCGAAGCTCAAGAAGTACCAACGGCTGGATGAACGAATCATCAGGCTTGTTGCTAATTACGACCGTGACAAAATGTTAGAGTTTTTACGGGGCATTGCTCATAATTATGGTTAGAAGATAATTTTGTGTCTTATTTTTTTGCGCCCAGGAGTCTTTGCGCCTAGTAGTCTTTGCGCCCAGTTATCGCTGCGCCCAGTTGTCGCTGCGCCTAGTTGACTCGCGCCCAGTTGGCCCAAATGTCCTAATACGCCTAATTTATCCATTCAATATAAAAAATACATAATATACAAATTTCATGCCTGATGCGTGTGATTTTCAGTATCCGTAGGAGACAGAGAATTTCACATAAACTACGCATCACATGCAACACACTATTATCCTTTATCATAGTTATAATTAAAAAAATACCTCCTAATCTCTCTCGAAAAATATCATACCGTACCGATGTCCATAACTTGAACATCAGAAACAAAGGTCTTTTAATCATACTACCTTTCAAGACTGAACATTTCAGACTGTCTTTTAGTCATCAAATCTGCTTTCCCGATTTGGGAGAATATACGATTATTGAAGGTGTCGAACGTTAAAATATTTTAAAAAAAAACGTTTTTTCTACTAGCGTGCGAAAAAATCCACTTTTCCGCACTCATTTTAGTTTTGAAAGAGTCACTTTTCCTTTTCCGCACTCTTTTTAGTGCGGAGAAAACATTTTGGTGCGGAAAACTAGATTTGTTTAGTTTTTGCGGATTATACTGACATTTAAATATTGCGTCGCAGAAGGTTAAAATAGAAAGCTTACCAAGTATGGTTGTATACTTTAATATTTATTTAATGATAAATTTTCTTTATGTTAACTTTTGGGTTTTTTTCCGCTAGTAGAAAAAATAGTGTACCTAACACGAGCGTAAAGTGTCTTTTCCGCACGCGATTTCTCCGCTAACGCGTCGTTCGGCCATCTGCAATCGCGTGCGGAAAAGTATCACTTTCTGCACTTGTTAGGTAAACTACTATATGGGCATTATATTCAGTACCTATATACTCTATTGATTTCTCAGTATGAATGCATAGGCTGTTGTGGGTGAAATGGAGGAATATTTTCACAATATCTATCAGATGTAGTTCAATGTCCAGCGTGGCTTTTGCCGGGGAAGTAGTTGCTTCCTGTTAGATATTACAAATAAATAACATTTTTCAATTTTCATGGGGAATGTTTCCCTTTTCAACATAAACACCTCCCAAGAGGTTATCTTGAACGATGGAAAATAGCGACTAAAGTTTGCCTATCAGTCGCAGATGATTCCACAACAGATTTTATGAATATTCTATTCATATTTTCGAACTAAAATCAAAATTTTTTGGTGTGTTCACACAGCATAAAATAAACTTCGCCCTTTGCTTTCATCTATTAATAATATTATATTGTAGATTATCACTTGTCCCAAATCCCTCCTACGCTAGTGTCTAATACTAAAATAGAAGTCGCCAGCAATTCTGAACAACTGTTGAATAGGTATTTCCCGCTCACATAATTAACAAATAACATTGAAACATTGGCGGAATTGCACCTTTGAAATGCTGAACTTCCTCTTATCACTTTTCAGAAAACACTCTTAAAAACGTGTATTCCACGAAATATAGGTGCTTATATCTAATCTAATGTGTTTCTACCTTTTGTGATTATCGTTTTAGTATTAATTGAATGTCATCTACATACTTTGTTTATTCAGTTTAATGTGTTTGATGTTCAAGTGTTCAAACAGTTGATGAAAGTATAGTGACCATGGCCAGTGCAGACGGTGATGATCTCTCTCCGGAAGAAAAAACTGCGGAACGGGAATTTTACAAAAGCGTGCACGATAAGGTTAGTAGATCGGCGCATTAGAATGGGTTATTACAAGTGCGCGCGCATCTTTTACCTAGACACTAAGCAGGGACATAGAAGTACCTACTCATCTTCAGAGCTTCATTTTCGAAATGTATACAGAGTGTCCCAGACTAAAGGGGACAACCTCTGAGGGTAGAATCCTCACTTCATTTCAAGGCTGAAAGTTACAATAAACATTTAGCCTAAAATGAGTAATAACCGAGTTACAGGGTGTTGAAAGTGACACAAAAAAATATATTTTCCAGAATAACTCCATAACGGCTTAACTTTTTTTAATGAAATTTGGTATGTCACTTAACAGCATTCAGTTTCATGTTTCAAGCCATGAAAGTCATGTGTTTGTAACTCTAAACAGGGGCGTACGGCAGGTGGGTACCCCTATTCACCCCTCCCCAACTTTCACGCCACTGGATTAATATCGAACAACCGATTTCTAAGAGGATTTCAGATGTTTCATTTCCAGACTCTATATTTTTAGATAACTATGTGGTTACTGAATATGTTGAATTTAGAACGTTATTGCAATGAAGAAATTTGATCAGCATCACGAGTTCTACAATATATAAAAAATTCGAGCAAATTCACCGAAAGCCGATTTTGCATTGATGCATCTGGTCATTTCTGTGAGATACACCTATTTTTTTGTTCAACCTCCTCATTTTGTTGGCTAAAATATAGCGCGCTCAGCTGAATCTTATATTCCTGTAATTTCTCAACAACTTCAGATATTTTTATCAACGGACAGATGGTATATCTGCTATTATAGTCGATAGAAAACTAAAAAATTAAACCAAATCAACTGTATGTTTCTTTCACCCTGTTGTAACTGTGTCCGTAGGTTTTGTGAATAATAGTGAGGAGAATAATAATAATAGGTTCATCCATTCAATATTAAATAAATACATAAATATTAGTGCCTGTATGGAAACGAGCCCTGTTATCATCCACGCCTTGGCCGCTTTAGGTTCCCTGGCAAGTTAGCTTCTTACCACAACATCCATTACTGCGGATTAATGCTAATCCACAGTAACACCATCATTAATTTTAAGAATTTTCAATTCCCATTGTCTTGCAGACGAAGACCTTAGACCAAATATCCATTTGGATCAATGTTTTCTTGCCAAGGAATCTGCTCTTCTGTTCCTACTTACATTCGAAAAGACCATCAACCAAAAACGTAAAATATTTATGATTACTTTTCATTTCAGTTCGATGAAGACAACTCAGGCGGATTGGACATCAATGAATTCAACAAACTGATAAGATCGAATAACGAAGTAGCCACGGAAATAGTCAGTGATGTTTTTGAAGCTGGCGACAAAAATAGGGATGGAGTTGTTAGCTTCGAGGAAATGCAAGAGATGGTTAACGATAAACGTCACAAGAAACTTTTTCAAGGATATATCACTACGTGAGTGTTGTAATAAAAATGTACTCAGTTCTGTACAACTGATTTATTTTTATTGGTAAAATATAACTAATCGGACTGATTTATTTCCACAAACTTAATATGCTTGACTAATTTATTTCGTACTGATCCTACTTTGTATGCAACTCTATATCCAGCTGAGTATTTAACTGTGTATTCCACTAGTTACTGCTTCCTGAGGCCAGAGGCAGACAGATCCGGCTCGTTATACTGCATCCTTCTAAAAGATTTTTCGTCCCGAAATGTCACCTTTGGAGTGTGAAGTTTAATGGACGTGACATGAATGACCGTTACAATATACCAACGTCTTGACGCTAAATCGAACAACGTACCTCTTAGTTAGGCCAGGCTCTTTTCCTAGGACGGTTAATGGTTTATCACTAGAATGCATCTTGGTCCAGGGACATTGCATTCGCACAATTCCAACATATCATTCTTTTTTTTCCGACAACACTTTCCTTATGACTGTATGATAGTATAGGAGGCCCCTCCATTGCATTTTCCGGTGTGGATGCGGATATTCAAGACGGACTAAGTGTGTGTAACGAAAATAATAGTCTAAACGTTCAAAATATGATTTATTCGAACTCTAATTTATGTTAACAGCTCGGTTATAATTAATATTTAAATGTTCCACTCACTGCACTCTATTATTCGAATAACTAAGCTCCGGCTCCGATAAAAAAAAAAACTTGTCTCACCGTGGAGATTTCTTTAAATAGCCTGATGAACTCGTTTCTTGAATGATCGGGAATTTCTATTCGCGACTAGATGGCGCTCTCGAATGGTCTTGTCAAGATTTTCAGCGTCGAAGTTGAATGGTGACATCATCGATTATAAATAACGATTATTTGTGTGATGTTTACGAGCTGTCAGGACCGGCTTAAGGAGAAATCGTTACACGTGCTATGAATGGTATACGTGTTTAAGGTTGGTCATACCATAGTTCTAGATGTTTTAAAAATATCGCGTAGCATTTTGATTAGTCAGTATTCATCTGAAGACGATTTCGGATTCAAGCAATTAAACGTGGTGAAAAAATTGAAAGAAATAGAAATCTTTCAACCATTTAGAAGATGAACGTCCGAAACGCAAGTAATCCTTTTACTTTCAGGTATATTCAGTTTGTTCTGCCGCCTCGCCACCGTCGCCAGCGTCGCCATATCGCCAACGGCAACGGAAGTTTTCTCGGTGGCGGCGATGGTAGCGATGCAGTGGACGGTATGTACGAAGAGAGCTACAGTTGTTATCCGCTGCCCTTGGCCATGCTGCTCATGTCCGCGTTCGAAATGGCTTGTTTCATCACGGACGAGACCACCGAAAAGGATTCCACGTTAAGGGGAAGCGGGGTAACTGCTCAAATGTTCGTCTACGATCCGCGAAGAAGAGATCAAGCTTGGAGGTTTCTGACGTACATGTTTGTTCATATCGGGTAAGAATTTTCAATTTTTATGTTACTCAGTCCCGTACTATAATTGGACACTATTAAAGGCAAAGCATTTCACTTCATATTGAAAGGAAGGCCCATTATGTGATAGGTTTTTGAAGAACTCTACACATAATCATCTCGTCAACTTAATTGGTTAGAAGTTAACATCTGAAGTATTTGTTTTCAGATACATGCACCTCTTGATGAATCTATTAGTCCAGCTGATTCTGGGAGTTCCTCTTGAGATGGTACACAACTGGTGGAGGGTACTTTTGGTTTACTTCTCAGGGGTGATAGCTGGTTCTCTTGCTACTTCTGTGACAGACCCTACAGTATATCTAGCTGGAGCTAGTGGTGGAGTCTATGCTATCATAACCGCGCATATTGCAACTATCATAATGGTAAGACGTTTTTTATGTAATTTATTTTTTACGATTTCTACAAGTAAATGCTAATTTATTTGAATACTGATATCTATACCTTTGCTATTTCACTATCTCCTCGCGTGTTATTCATATCCAACCGACTGTATTGAACGACCCCTTACTTTTCCTCGGAGTCTCGGAGTGCCTAATGGATTTGGTACACGATGCCATTCATCCTTTTCACGGTCTCGTAAGGACATCCCCACTACTTATGCAACTTTGGTGAGTCCAATGAGACGCTTTGGGTTGTACAGCCAAACCAGGTCACTGGCCAGACATCCCCCAGCTTCTGCCTTGATGTCATGGGTCTCCTTCATTCTGTCACTGGCAATCTGGATGTTAATGGATGTCGTCCATCCTCTACCGAAACTTGCTTACGTTATCCTCTCTCATATAGTGTCTTGGCCTACTCCACGTTTTTTATTTAGATGGTCATCTGACTCTTTGTTCAAGTATCGGTCGGTATGGGTTGGTTTTCGGTAAACGCTGTGTCCTAATTTTCCATTCGGCATCCTTTCAACAACACATTGCGTCTGCTCAGAGCACACGATTCCTGGACCCAATAGCCGCTTACTCCATAATTTGGGTTATTGCGCCCTCCGAATGTGTCGGACCTTCGGAGAAAGGTTCCGACTGGAATTTTTTTATTTAAATACGAACAAAAATATAATAGTTCCCATTTTTTGATAGACGTGGCAGTTACTTGATAGAAATCAATAGTATATGAAATTGAGGTAAATACGATTAAATTTTCAGATTTTAATATCTTCGCGTCATATTTATGGGGAAATTTATACGTGTTTGCCTTGGTGTCATGAAATATTTCCCATTATACACACAGAACTTTGCGAAATACTTGGACTTTCATTCATACCAGTCGTTAATTGGTTGCATTTTGTTTAGAACTGGAACGACATGTCATGCCCGCTGATCCAGTTGACGTTCTTCATCGTGATAACTTCGGCAGATATCGGCACTGCTATCTACAATCGCTATTGGCGTGATATAAGCGAAAACATTGGATACACGGCTCACATTGCGGGTGCTATCGCAGGGTTACTAGTAGGGATATGGGTCCTGAAGAATTTCACTCCTACCAAGAAGGAGACTTATGTCTGGTGGGCAGCCCTGCTCATATACACTGTTTGCATAGGAGTCATGGTTCTGATGAACGTTTTCTGGGCAGATCATTTTCAGTTGATGTGATCGAATAATGTGAAGGAAAAAGGTGAAGAGGAAGTGTGGAAGTACCAAGGTAGTCCAGAAGAATATCTTTTCTTCAGAAACAATTACTAAATGATTAGTAATTTTGTTGGTAGGGGTCTAGTGTTTCGCAGATATAATGTAAATATGTATGATATGAGACTGAATAGGTATTTAGTGTCAAGTGTGATCTTTTGAGAAATTTTATGAAACATAAGGTAGTGTGGGAAAAACGAGAATAAAGCAAATATTTCAAAAAATAGTTTATTTTAAATCATTAATGGTTTTACAAGCGCTCCCGAGCAATTTCTTGTTAAAAAGGAGGGAATCGTATCTGGACCAGCAGTCATTTTGTCTTCAAGTATTTTTATATCTACATCAATTTTTTTTTTCATTGACTGGGCATAAATAAATTATTAACCAATTTCATTAATATCCAGCTTATCCAAAATATTTGAAAAAAAATACTAAAAATTCGAATTTAAAACTATTAAAAAAAAACATGACATTAAATCATATTTACAATTTGGTTTTACAAGAAATGTATCAACTCCAGATGCTTTTATATTGGCAGGTATCATCTTTTGTTAAATCTTTTGATACATTAGTAAGTGATGTAGACAAAATGAGAATAAGGCAACTACTTCAAAAAATAGTTTATTCAAAATCACATTTTATTTTTAGAGACGTTTTGGTTAAAATTTTAATAAATTAAGACTTAAAGAAGAAAACATAAATCAGAATTAAAATATTAACATAAAAATACACAACTCAAAACTAAATGATTACTATTCAAATTAAAGAGCCTACAAACGTGAAAAACATAAATAAAAATTTTAAAACATCATTCAAAGGAATGTATGAAACATCTAGAGATATGTTTGTTGAACAGACTGAACAAAAAACTTTCAATACACACTTTGTAACGTGTTACGTTACCAACAACAAATTCTAATTTAAAAACCACCCATTTCCATTCTGACAGTTTCTTCCATCCTCACATTTCTTGTCACTTATATGGGGTGCATACTTAAAACTAGTTAAAATAAACAGAATATTTTCGAACAGTTTACTGGAAGCAATCGAGTTTTTACCTATTTGGTCCCAAAACTAACGAATGTTTATGCCGATTATGATCACATTTGAATTCGGCAAGAGTACAAACAGAAAAATCAACAATTCAAATAAATTTTTAAGCAAAGAGTAAAATTTAGAGCTCAATCTTTACATTTCATATCTGAAATAAGACATTTATACAGACCAATTTCAACTAACTGTTCTTCAACAAACATGCAAGTGAAGATAATCTTTATTGTGTTATACATAAAATCTGAAAGTTTACAAGTGATACAAATATAAAACATAATAAACAAGGTTGAAAATTAGTTGCAGCACCATTATGGCAAAATTTTGAAACAAGAAATATTTACTAAATAAACCAAAATCGTGATTTCATATGGCAAATGAGATAAAAACAGCACAATGCCAATGACTGGCAAAATATGTACATATTTGTGGTTTAAAAAATCTACCAGGAAAGTTTATTTTGAATTCCCAAATGTGTTTAAATGAAAATTTTCAATTTGTGCTGAGCTGTAGAAAAGTATGTGTTTCAACATCAAATCTTTCAAATTCAACTCAAATTTGAGGCATGTATTCAACGATCATAAGATTTTTTCTCATTTCTTTTTTTTAATTAAAATATTGAACGTGTTTGAACAGAGTGGTGGAATGTCTTATCTGATACCCTAATTTATCACTTAAACTTATTGCTACTGAACTGATTCGAACTCACTTCATAAGATTTGTACTCTTTGATTCTAAATGTAAGAAAAATAAGTTAATTTATTGCTCAAGCGCTGATAAACTGCCATTTTCTCAGCAGAGTTTATTGCTCAATTAAACTTCAGCTAATTCAAATCATGCTTGAGAGTGCACTTGTTTCCTATCCGATTTTCAATTAGATACACTCTAACAGAGGAATGAATCCCCAGATGTATTAATTAACTTCTAGCTGAGGGTGAATGAAAAAGTATTATACCTAAGAAAAATTAGTTGCAATGAGATTTATATGAAATATGATTCAGGCTAGAAGGTCATTAAAATGAAGTTGCGCTGAGATTCTATCCTTTTGGGAGAAACGGAGTTCCTGTATTTCCAATTTCCAATCATTAGTTTTGACGTGAAATTAGAATTACATCTTCATCAGAATCAGTGTATGCTCCATCGACTGCATACTCAAAATTCTCGTCCTCACCCTCATCATCGTCATAATAAGGCCTAGTGAGCGGTTTTTCTGTTGAGAAGAAGAAAAATTGGAACATTAACGTTAAAAACCTATTCCTTCCAAAGGACGAATGGTCGGACTAATTCACAATTTATAGGGAAAACTTAATAAAAATTGATGAAAAATAATGTAATGTTCAAGATTTTCTGAGGCATAATCAATTTGTCCGCAATAAAAGCACAAAAATTTATTGATAAAATGCATACTCACTCAATGGCGTTCTGAAAATTTCTTTTTCCTTGCCTTCATCTCTAAAATCGTATTTGAAATCTTCATAAAAGCTATGCTGAGGTACAAGGCCATACTGGTTTTTCTTTTTACACATCATGTAACATGCTGTCCCTAGTCCAAGAATTCCAGCCAAAACAATACCTGAAAAAGAGTCATCCCTCATCAATATTCATCACGGTATAAGCTAGAAGAATAGCTCAAAAACGTAGGAAAACCTCTCCCTCTCTGCCCTTTCTCTCCCTCCCCCCTCTCTGACCTTTCTCTCCCTCGTACCCCCTCCCTCCCTTTTCCTCTCTTTCTCTCCCTCTCTCTCCCTCCCCTCCCTCTCTCCCTCCCACCCTTCCATCTCCCTTCCTCCCCTCTCTCCCTTCCTCCCCTCTCTCCCTCCCTCCCCTCCCCCCACTCCCTCCCTCCCCCTCCTCTCCCTCCCTTTCCTCCTCCCTCTCCCCTCCCTCTCCCATCCTTCCCCCTCCCTCTCCCTTCCTTTCCCCCTCCCTCCCACCCTCTCACTCCCCCACTCTCCCACCCCTCCTTTCTCTCTCTTCTTCAAGAGCTTGGAAAATTTTAATATGAATAATAACTGCTGTTCTTACACTTCTTACCTGTCAGAAGTACAAAAGCCAACCTAGGAACACCAAAGAAGCTACTGTCCTTCTTCAGTCTCACCATCACCACTGTCGGAAAAGTGTTCACTTTGTTCAGATTCACCAACTTGACGTTCGAATAGTAACCATAAGCCATAACTTTAACCGTGTAGTTACCCGGAGGAAGAGGCACTCCATATTTCCCGTTTGCATCGGACAATACAGTAACATTATTTTCTAAAATTATTATTTTTGCATGCGGAATCGGGTAGTTGGAATAGTCTTGAATGTAACCTGGAAAATAGTCAAATAATATTGAAGTGCTTGGTTGAGATCTACTGCTTCGTTACCTCTTATTCCTGTGGGGACCTTTCCTGAAAATGGCTGATGAAGACTTGTAGAAGCATTCTCTACCTCCGAATCTTGTTTGACTGCCACAATGGTGCCTTGATACACTTCCGGGGTATTTACTTCCTCTTTGACAAGTACCACTTTCAGAGCCAGTAAGCTACCTTCGGTTACGGTAACGCGCATTACTTTGGTCTCGTAAGTGTGACACGTGAACTCCAAGTTGTAGTTACCGGGAGGCAACATCATTCTGAAATGGGCGATTTTTTTGCTCACCTCGTATCCTTGTTCGATGCCAGTAACTTTTGCAGTAGCGTTCAGCATGGGTTCTCCAAGGGAATCTTCCACCACGCCTTCCACACCTTAAAAAAAGTTCATGGCAAAAAATTACTGACCATCAATGTGTCGATGCATAGCAAATTTGTGCTTTCTGCTTTTAGAACAATAGTCCACGAGTGACAAATGAACTTTGTTTACAAATTGGTCATATCATGGCTGATTTCGTTGTTCCAAATAAAGGAGGAAGGGCATATCTGCATAAGGTGATATTTCAAACCACTTACCTGTAAGAGTACTGGAAAGTACACCCATGATTGGATCCAAAACATCCCTCCAGATATAGGGAATGTTCTCGATGGCAGGATATTCGCAACAACTGACTTTTGGTGTAATGACTGGCGTGTAATATTCATGGTACAAATAGTCGGTAAGTAATAAGTCAGTACCTTTGTTCGATTCTGAACAACTTCTTGGTATTTTGAGCGTCGATCTGTAGGTCTCCGCTATCTTCTTGTAAACTTCCACCAGATCCCTGGTGCTTGGATATCTGAAAATGGATTGCAGATTTCTTTAACGTCTGGAAGACTTGGCAACTGTGTGGCCACATAAATTAATAATATATAATGTTGTTGAAAGAATAACTTACAATATACCGCTGCCACCTCCTTCAATATTGAGCACCAAATCGAACCTTTCCTCTAGCAACAAATGTTTGAAAGCGTTTGCCACTGACTTGGGGTCCTGATGACTGCTGATCCTTCCTCCAATGTTAAGGATTTGTTCGCCAACTTGCTTGAAGTCAGCTGTGATATTGTTGCACAGGAACTTGTCAGGCTTAACATTACCCAACACTTCTTTATCGTACTCGCCCCAAATTTTTTCGAAGGCCTGATCTATCACGGGGATAATGTGGATAACGGTGTTGGACAATATTTGCATAACCTCAAAAAGACCATTTATTATAAATTATGTAGTCCAGAGTCCAAACGTATATCAGTATCAGCAATAATTTTTGCTGATACTGCACGAACTACTTGTTAATAAAAGAAGATAGTATTAAATGATGATATTCACTAAATGTATAGATCAAACCAAAATGACCTTCCCTCTAGTTCAAATTCATAAATGATTGCTCATGATAACATACCTCTTGACAAAACAACTGAAGAAAAAGTTCAGATTATCTACATTTATAATAACTATAGAACAGAAGTTTGAATTTTCGACTGAGAACAGCACAATTTAATGTAATTACTGATCATTTAACGTTAGTGTGGGTCAGTTAGGAAATAACTCTCATATCACAAACGTGTTGAAGAGCAAACAGGACAGCAATCTTTGTCCAAAATCCTATCTGCACCACTGAAAATTGCAATAACAGAAAATATCAAGTTTTATAAAATACACAAAACGGTTTCAGCGCTGTGTTTCACGACAGATAACTTTATTGAATCCCTTGAAGAGAGCTGGTATTATTCATGCAATTAGATATGCTGAAAGCGTTTTATATATCAATTATAAAAAACTGAAACATAATGTTAAAAGAAACTTGTCTTAACATAAATAAATAATGGCTTTGGCAATGAGAAGGGGTGGGCTGAAAAAAACTACCTACTATTAAATGTTTGTAAGTCTGAATATTGTCATTGGTTCCTTCCATAATACCTATGCATACTGACGTCAAAATGATTATTTACATTGAAGATGAGAAATAATCTCCGTATAATTTTGTATCAGCACTCGACATTTCCGAAACAAATGTTTTTGATAATGTTAACAGATCACTTTAGTTTGAAGTAACACGGACAAATTGAAATCTGTATCCATTCAGGATGAGAAGCCATTTTTTAAGAGTAATGTGAAGAATTATTGAGCACCTACTTTAAAATCTCCGATTCGGATTCCTTCAAGAATGTGACGAGCGAGATAAACACTGATTTCTCTACCAATGGGTTGAGTTGCGAAGAGATTGCCCATTATTGCAATTTTGAATTTTTTTTCGTCGTCTTCGTCAATCTGGAAACGAAAAATAAGAGTGCAAAAATCATCCTCGGGATATTCAATTCAACGAACTGACTAGAATGTTTATCTAAGAATAATAGATCAACAGAAAGCTTAATTTTTTTTTATCTTCATCATCATCGTTTATTTATACAAGGTTACAATTTCAATAAAAAAATAACAAATACTTATGTGAATACAATATCTTGGCATAAATAAACCAAACAAGGCCAAATAGTCCCACAAGAGACTTTTATGGCAGAATGTGTTTGGTATGTATTATTATCTTTATATAAAATAATATGATGCACAGTACAATAATAAAACTTATATATAAATATTACCACAGTGGATGTATAATGAGCAAAAAAGAATAAAAATAAGTATATTATTGTACAAAATAGAATGATATTCAAATTAAATTTGAATTTGAGTTTATACTACATTAAAGAAATAATGCTAGATTTTTGGTATTATTGATTTATTAATTTATAAAAAAGTTTCATTTTTTCATATTTGCAGGTAAATGGTTGTAAATTATTTTGCTTGATTGTGTAATTTCTACCTTTTTTATTGTACATTGTACATATTATGTACACATGTTATAAAAGAATGTAATACACTGGCTTGTCCCTTGAATGGAAGAAAATATAAACAATAAATATGTACACTGTATAAGAATTTTGCTTTTTAGTAAAGAAAAGTAATTTCATGTTTACCTTATCGGTGATTTTCAGAGAGTGTATAGCCATAGACACGTAGCTATCACCCGCCTCAAAGGAAGCAACGGTAGGGTACATATTTTCCATGTTTGATAAAATAGAAGATATCTCCTGAGTCGTATGGTACTTCGGCTTGTATTGATTCTCGCCTATGCCGAAGTCGTAGGCGCTGGCCCAGTGTAAGGGGTCGTCCTTCATCAAGGTAACGTTGTACTGTAGATATCCTGAATCGGGAATAACCTGCAAAAATAACAGATTCTGAAATACTTTTCATGGTAGTTTTGAGGCAAAATTGAAAATATATAGTTACCAAGGCATCGAGTTGATGAAAAATTCTAGTCGGTGTTCCACTGGTATTGGTCTCAAATTTCTTTCAGCGTAAATAATTTCCATTGTACAGTCGACTATTCGAATAAATTCAGCTTACCATTGTTCACTTCTTACCTTTCACAATATTCTTAGAGGTTTTTGCTCGGCCTTATAAAACTCGATTAATTCTATTGGGCTCAGATCTATTGTATTGAAGTTAGTTGTGAAGAAACTCTATTTAGTTAAAATAGCGTAGGAAGTAAAAAGATTCACTAACAGTACAGGAACTATCGCTATACTATTCAAATTGGCCCCGCGTTGGGCGCCAATTTGAATAGGGTGAAAATAAAATAGTCAATGAAAAATCTGAAAGAGAATGTTACATTGGAATTAAGTAATAAAACTTACGATTTCAGAAGTATAACTCTCATATCCTCGAGCAGCAACAGTAAGATTATATTTTCCAGGCAGTAGTATCCTCCAGTAGTCCCCATGTTCGGCAGACCTAACCAAATGTTTGACACCTTCTACGAAAATCTCAGCTTGTTTTATCGGATGACCAATGGTGCTGGTGATGTAGCCAGAGACTCCTTTATGAACCTCAAAAAAAAGACATCCGATATTACATTGGTACAGAAGAATCAATCAAAAACCAGAAAAACAAAAATAAATAGTTGGTCAAAAATGTACCTGTTCTGCATAACTTAATAAAGCCTCTTTGTTGTCGAGCCAATAGTCTGGGAGATCCTTGGCCAGAGGGTACTTAAAGCACCCGATTTCTAGGGTTAGTTCCATGCAACCAGCAACTAGATAGTTCCAATCTTGCATTCCACCTGTTACAATGTACCATTTCGCTCCATTTGTGATACCACCCTCGAAATTTTCTTTGGGGAACATGGGACATGCAACACCATCATGCATGGTACGGTGGGCCTAGAAACAATAACACCCGTATGATAAATAAAAACAGCAGATTATTGATACCAACGTACAGCACATAAATCAATAGCTATAGGACAAGTGAATATAAGGTCTTAAACTATTTACATATAGCAAGTGCTTTCGACAAGTGATGTTGTCATTGTCTTTTTCGACTCACCAACAATTTTTTTAATATTCACTACAGAAGGCAACACCATCGTTTATGAATTCATATAACTACTGAAATATTTTTTTATGAATACATATTTTTATTATTATGTAGAGTATGGCCCAATGCTATAATCCCATACCCAGTGTTTAATCATGATACGCTGTCCAAAAGCATGCTTTTGGAGCATAAAATAAAATAAAAATTAATTTCACTTACGTTTGCATATGTGTGCGCTAAATACTTGAATACATTGTCATCTGGGGTTGGGTTTTCGGATATCTGACCATTTGAAGTGTCATCGTAAGGATAGTTAGCAACTAAGGCACCATTATGGAGGTTCGCAGAGAGCACAAAAGGCTCCGACAGACTCCAATCCATGACAGCTTGAGTTTCTGGCTGGGTAATTTCGTTATACTAAACAGAACAAACAATAGAACTTTATAAATAGTGGATGATTGCTATAAATAAACTATGTATACCTTATTCACCGCGTATTGATCGGGAAAATTACGATTCAAATCATAATTGTGAGCGTTGTTTCTCCCAAGCATACTTGAAGCATCTCCTGAAACACCAGAGATAATGATCATAACCTAACAATTTCAATCAAGCTTGTAGGTTTATACCTTCTCTCGACATTTCGTATCCGTCTGGGTTCATACTGGGTAACAAATGTATCCTAGTTGTATTTAGTAGACTGGTAATTCGGTCATCCGTGCCATATCGTTCGCAAAGATATTTTATCAATAGAAGTAACAGTTCTCTTCCGACAACTTCATTTCCATGCATGTTAGCGACGTATTTGAATTCAGGTTTTCCTTAAAAATATAGATAAGCCTGATGAAAGTACACTTGAATATACTTGATGAGAAGGTGCCTACAATCAGAAGCACCAGTATTGGAACAAAATCGTCTGAGCGAGAAATGAAGTCATCATGTAAATAGAAAACACTAATTCCTCCCTTCTTCCCCTTGGTCTCACAATGTTTTTTGAACATTACAGGAATTTTTATATTGTAACAAAATGAACAACCTTTACCATACATTTTTTCATATACACTCCTAGATACTGAGGAAGATAATTTGATTATCGAATATTTGTATTGAAAATTGTCTTTTAATAAAGATTAAGTTTATGTGATATGGGGTTTCAAACAGTGCAGTGCAAAAGTGTATAATATAAATGAGGAAACTTGTGCCTCCCGTGGACTACATGGCACTACCCAACGTTGGGCGCCGTAATGTTGAACGCATTGTGCAGTTTTATCTTCGAATTACTCAATGTGGTTTCATAAAATTAATCATTTTCAGTTTTTAAACTTTGAAATAGATCTTGTTAATTTTCCATCAATTGTTTAATTTCTTCTTTAATTTTTTTGTTATTATTCAGTATATTATATTTTTTTATCCATCTAAAAACAAAAATATTTCTTGGGATCAATAAAGTATTATTATTATTTTGTTGAATCAAAGTGGTAAATACAAACTGACTTACCTGGCACATGTCTATCAGGAGTACTACCGATAACAAACACCAAAAGCTCTCGACCTTGCACCGATGTACCAATAGAATTCAATCTGGTTATGTTTGGATACAGTTTGTGGAAATAGATCATGTAAGCGATCATCTCCTCGTAGTGATGGTGTTTGAAAACGGAATCATCACTGAGTACAAACCCGAATTTGTCGTAGATACTAGAATTATCGATTTGTGGAACTTGGAAGAGACCTGCAAGGGGTGGAATTACATGAATTGGACAACAGTGGTGAACTTGGAAAAGCAGTAGCTCACATTAGTAATAACTACACTCAATAAAGTTTGTTTTTGAATAGATCTCGATATTCACTGAAAAAATAACTATGAAAAAGGTAGAATGAACAACCTTCATGGAATTTTTAGTTATTTTTTCTCAATCCATGTCATGGGTTTCACACACGATAGTTTATTCAAATAGAATACCATTCTAAAATTGATATAATAGATATGACAACTTTTCCATCATACTTTTGCAACACTCGTCATTTGAAATCCTCTTTCCCGACTTAAATGCAATGTATACAACGTAATAACTTATATAACTTGCACAAGAACTTTTACAATAAGAATGATTTTTCTTTGAATAATAAACTAAGCCCCGAGTTCGTCCAATTAGGATTATTTTGAACAATAAATGGAATTTTGCGAAAATCTGTGTAGGAACTATATGTGTACACCAAAGAATATTTTACTTGTGAATGAACAGTGTTGGATGTATATGACCTTTGAATGAATTTCGTCAATTTTATTTTGATCATACAAAGAAGTTCACATTTTCCATTTTACGTCCTATATTCGGTTGGGAAGCATTTCTAAATATCATTACCACTTTGAATGTAGATTGTAACATCTACTTGCTATTAGATGGCCTACAAACTAGATTCGCATTTTCTTTACCCTTAATACCTCTATGACCCGCACCTACGCGACTGTTACTTCGTCATGGTTTGCAAAATCATCCATACATTGAAGACAGCTTCAGGCAGGTTTACCCTGCTTACCTCACAGAACATTGTGATTTATGTACTCTGCCCCTTATTTTGATCTTTCCGTTAAAACAATTCGGTATTAAAGCAGCAAAAATAGTATAACTCAAACATACTTCATTGGGCATAACAACCCCTTGGTGTTAATAAAGCATTAAATATGTGCAAAGGTGCAGATTTATTAAAGAAAGCTGGTGATTGCTACAACAAAATAAGCAAATATGGGAATAACAGAAAATAAAATACACATGTCTATTGAAATTTTATTGAAATTCTTGAAACAAACTTACAAATATGTTTTGATACAAATCGACTAACAATAATGATATTCATTGAAATAATATTCGAAATTTTGATCATCAATTGCTTTATGTTAATGTCATTACTTCACGAACTAGAACTACATAATGGTTGAGTCCCTGTATGAATTTGCCTTTTCACCATCTAGTGACTGGAAGGTCTTTGGATACAATTGAAAAGCATTTTTTTTTTCAAATTACTCAGAAAATTGGATTCTTCGTCAATACTTCTGCATCTGTTCAAACTACAAATATATCATGCTACCAAAAACATTATTCAATTTTGTGTACCTATACAGAAAATGTCACAAAATATCTAGTTGGTAATGCACAATAAGGAAAAAGTTAATCAAATTATGGATGGTGCATGAGTTTAAAGAGATGCGTATACTTTTATAAGAAGAAAAATACTGAGGAATTTAAAATAATTCATTTTCCATTTGTATATCAAACGGTTATGGTTCCTATATACAAGTAGTGATATGGAACATTCAAATGAAAATCGAACTGATTTTCGGAATTTTAAATTTTATAATTACGTTTTCTGTGAAAGGGTAAATTCAAATTCATTCATTTTATCAGCAAATGTCAACAATCCACCCAGCGACTCAAAAAGATAGAACAATAAACAACAAACATATGTATTCTATTGGAATGTAAAGAGTGTAGAGTTAGTAAAGAGAGAGCAAGATTAGAGAGTAAGATAAGGAACAAAATACCCACTTTCTACGAATTGTTAAGATTGTTTTTTTGTTATTGTTACAAAAGAGAGCAAGATTAGAGAGTAAGGTAAGGAACAAAATACCTACTTTCTACGAATCAGAGACATTTATCATCTTTTCCAACATTTTGTTGATCCTTTTAGAGGGGGGCAAGGAGGTCGTCTTATAAAACATCATCAGATGCAGATTTTTGTTCATAAACCCAAAACGTGTTTTTAAATTCCAGATTGTTACCAATTCAGAATACTTTATATATAAATCATTCATCAAACACACTCATTTGAGAGGAGAAAAAATAAATAAATGAAAGAATTGCACAAACTTTTTCATCAACTGGAAAATATTCCATATATTGCAGTATATTAGACAGAACATCCATACACAAAAGATTAAATAAATCACATACTCACGTAACCATTAATTTAATATTAACAGAAAAAAATACGCAAAGCAAAAAAGAAGAATAAAACCATTCATTCCTACTTCCCTTACTATATGACATACTTCCATCTGAAAAGAAAGGAATATATTCATTGCGTTGATTTGAAATTATTTATCTAATTTTATTTGTTTTTCATATTTCCCTCGAATATTTCTAATAATGAATATAGTCTTTCCTATATAAATATTGTATATCTATTATTAAAACTTAATTCCTTGCCTCCCCTAATCATCAACCATTTCTTGAGTATTTTATTTATAATAACGAACTGATAAACAACAGCTGAGTATTTATTAATCACAAGAGTTTGATTTCCAAATCGAAGTTGCTATGGCAATGACTGATATTTAAACTGACTGCACAAATCCTTAAATTTGGTTAGTTGAGTGTAAGTACAAATAAGAAATCCATGAAAATTAACCCAAAACCATTACTGTTTCAGTCAAGCTTCGCCCGTTTTCATGCATCTTCTAAAATATCTCAGTAAGTCTGTCTCATATTACGCTGACCAATACCAATTTTCAGATTCTGCGTTTATTCGATTTTCATTACCTTGTTCAGGCGGTTGTAGTTTCAATTTAAAGTCCTGCCTACTTGTTTTGCCTTCTTCTACAGTCACTTGAACACTTTCTGACGGCTGATACCTGGAATATAATTAATATCTTAGAAAAAGGACATGGACAACGACGTAATAGGTATTTTTCCGACGACCACACAGAAAATAACGTATATTGCCACGGAAGGTGGCTTATAACCACACCAGTGTGAAAAAAGGTGTCGAATGCATAATTTTCATTTAGATTTACCGCTGTCATGCTGTCAAATATATAATTTCTATTTATATTCACCTATGCAAAAAGTGCAAACTTTTTCATAATAAAAAAAGTTGACACTATCTGGACTCGAGCTCTTGAATTCTCATATATAACATGGATATTTATACATTGAACAGAGTCAAAGAAGATCAAGGTCGTAATCACAAGTAACCAATGTACCAAACAGTCCCTTAAAAGTCATTGGAAGGTCGTGGAAGTGGTGGGGGAGATCCCGAACCGTCTCAAGTCTACTACTTCATTTTTGTCAATATGAATTATAGATCTTTAAGGCAATTTTTACTACTTGCTATCATTTCTTGAATAATTTAAAAGCGACTGTAATATAAATCTAATTATGTAGTCTCGGTTTATTACCATTAGTGAAACTTTAATATTAAAATTATAAAAGTCCACCAAAGTCAGAAATCGCTATTTTTGACGCAGAATCGCAAAAGAAAACTCACCCATATGCCGTAGCAAACATCTCATAAGTACCGGGCAACAGTAACCTCCAATATTCGCCTCTATTGGACGTCGTTATATTATGATTGATCCCAACAACGATCACATCAGCATCCAACACTGCATCTCCCCTTTCGTTGGTTACGAGACCTTTCACGCCCCAATGAGTAGCCTCTATGAAACGTAGTAGAGACTCTTTATTGTTTCTCCATTCCTGAGGCAGAGTATTCGCAGGTGGAAATTTGCAACAGCTGAGTTCGAAGGTCACTTCAAAACAGTTCGAATGGACATAGTTGAAGTCTTGCATGCCTCCTGATGACACAATGATAATAGACAGATAAGTTTATTCAACTACATTACATATTGTTAATTTTTTTGTAGCAAGTCAAGTTACAATAGTGAAATTTGACTTGAGAGCCTTTTTAAAAATTTATACAAATTGTTGGTTTGTTTGTAACAAGTCAGTTTACAAGGATTAAAATTTACATGAGGTCAATTATTAACATTACAACAGACACTGCATATTAAAATAAAAGTTTGAAATGTCAACGATTCAGATTCACTTCAACAGTTGTTATACACACATTGTTCCAAATTTACATCTTTGAAATTCAAGGAGATGTGAGATGGTCAGTATTGGTTGAAAACCATATAAAAAAAATCTTTTTTATGTTACTGGTATAATGAATAAAGCATCATGAGAAAAACTTACCTTTTACTTCATACCAGTTCGCTCCATTGGTGATGCCTTGTGGAAAACTATCCTCTTTACAAGCATTTCCCGTTTTCATTACAGGGTTTGATTCGGCATAGGTGAGTGCCAAAGTCTTGAACAGATTATTATCAGGAGAGTTGCTTTCAACACAGCATTTGACTTGCGCTCTGAAAATTTTATATTAAATGTTGGTACCGCATTTTGGATTAGAAATCGAAATACATACTTTGAATCATCGTAAGGGTAACTAGCTACAACTGCTCCTCCATGTAGATTTCCAGATAATACGAAAGGTCTTGAGATAATCCATGTCATCAATGCTACGGTTTCCGGTTGTCTCCCAGACAAAATTGTTCCTAGAAATACGATTTAGGTGATTAACGAATTGTTTTCTACAAATACAGATAAAAGAAAATTTATTTGAACAGAAACAGATAAATATTGAAACATTTTATTGTCTCCTATGATTAATTTATTTTACCTGCTCTTGCTACATCAAACTGATCAGGAAAGTTTCTATTCAAATCAATATGATTGACATTTTCCCTGCCTACATATCCATCCTTTGAATCACATTTTCCTTCCTAAAACATAGGTATTATTTTACAAACCAGCTATCCATAGTATATATTGCAAAAAATGTAAAACCAGGGAAACTGATAATGAAAACCTTCAAGTAGATATTTCCAGAAACAATAAGTATTACAGAAAACGTATAATCACTTATTTTTTGTCATAGGGTAATCCACAACTGTGATTGTAATTCCCAATTTAAATTGTTTGTTTTGTAATGACATGACTGATTATCACTTATTTTGATAAAAATGTAATAACTTGAACAAACAATGCAAACCTCTGAATTTTCATACCCATCGGGGTTCATGGAAGGCATCAAAAAAATATCAGTTGAATCCACCAATTTGGTCACCCTTTCAATTTTTCCATAGTTGTGTATCAGATATTCGGCTAAAAAGATCGTTAATTGTCTACCGACAGCTTCATCTCCGTGCATATTGGCAACATATTTGAACATGGGAGTAAGCACCGTTCTATTAGGTACATTCGAGTTGATTTCTAAACCCCACAGTTCCCTATTTTTCACAGATTTTCCTACGGATATCAGCTTCACCAGGTTTGGGTGTTCCGACTCCAGTTTTTTGAAGAGATTCGTCAGCTCGTCATAGTTGAGATATCGTGGTATTTCCAGGAATTTTTCATATTCTACACTTGTTACATTGGTACACTCACTTAAACCTAATATCACACACTGTAAAATTATTGCTTTTAAGAACATTGCTATATTTTTTTGTGAAGAACGTTTCAAATTGACATCTTTTTTGTTTGAATGATTGGGGATTTCCTTCCCTCGATTCAATCATCAACCGATAAACGGATAAACGAAGAGGAATTAGAATACGTCAACATTCAATGCCAACAGGTTATTATGAATGAGTTAAAGAAGGGGAAACTTTAATTAAAAATTGAAAAAATTGTGACCTGAATGCAGGCAATTCTCACTGTTACTTTGCGTCTGGTGGGTCGCAGACTTTGGGGCGCATTTCGCAATCTGCGCAAAGGGTGCGCCATCTATAATTATTTGGTTCAACTGACAAAAAGTAGATCAGGTCCTTTGCCATAGGCGGTAGTCTATCTATTAATTGTTTCCTCATTATTAATCGATTTTTGGAAAATAAATTGAGTTCAGTGATATTCTTTGGTGTTCGTAGTATCAGAATCAGTCCACTTGAAATCAAAAGTTCCAATAATAAGCATTTGCTCAGTGCCGCAATGCTGAATGTACTATCATTAGTAGCAAAGACAAAGTTTTCTTCATTATTCTTCATTGAAAAACAAAGAGTTTTGTCAGATATGGCAATGTCGTCGTAGATAAAAATGTCTGATAAACTCATATCAACTTTTGACATCTCGAGTACTTCAATCAAATTTGAATGAGACTGAAATTAAATACTATGGTCTCTTATCGCATTGTTTATAGAGAAAGAAGACTTATGGTTCTGTATTATCAAACGACGCTTATGGAGTTTGGCAGCTGATCACCATTATATTGATTCGCGCCCAAATTTTTAGCGCCACCTAGCGGGGACGCATTTCGCGATATACAGACGGTGATCTAAGAAATCGGCATCTGTAAAACCGTTACTCGATTCAGATTATATGATAGTTATTAAAAAGGAAGAGGTTCTAGTTTACGGATTATTTTTTGTAGTGTTTGAACCGGTCAAAATAATACATAATTTAACATTATTGTTGCATCGTTTCGTCCACTTTGGCAAGAAAGACCTGATAACTTCTTATCAGTTCAACCAAACAAGTATAGATGGCGTACCCTTTGCGCAGAATTCGCTTTCAGAGAGTTTCGTCTGTCGCGCGCTACAGTCAAATTGTCCAATAAAAAACGTTTACTCCTCTACTTTCACTTCCCCACTTTCTTCTTCTACATCTTTGTCTTTGTCTATTAGTCTATTGATAGGTAGTAGAGGGGATATGTTGCTTGCGATTTTTAAATCGAAAACTGTTCGCCATACGAAAAAACATCGAGGAAGCATTTTTATGAGTAGAGAGAGGATAATCGTAAATATACATTCATTTGAAAAAGAAACACAGTGGCGTATCATTATAATTGTTGTTAAATTTCAACACTGTATCTCAGAAATGAAGCGGTTGCGGAAATATGTTTATAGGAAAAAATGTCTTACTTTGACCTCAGGAATATGCCCTGAAAATATCTGTACTGAATTCAGGAACACACTTTACTAGATCATAAGTATACTAGTCCTATTGAAAACTCTGAAGTAGGGGGGCTGGGCATGAGGGGGTCTTGACAGAACAATGATGGTGGGAGAGTTCCCCCTCGAAATCAAAATCGACGGGTCTGAGCGATTCTCATTTTTAGCTGGGACACACTGTATGTTATTGCTGTGAATATTGCTTCTGCCCGTCGCATTATATTTCAATTTTTAATAACGCCTACTTTATAGTCAAAACGCTATGAATATTATCGGTAGTAAAATACTATGAGTACTTCAAAAATTTCGTGTTATGCATCGATAACTTTTTTCATAATGACAAAGAGTGTCAAACCAGTTTATTCTGTTAAACTGTGACACGATTTGTAATTGTGCAGGAAGTTTGATATGTATAACCCTAAAATATTTTGGAGTACGAATTGTATTTGATGCTATTGTTTTTTGAGCGACACATCGATAAAATAAACGTCAAAACTTTAGGACGTGCTTTGCTTGCGTGTAGCGATATAAATTGGTAACTATGGAAATTCAAATAGTTCTAAATTTCTGATTGGTGGAGTTACTCTATGTACATCCATGTATAATCGAAATTATACGAGGTAACTCAACTGAACGTTCCGATTGATTGAAAATCATACAAAAAAATAATCGGTATAATAATATATATTAGATATACATAAACTATTAGTTTCCACAGAAAATGAGAACTTTGGTAAGATTTTGTTGTCATTCGGATGTGTTTTGTCATTGTTGTTGCATACATTTTTCTGTCGCCTATCAACAACCATAAAAAAGTGCACTTTTCTGACTGTTGTCAAAAAATAGTGATTTACGTATCAAGTGAGTTAAGTGATACTTTTTTTTACGAGTAGGAAATGTTGACGCACGACACCGTAGGCGGAGTGCGGCAATTCCTACAAGTAGAAAAAACACTTTACTCACGAGTTTCATACATTATTTTTTCTACAACTGTCAAAAAACACAACCAGTTCAGATTTTTTTGCAAATATGAAATGAATTTGGCATATTTATTGATTCATAATTCCAACAAAGTTCGAAGAGTATGCCGGAGAGTTGAGTATCAAACAAATGAAACAATTAATTTCGACAGAGTCGAAATACGTTTGTCTTCACACTACTTATCCCGCAAAATGGAAAATTTGAAGCGAATATTAAAATAACATATTTATCGAAGTCAATATTATTATTATTATTAATGTTGACTTGACTTTCGAATAACTAGTCCATCGGAAGTAACTTTTCATTTTCTTAGATTTGTCTTCAAAATAATCAAACAATACTCGTGAAGCTACGAATACCTTTTTCTTTCTTTGCACTATGTCAAGGAAATCTCATATTTGCACTATACACGATTTTATTCTCCGTTCAATCCTCATCACTTTTCATTTCTACTTAAATTAAATTCATAGTTATCAAGAATTCGTTATCTGGATAGATGTTTGATTTCACAAGTTTCATTAATTATTGATGTCAACTAGTTTCTGATGGCCAAACAGCCACAGCTACCTTGCATTACCTATTGTGGATTAGGTCCAATTATATATGCTATTATTTTGAATATGCTCGCCGTGATTGTTTGAAATTTTGATAATAGTTATTTAATAGTAAGAATGCTGAGAATATTATTCGTGAAACATGTGTATATCAGATATTCATAGGTAATTAGTTGCCAAAAAAAATGATAATTAGCTTTATGACGTTATTATTTGGATCTGTCATTGTTGTTGCATGAAACTGTCGGTCGTCCAGGCAACAGCCGTTAAAAAAAGTGCACTTTTTTACGCTTTTCCGTTTAATAATGAAATCGTATGTTAATAGTGAAATATTGTAATACTTTACGCACACAAACCACAAAAAAAAGTGGACTTTTTTTGACAGTTGTAGAAAAAATAAGATTCTTCATTTTGTCCCAATTTGGTAAGAAATATACCATATACTTAATAATAGAAATAAAATACCACGATAAAAGACAGCATAATCGCGGTTTGGTCTACATTTGTAATCCCAGTGAATTCCGTCACATTTTTTCGAATTACTGAAAAAATAACGGGGATTCCACAGGATGCTGGAAGACGTATTCAAGCGGTTTTGTGCGTAGATTATTACTACTGATTTGCAAGTATATAAAACGAAAATACATCAAAAAATGTTATTCTAATATAATTAATTATCCGTGTGAACGACAAATTGTTTTTTTTTTTAACTTATAACGACTTGAGTGAGGATAATGAAGGTACGTGGACAATATATTTTGCTTGAGTGAAGTTTTGTTTTTGATAATGTTTCACCACATATGACTTCCTACCCGGTAATTGAAAGTGTTGAAATTGTAATCAATGTGATGCTACTAAACCCAGATACTTAAATTTGCTATGATAAACATTCCTTTGCATTTCACCACACTGAATTTTCAACAACTGACAGTGTTTGTCGAACATATTTCGTCTCAAAATTGATTGATTTGATGGAAGTACTAAAACAATCGTTATAAATATAAAATGCATCACAAACTGAATGAAATGAAACAATTGAATATTCATATCTATATCAATAGGCAAAAAATTTGGGGTTTGAAACATGGATTATTCCATATTTTCTTCATTATAGAATTCACCTCTCGGTGTGAACTTGAAGAAACAGTCCCTGAAGATAAAACAATTACATTTCAGTTTTAAATTAGTGAAATGGACCAGGGAGCAACTTCACACTAATAATAATTATTCTTGAGAGCTTACCACTAATTTTCTGTTTTCACGGATTCTTCTACGCTTGTGGTGTGTTTACAAGAACATACAGTGTGACCCATTTAAGATGGAAGCACCCTTATAAAACTTACATTTTTCAACCGATTGGAATGATTTTTGTTTCGTTAGGCAGACATCCAAGAAGTCTACTAGGACACCAAATTTCATGAATAAACCTCCATTTCCAGGGCCAACTAATTTTATTTTTCAAGTTAAAAAATCTAGAAAAATTACTAGCGATTTTTTCAGAAAAAATGTGGATTCGCGACATTTTCAAATGGTTCATATGTAAATTACGTTGAAATGCGTCAATCAATAAAAAAGTTATAAGGAAATGAAATTTGAAAAATATGCCGTTTAATTAACCCACGAATTCAATTTCAGAACTTTAATCAATTCTTTGACTACACCACTGGATTGAGCGTGTCTCGAAATATCACTGACTATAATTTCATTGAAATCTGTCGATACATAAAACAACATTTCATACGTCGCAATTCATCTTGAACGATACATTGAGAGAAAATAAAACTAGGCTAACAATGACTCATATAAAAAATAAAAGTAACGTAAAAAAACTTTTAAGAAGTGTGGCCTAGCAATGAAAATTATCACCATGACTCAAGTATTTTTATATTTCACAGCAGATTTAAAACCATACTGAAGAAAGTGGCCTGATTGTTCAATATTCTTATCACAAATATTTTTTTCCCTTCGCTAGGAATCGCACGTTAAAAGGTAAGACCTCGTTAATCCTTGGCTCGCACAAGTTTCGACTTTTGAGGGCTGCCGTTCGTAAGGGGACGACAGCTGGTTAACGGAAAAAACAATTTTAACAATTTTAACAAAATTTTTTTTAACTTTATTTCTCCTTATGTTGATGCAAATTTATCTACTTAGCTACGTAACAGTAGGTATTGAATTAGTCAAACTGCATTTTGAAGTCGTACCTAATTAGTATGCTATTCTATTGGTTTGGACATGGTTTCTAAGGAGATGTTTTTCAAAATATTCAGATGCCCGAACAGATTTCCTGTTTTTAAATAATATAAAATGAAAAATAAAAATTCGTATATTTGTTGACACTTTATATTTGTAACACTTTATCTAAAACACATAAGAATAAAACATAGAAATTTTTATTTCTCATTTTTCATGATGATCTTCTACCACGTAGTATCTGCTACATTCATCACTTTATTGTTATTTTTAAATTTACTGTAATGTATGTACAAATTTTCACGTTATTAAATTGGTAGGAAATTGCTCAAAATACGAGTTATATTTTAAGGGTATTTACCTCGGATCAATAAAAAACCGAATTTACCCTCATATCTCCCGGTATATCAATTTGCGAGTGTTTATTTCTTCATCATTATCTTCTATGATGTCATTGTAATGTGTGTGAGAATTTTCACGTTTTTAAATTGGTGGGAAATTGCTCAAAATACGAGTCAAACTTTGAGGGGATTTACCTCAGATCAATAAAAAACCGAATTTACCCTCATATCTCTCGATATATCATTTTGCGAGTGTTTATTTCTTCATCATTATCTTCTATGATGTCATTGTAATGTGTGTGAGAATTTTCACGTTTTTAAATTGGTAGGAAATTGCTCAAAATACGAGTTATACTTTAAGGGTATTTATGTCATATCAATAAAAAACCGTATTTATCCTCATATCTCCCATTATATCAATTTGCGAGTATTTATTTCTTCGCTATTATTTTCTATGGTGGTATTGTAATGTGTGTAGAATTTGAACGATAAAAATGGACTGACAAAAAAGTCGAGTTTATCATGATAGATAATTTTTTGAACTTTATTATTTGTCATTTTTCGAATTTCAAATTTTTGTCCTCGAACGTATTTTGACGTGCTGATTTCGAATTTTCGAACGAAAATGTCGAAAACTCATCGGAAATATTTGTGGCGCCAAAAAAAACCTTTGAAAACTGATTCAGCGCTGACCAACTCGAGAACGGTTAGAGATAGGCCAATTCTGCGAATGCCAATCGATTCAAAATGGCAAAATTGGTGGATACTGTGGATTTGAACGGAAAAAATCTACGGACAAAAAAGTCGAGTATATCATGATGGATAATTTTTTGAAATTTTTTATTTTTTTAATTTTTCGAATTTTAAATTTCTGTCCTCCAACGTATTTTGACGTGCTTATTCCGAATCTTTGAACGAAAATGTCGAAATTTCATCGGAAATATTTTTGGAGCCAAAAAAACCTTTGAAAACTGATTCAGAGCAGCCCAACTCGAGAACGGTTAGAGATAGACCAATTCTGCGAACGCCAATCTATCCAAAATGGCAAAATTGGTAGATACTGTGAATTTGAACGGAAAAAATCTACGGACAAAAAAGTCGAGTATATCATGATGGATAATTTTTTGAAATTTATTTTTGTAATTTTTCGAATTTTAAATTTCAGTCCTCCAACATATTTTGACGTGCTGGTTCCGAATCTTTGAACGAAAATGTCGAAATTTCATCGGAAATATTTTTGGAGCCAAAAAAAACTTTGAAAACTGATTCAGAGCTGACCAACTCGAGAACGGTTAGAGATAGACCAATTCTGCGAACGCCAATCGATCCAAAATGGCAAAATTGGTAGATACTGCGAATTTGAACGGAAAAAATCTACGGACAAAAAAATCGAGTATATCATGATGGATAATTTTTGAACTTTTTTATTTGTCATTTTTCGAATTTCAAATTTTTGTCCTCGAACGTATTTTGACGTGCTGATTTCGAATTTTCAAACGAAAATGTCGAAAACTCATCGGAAATATTTGTGGCGCCAAAAAAAACCTTTGAAAACTGATTCAGAGCTGACCAACTCGAGAACGGTTAGAGATAGGCCAATTCTGCGAATGCCAATCGATTCAAAATGGCAAAATTGGTAGATACTGTGAATTTGAACGGAAAAAATCTACGGACAAAAAAGTCGAGTATATCATGATGGATAATTTTTTGAAATTTTTTATTTTTTTAATTTTTCGAATTTAAAATTTCTGTCCTCCAACGTATTTTGACGTGCTTATTCCGAATCTTTGAACGAAAATGTCGAAATTTCATCGGAAATATTTTTAGAGCCAAAAAAACCTTTGAAAACTGATTCAGAGCTGACCAACTCGAGAACGGTTAGAGATAGACCAATTCTGCGAACGCCAATCTATCCAAAACGGCAAAATTGGTAGATACTGTGAATTTGAACGGAAAAAATCTACGGACAAAAAAGTCGAGTATATCATGATGGATAATTTTTTGAAATTTACTTTTGTAATTTTTCGAATTTTAAATTTCAGTCCTCCAACATATTTTGACGTGCTGGTTCCGAATCTTTGAACGAAAATGTCGAAATTTCATCGGAAATATTTTTGGAGCCAAAAAAAAACTTTGAAAACTGATTCAGAGCTGACCAACTCGAGAACGGTTAGAGATAGACCAATTCTGCGAACGCCAATCGATCCAAAATGGCAAAATTGGTAGATACTGCGAATTTGAACGGAAAAAATCTACGGACAAAAAAGTCGAGTATATCATGATGGATAATTTTTGAACTTTTTTATTTGTCATTTTTCGAATTTCAAATTTTTGTCCTCGAACGTATTTTGACGTGCTGATTTCGAATTTTCAAACGAAAATGTCGAAAACTCATCGGAAATATTTGTGGCGCCAAAAAAAACCTTTGAAAACTGATTCAGAGCTGACCAACTCGAGAACGGTTAGAGATAGGCCAATTCTGCGAATGCCAATCGATTCAAAATGGCAAAATTTGTAGATACTGTGAATTTGAACGGAAAAAATCTACGGACAAAAAAGTCGAGTATATCATGATGGATAATTTTTTGAAATTTTTTATTTTTTTAATTTTTCGAATTTTAAATTTCTGTCCTCCAACGTATTTTGACGTGCTTATTCCGAATCTTTGAACGAAAATGTCGAAATTTCATCGGAAATATTTTTAGAGCCAAAAAAAACCTTTGAAAACTGATTCAGAGCTGACCAACTCGAGAACGGTTAGAGATAGACCAATTCTGCGAACGCCAATCGATCCAAAATGGCAAAATTGGTAGATACTGTCAATTTGAACGGAAAAAATCTACGGACAAAAAAGTCGAGTATATCATGATGGATAATTTTTTGAAATTTATTTTTTTAATTTTTCGAATTTTAAATTTCAGTCCTCCAACGTATTTTGACGTGCTGATTCCGAATCTTTGAACGAAAATGTCGAAATTTCATCGGAAATATTTTTGGAGCCAAAAAAAACCTTTGAAAACTGCTGACCAACTCGGGAACGTTAGAGATAGACCAATTTTGTGAACGTCAATCGATTCAGAATGGCCGAATTAGTATATATTGAAAACATGAACGAAATCCTCCGTTACTAAATTACGGGTAATATTTCCTCATGTGTGATACTTCTCATTTTGTTTATTTCCCAAAAACTCATATGCGGATATATTGGACATTGTAAAAATTTGTCCCTTCAATGAACATCTATGATATGTGGCATTTTGTTTTTTTTTTCAGTTGCTGAAACTACTCTCGTTGTGGCTTTTTCTGATGGTAAATTGGACTCTGGCAAATATCGCAATGAGCACCAGGCAAGTATTGTGATATATAATCTATAGTAGTCTAATTAATCATTATTTATAATAAAAAGGGTTTCTTTCAAAGTATACTTGCCCCCACCTCGGCTTTTCAGCGTCTAATATGTTATTTTGGAAAACCTTCTCGAGCTGGATTTGAGCTGCGGGTTTCTGTGAAATGACCTGCTATGGGTCGGTAAAATGGGCTCATACAGAGGAAGCAATATTTCTTTGGCACGTTTTCCTTTCAAGTATAGGTCGGACAACATTAGCAAGCTGGAGCAGGACGGCTCTAAACTGTAAAACTGTAAAATAGTTTATGACAGGAATCCCCATAGGGGCGAGTAGACAATATCTCAATCTATATGCATGACCAGACTGTTAGCAGGACTCAACTTTCGTACACCTCTTCACAATGGTGCATCAGAAGAAAACCTTGTTTGGGGTATACTGAAACCAGAGGACGTTACAAATATTCAACTAAGGAAGCTTCTGAATTATTCCTGGAAGGTTAGCAGACCCGACTGAAATCATATAATATGGGTGCGAAAAGGGTCTATGCTGAGAGGCCTATGTAGATTGTAGGGGCTTCAAAACCCGACCACCTGTGTCAGTAAGTAAATAAGACGCAGACTGATGGCTGGATCTTAGCTTGATATTGAAAAAAAATCCACTGGTATTCACATGGCCAGAAAGTAATTTAATTTGGTGACGAATTTAAACTCGTGTGTCAGGTGTCGACTGCTAAATAAATCACAGCTGACGGAACTTTTGACAGCTGGTGAGTTGATAGGCACTGATTGCAAATTGGATTTCTTATTTTGGAATATTTGCGTTGGTACATACGGCATGGATTAACGTTCACGATTGGAGAGCGTTAGCCTAATAGTTCTGGGGGCTTCTTATCCATGCTGATTATTTTTTGTATTCGCTCGCTGATTTAAGGTTTTGCGACAATTTCGAAAAAACATTATTTAGTATGGGTGATTGCTTGCTTATTATATTACATAATACATATGTGGTTACTTTCTCTGCCTGAAACAGTACATGAAGTTGTTGATCTTTTCAGTTTTAACATCAGAGATATGCTACTGAACACAGACCCTAGAAGAATTAAGCAAATGTCCGATGAATCGACAGAACAACTTGAAGAAGAGTATGAAAACAATCACATCCACTCACCTCATCAAGGTGAATCTATATATCCAAGGCCAAAGTGGTGTGGACCAGGTAAGGCATATCAAATTCCCACCGAATAGATGCTATAATTGATATTTGATGAATTGATTGGAAAATTTGCCCAAAACATTCTACAAGGCAGGATACTGGTTGGATATTGATAACTTCTTGGTAAGTTTATCAAATTCCACAGTCCAAAAACTCCTGAAAAGGTCCGTCTAATTGTGAATATTTGCTTTACCATACAATAGAATGTATGGTGTGTTCACGGTACGTGAGCTTAGAAATTACCGAACAGTTTTTTTTTTAAGAAAAAATTCAACAATTCGAATGAATGAATGGCTTGTAGGTATTCAGATAGTATATTCTTAGAGAGGGAGTACACCCAGAAGAACCAACATTTATCGAAATTTATTTCGAGCCCAAGAGTTTCGAATTATTAAATATTTTTTCCAACGCCTTTGAAACAATGTCTTCATTAGATGATATACTTAATCGATGGTCAGGCAAAAAAGGGCTGGTCCTAAGGGATCACTTTGTTGAACACCTCTCACAGATAATATCAATGGTCAGCGTTTAACTAATTAGTTGAAAATTAATAAAAACAGAGCATAATCGTTTCAGCTGATACGCAGAGAATAATAATTGCGCACTTACACTATATTTGAATTTATTATTATTATTATTATTTCAGGAAGCAGAGCCAAGAGCCACTCGGATTTGGACTTTCACATGGAAGAAGACTTATGTTGTGGTGAATGCACCCAAGGAATCTCCAATAAGTCTCGGTTTAAGAGGTAAATTAGTAGTGATATTAACGGTGATAATGAAAATCCAAATGTAAATTGAGCTAATCAACACAATAGCAAACAAAAGTATTTCATCACTGGTGTGTTAATAAAGAATAATTGGAAACTTTGGTTTGAACACAATAAAAGAAATATAAACTGTTCTGTTTTGGTGTTTAGCTAGCTCCTATTTCTTGAGAAGTGTTGATGGCAATAAAGTAAACCACGATTACAATTACCACAAAATTCATTGTCTTTGCGACATGTTTCGATACACAGTATCTTTTTCAAGCGAATGTAGTACATTAAATTATTCTTCATTGAAAAATATTTAAATACCTTTCTTATCTATCAACATAATTAGGTACTACCTATAATTATCGCTAATACCTAGACTTATACAACTTATAAAATTGACAATAATAATGAAGCTACCTAGAAAACTTAGCTACTACTTAACTGAATAAATTTAACAAAGGGGAACTGTTCAGGTACAATTGATCATATAATAAACAAGATAAATTTTTCAATTCATTAATTTCCATGAATTCTAAATAATTAAGCCTAATAACCTTATTTTCCACATGAAGAATTTCGAAGTTTTCATCCAAAATATGATTGGCATATGATGAGTGTGTTTTATTGTTTACATAATTCATACGGTGTTTACGTATGCGGCTTTTGCGCCACAAGACCCCGCGTAATTACAGCGTAATTACTCCACACCGACAGACCTATATAAACATTATGTGGCCTCTTGATTGGTCCGTATTCACCTGAAGACAATTCCGGATTTAAGCAATTGAAACGTTGTGAGAAATTCAGTGAGGGAAAAATCTTTCAACCATTAAGACGATGTAAATAATCAGCATATCATTTTTGCCCTACAAACCGGGTATTCTTCACATCATAACAGATATATGATTTTTGTTTTTGTTTCATCGCAAGCTGTGTCTCATCTAAAAACAACGGCACTTTCCCTAAGGACTTTCTGTTTGGCGTTGCATCGGCTTCGTATCAGGTTGAAGGCGCATGGAATGTGGACGGAAAAGGGGAAAACATTTGGGATCGCATGACACACACCAATCCAGATTCCATAAAGAATAGAGACAATGGCGACGTAGCGTGTGATTCCTACCATAAATACAAAGAAGATGTCGCCCTTGCTGCCGGTTTGGGTTCGACGCATTACAGGTTCTCGATATCCTGGTCCAGGTTAGTAGATCCCAAATATGACCCGCAACTGAGTCGGAATTCGGCTAATGCCCACTTACAAAGTATGAAATTTTATTTTAAAATTATTATTACTATTTTTTTCAAATGGCAACATAGTGTCTTTCGTCAACAAAGTTAATATTACGTTAGGTCTTTCCTTTTGAGTAAAATAAGATTAAAGTTCATTAAGTAACCTGTGACCAACACAACTGATATAACAAAACCTTCAATCTTAAAACTAATAACATATCTCCTTGCATAAATAATAATGTTAACATGTTTTTCAACACATAACGTACACAATAGTTTCCTTATTTAATTTTTCAGAAACGAGGGGAGAGAAGATATCGAAAAAGTATATTTTTTTCCAAATCACCTTGATTGTTTTGTTTTATCAGTTCTGTAGGTCGCAAGTTACTCAATACATTTTGAGGTGGATCTTAAGTAGTCTTTTCAAGTTTTTTTTCAACGAAACTTTGTTTGAAACCTAATAGTGGGCGGGATTAACATAATCGTAGTAAAATGCACAATATTGCCATTTGAAACAATCTAAAATACAATTGTACATAGCAAAAACATTTCGAATGAAAACAGTTTTCAAAAAAAATGTTAGGACTTGAAATTATTGATTTGATAAATTCAAAAAAGTGACCAATGACTCACGTTCTATTCAAAATGTAATATGGAAACAAAAGAAGTGAAAATATACTGGAAGTTGCATAAAGCTTAGTCACTTGTCAGAAAAATATAGTTTAGGTCGTATACAAATCCAAATTTCATTTTACTATCTGCAAAAGAAAAAAAGTTATAGAGGCGAGTCGTATTCCGTGGACATCCGGTATTGTCTTGAATTTATACTGTATTTATTCACAGTTTTTTTTCTTTTTTTTTCCGTTAACCAGCTGTCGTCCCCTTACGAACGGCAGCCCTCAAAAGTCGAAACTTGTGCGAGCCAAGGATTAACGAGGTCTTACCTTTTAACGTGCGATTCCTAGCACTTTCTCGGGCCATCAGATAAAAATCTGAAGTCGCTGAGGATTCGAACCTAGCCGACCAGCAGTCAATGGTATTAAATAAATAAATAAATAAATAGGGTTTTTATTAACATATTCCATCAATAACAAATTCACGTATAAGGACAAGTCACTTCACATATATCTCATTTCCATAATCCAGGGGGAAGAGGGAAAGGACATACGGGCGCAATAGTAGCAACCCCCCTACACCTTTTCAGGGGTGCAGGAGGGGTGCCTTGCCGAGGCGAACATAGCGCCCCCGCGAAAGGGCGCGGTAGTCCGCCCGCGCTGGTGTTAACGCTGGGCCGGACTTTTCAATACACAGTGGTCATGGTCAGTAAAACACGCCTCCTGCAAAGCTTATGCTTGTTGTTCGAATTTTTATTCCTTGCAGATACGCCATTGTTGCAGTTTGTGAGGATGATTGTTTCAATGCTAAACCCCGGAAAAGGCTGATGCAAAAAACCGGGTCAAAGTACTCAGCAGTCAATGGTATTGAACGCTTCAGTCTCAACCACTGAGCTACTTGACAGTGAATGTTATTGTTTGTTTAACTGATATTCATTATTTTTCCAGAGTATTGCCCTCTGGCTACGACAACCGCATCAACCCAAAAGGAATCAAATACTATCAGAAACTCGTTAGGGAAATTCTGAAACACAAAATGATACCTGTAGCTACGATTTTCCATTGGGATCTACCCCAACCTCTGCAAGACATCGGAGGGTGGAACAACCCTTTATTGGTGGAACCTTTCGTGAATTACTCCAGAGTGGTGATAAGACACCTCAAGAAAGTGGGATATTGGATCACCATCAACGAGCCTAAACAGATATGCCATTATGGGTATGGAACCGGCAGATTCGCCCCAGGAATCAAAAATAGCGGGAGGGGCGAGTATTTGTGTGCCTACGTCATTGCCAAGTGTCATGCAGCAACATACCACATGTACAAAGATGAATTTCCACACTATAAAGGTATGAGAGGGTAACAATTCTTGCACAATCTTGGTAGCATTCATTTGATGAAATGGAATACTAATAAAAAAACTTGTTAGAGGCAAAATTTGATTCAAATGCGCTAAAAAGTTAAGAAAACAATACTTTAGATGTGCAATGCAGTTACAGATTCAAAAGCTTGCCGTGCTAAGTTTTCAATTCGAATACGAAAATGAATACAAGCTAGTCTTTAAAAAAATATTCTTTAATTTAATTTTTTAAATTTAGTTAGTACACATTAATCTATGGATTTCTTATGAAGCATGGTAATTACAAGGCCCGATTTCAGCTCTTCAATGAGGAGGCCATCTAAATATTTACTCGTCCGCCATCTTCAGTTTACACCATCTTGAATTCATAAATTTTGACAACTAATTCATAATATACGACCCCTCTTCCACCTCCACCAATTTTAAATTGAATCAGACCATAATCACCAAACTCGTCCGCCATATTGGAGCCGCCGTATTGATTTTATGAATTCTGACAAAAAATCCTAATCTCCGTCCACGAAAACCCCCACATACCAATTTACTGAGAATTACTGAGAATTTGAACGAAAAAAATCGACGAAAAAAAAAACTTTTTCATTTTTCTAATTTCAAATTTTTGTCCTCAGACGTATTTTGACGTGCTGATTCCGAATCTTTGAACGAAAATGTCGAAAACTCATCAGAAATATTTTTGGCGTAAAAAAAAACATTTGAAAACTGATTCAGAGCTGACCAACTGAAGTACGGTAGAGATAGACCAATTCTGCGAACGCCAATCGATTTAGAATGGCCAAATCAGTATATACTGAGGATTCGAACAATAAAAATCGACGAACAAAAAAGTCGAGTATATCATGATAGATACATTTTTGAACTTTTTCATTTTTCATTTTTAGAATTTAAAATTTTTGTTCCCGTACGTATTTTGACGTGCTGATTCCGAATCTTTGAACGGAAATGTCGAAAACTCATCAGAAGTATTTTTGGCGACAAAAAAACAATCTAAAAACTGATTTAGAGCTGACCAACTCGAGAACGGTTAGAGATAAACCAATTCTGCGAACACCAATCGGTTCAGAATGGCCAAATCAGTATTTACTAAGATTTTGAACTGAAAAAATCAACGGACAAAAAAGTCGAATATATCATCATCATACATAATTATTTGAACTTTTTTATTTTTCATTTTTCGAATTTCACATTTTCGTCTCGAACGTATTTTGACGTGCTGACTTCGAATTTTTGAACGAAAATGTCGAAAACTCATCAGAAATATTTTTGGCGAAAAAAAAAACATCTAAAAATTGATTTAGAGCTGACCAACTCAGGAACGGTTAGAGATAGACAAATTCTGCGAACGCCAATCGATTTAGAATGGCCGAATTAGTATATACTGAGAATTTAAACGAAAAAAATTGACGAACAAAAAAGTCGAGTATATCATGATACAGACAATTTTTTGAACTTTTTTATTTTTCATTTTTTGAATTTCAAATTTTCGTCCTCCAACGTATTCTGACGTGCTGATTCCGAATCTTTTAATGCAAATTTCGAAAACTCATCGGAAATATTTTTGGCGGAAAAAAAAAACTAAAAACTGATTTAGAGCTGACCAACTCAGGAACGATTAGAGATAGACAAATTCTGCGAACTCCAATCGATTTGGAATGGCCGAATTAGTATATACAGAGAATTTGAACGATAAAAATCGACGAACAAAAAAGTCGAGTATATCATGATAGATACACTTTTGAACTTTTTCATTTTTCATTTTTGGAATTTAAAATTTTTGTTTCCGAACGTATTTTGACGTGCTGATTCCGAATCTTTGAACGGAAATGTCGAAAACTCATCAGAAGTATTTTTGGCGGCAAAAAAACAATCTAAAAACGATTTAGAGCTGACCAACTCGAGAACGGTTAGAGATAAACCAATTCTGCGAACACCAATCGGTTCAGAATGGCCAAATCAGTATTTACTGAGATTTTGAACTGAAAAAAATCAACGGACAAAAAAGTCGAATATATCATCATCATACATAATTATTTGAACTTTTTTATTTTTCATTTTTCGAATTTCACATTTTCGTCTCGAACGTATTTTGACGTGCTGACTTCGAATTTTTGAACGAAAATGTCGAAAACTCATCAGAAATATTTTTGGCGAAAAAAAAAACATCTAAAAACTGATTTAGAGCTGACCAACTCAGGAACGGTTAGAGATAGACAAATTCTGCGAACGCCAATCGATTTAGAATGGCCGAATTAGTATATACTGAGAATTTAAACGAAAAAAATTGACGAACAAAAAAGTCGAGTATATCATGATACAGACAATTTTTTGAACTTTTTTATTTTTCATTTTTTGAATTTCAAATTTTTGTCCTCCAACGTATTCTGACGTGCTGATTCCGAATCTTTTAATGCAAATTTCGAAAACTCATCGGAAATATTTTTGGCGGAAAAAAAAAATAAAAACTGATTTAGAGCTGACCAACTCAGGAACGATTAGAGATAGACAAATTCTGCGAACTCCAATCGATTTGGAATGGCCGAATTAGTATATACAGAGAATTTGAACGATAAAAATCGACGAACAAAAAAGTCGAGTATATCATGATAGATACATTTTTGAACTTTTTCATTTTTCATTTTTGGAATTTAAAATTTTTGTTTCCGAACGTATTTTGACGTGCTGATTCCGAATCTTTGAACGGAAATGTCGAAAACTCATCAGAACTATTTTTGGCGGCAAAAAAACAATCTAAAAACGATTTAGAGCTGACCAACTCGAGAACGGTTAGAGATAAACCAATTCTGCGAACACCAATCGGTTCAGAATGGCCAAATCAGTATTTACTGAGATTTTGAACTGAAAAAAATCAACGGACAAAAAAGTCGAATATATCATCATCATACATACTTATTTGAACTTTTTTATTTTTCATTTTTCGAATTTCACATTTTCGTCTTCGAACGTATTTTGACGTGCTGACTTCGAATTTTTGAACGAAAATGTCGAAAACTCATCAGAAATATTTTTGGCGAAAAAAAAAACACCTAAAAACTGATTTAGAGCTGACCAACTCAGGAACGATTAGAGATAGACAAATTCTGCGAACGCCAATCGATTTGGAATGGCCGAATTAGTATATACAGAGAATTTGAACGATAACAATCGACGAACAAAAAAGTCGAGTATATCATGATAGATACATTTTTGAACTTTTTCATTTTTCATTTTTAGAATTTAAAATTTATGTTTCCGAACGTATTTTGACGTGCTGATTCCGAATCTTTGAACGGAAATGTCGAAAACTCATCAGAACTATTTTTGGCGGCAAAAAAACAATCTAAAAACGATTTAGAGCTGACCAACTCGAGAACGGTTAGAGATAAACCAATTCTGCGAACACCAATCGGTTCAGAATGGCCAAATCAGTATTTACTGAGATTTTGAACTTAAAAAAATCAACGGACAAAAAAGTCGAATATATCATCATCATACATAATTATTTGAACTTTTTTATTTTTCATTTTTCGAATTTCACATTTTCGTCTCGAACGTATTTTGACGTGCTGACTTCGAATTTTTGAACGGAAATGTCGAAAACTCATCAGAAATATTTTTGGCGAAAAAAAAAACATCTAAAAACTGATTTAGAGCTGACCAACTCAGGAACGGTTAGAGATAGACAAATTCTGCGAACGCCAATCGATTTAGAATGGCCGAATTAGTATATACTGAGAATTTAAACGAAAAAAATTGACGAACAAAAAAGTCGAGTATATCATGATACAGACAATTTTTTGAACTTTTTTATTTTTCATTTTTTGAATTTCAAATTTTTGTCCTCCAACGTATTCTGACGTGCTGATTCCGAATCTTTTAATGCAAATTTCGAAAACTCATCGGAAATATTTTTGGCGGAAAAAAAAAACTAAAAACTGATTTAGAGCTGACCAACTCAGGAACGATTAGAGATAGACAAATTCTGCGAACTCCAATCGATTTGGAATGGCCGAATTAGTATATACAGAGAATTTGAACGATAAAAATCGACGAACAAAAAAGTCGAGTATATCATGATAGATACATTTTTGAACTTTTTCATTTTTCATTTTTGGAATTTAAAATTTTTGTTTCCGAACGTATTTTGACGTGCTGATTCCGAATCTTTGAACGGAAATGTCGAAAACTCATCAGAAGTATTTTTGGCGGCAAAAAAACAATCTAAAAACGATTTAGAGCTGACCAACTCGAGAACGGTTAGAGATAAACCAATTCTGCGAACACCAATCGGTTCAGAATGGCCAAATCAGTATTTACTGAGATTTTGAACTGAAAAAAATCAACGGACAAAAAAGTCGACTATATCATCATCATACATACTTATTTGAACTTTTTTATTTTTCATTTTTCGAATTTCACATTTTCGTCTTCGAACGTATTTTGACGTGCTGACTTCGAATTTTTGAACGAAAATGTCGAAAACTCATCAGAAATATTTTTGGCGAAAAAAAAAACATCTAAAAACTGATTTAGAGCTGACCAACTCAGGAACGATTAGAGATAGACAAATTCTGCGAACGCCAATCGATTTGGAATGGCCGAATTAGTATATACAGAGAATTTGAACGATAACAATCGACGAACAAAAAAGTCGAGTATATCATGATAGATACATTTTTGAACTTTTTCATTTTTCATTTTTAGAATTTAAAATTTTTGTTTCCGAACGTATTTTGACGTGCTGATTCCGAATCTTTGAACGGAAATGTCGAAAACTCATCAGAAGTATTTTTGGCGGCAAAAAAACAATCTAAAAACTGATTTAGAGCTGACCAACTCGAGAACGGTTAGAGATAAACCAATTCTGCGAACACCAATCGGTTCAGAATGGCCAAATCAGTATTTACTGAGATTTTGAACTGAAAAAAATCAACGGACAAAAAAGTCGACTATATCATCATCATACATACTTATTTGAACTTTTTTATTTTTCATTTTTCGAATTTCACATTTTCGTCTTCGAACGTATTTTGACGTGCTGACTTCGAATTTTTGAACGAAAATGTCGAAAACTCATCAGAAATATTTTTGGCGAAAAAAAAAACATCTAAAAACTGATTTAGAGCTGACCAACTCAGGAACGATTAGAGATAGACAAATTCTGCGAACGCCAATCGATTTGGAATGGCCGAATTAGTATATACAGAGAATTTGAACGATAACAATCGACGAACAAAAAAGTCGAGTATATCATGATAGATACATTTTTGAACTTTTTCATTTTTCATTTTTAGAATTTAAAATTTATGTTTCCGAACGTATTTTGACGTGCTGATTCCGAATCTTTGAACGGAAATGTCGAAAACTCATCAGAAGTATTTTTGGCGGCAAAAAAACAATCTAAAAACTGATTTAGAGCTGACCAACTCGAGAACGGTTAGAGATAAACCAATTCTGCGAACACCAATCGGTTCAGAATGGCCAAATCAGTATTTACTGAGATTTTGAACTGAAAAAAATCAACGGACAAAAAAGTCGAATATATCATCATCATACATACTTATTTGAACTTTTTTATTTTTCATTTTTCGAATTTCACATTTTCGTCTTCGAACGTATTTTGACGTGCTGACTTCGAATTTTTGAACGAAAATGTCGAAAACTCATCAGAAATATTTTTGGCGAAAAAAAAAACATCTAAAAACTGATTTAGAGCTGACCAACTCAGGAACGGTTAGAGATAGACAAATTCTGCGAACGCTAATCGATTTAGAATGGCCGAATTAGTATATACTGAGAATTTGAACGAAAAAAATTGACGAACAGAAAAGTCGAGTATATCATGATACAGACAATTTTTTGAACTTTGTTATTTTTCATTTTTTGAATTTCAAATTTTTGTCCTCCAACGTATTCTGACGTGCTGATTCCGAATCTTTTAATGCAAATTTCGAAAACTCATCGGAAATATTTTTGGCGGAAAAAAAAAACTAAAAACTGATTTAGAGCTGACCAACTCAGGAACGATTAGAGATAGACAAATTCTGCGAACACCAATCGATTTGGAATGGCCGAATTAGTATATACAGAGAATTTGAACGATAAAAATCGACGAACAAAAAAGTCGAGTATATCATGATAGATACATTTTTGAACTTTTTCATTTTTCATTTTTTGAATTTCAAATTTTTGTCCTCCAACGTATTCTGACGTGCTGATTCCGAATCTTTTAATGCAAATTTCGAAAACTCATCGGAAATATTTTTGGCGAAAAAAAAAATCATCTAAAAACTGATTTAGAGCTGACCAACTCAGGAACGGTTAGAGATAGACAAATTCTGCGAACACCAATCGGTTCAGAATGGCCAAATCAGTATTTACTGAGATTTTGAACTGAAAAAAATCAACGGACAAAATAGTCGAATATATCATCATCATACATACTTATTTGAACTTTTTTATTTTTCATTTTTCGAATTTCACATTTTCGTCTTCGAACGTATTTTGACGTGCTGACTTCGAATTTTTGGACGAAAATGTCGAAAACTCATCAGAAATATTTTTGGCGAAAAAAAAACATCTAAAAACTGATTTAGAGCTGACCAACTCCGGAACGGTTAGAGATAGACAAATTATGCGAACGCTAATCGATTTAGAATGGCCGAATTAGTATATACTGAGAATTTGAACGAAAAAAATTGACGAACAGAAAAGTCGTGTATATCATGATACAGACAATTTTTTGAACTTTTTTATTTTTCATTTTTTGAATTTCAAATTTTTGTCCTCCAACGTATTCTGACGTGCTGATTCCGAATCTTTTAATGCAAATTTCGAAAACTCATCGGAAATATTTTTGGCGAAAAAAAAAATCATCTAAAAACTGATTTAGAGCTGACCAACTCAGGAACGGTTAGAGATAGACAAATTATGCGAACGCCAATCGATTCAGAATGGCCGAATTAGTATATACTGAGAATTTGAACGAATAAAATTGACGAACAAAAAAGTCGAGTATATCATGATTGATAATTTTTTGAACTATTTTATTTTTCATTTTTCGTATTTAAAATTTTTGTTCCTGAACGTATTTCGACGTGCTGATTCCGATACCTACTTTTCCTCGGCTCTCACGATGTTCTCTGAACAATACCTCCTTTTCATTTTTCCGTATGATTCCATATTGTCGAGTTGCTACGAGGGAAACACGAAATCTTCTCACTCTCTATATTTATTTTCAGCTAAAATGACAATAGTTCTTGACGGTGAATGGAAGGAACCAGCTTCCAATAAGAAGAGAGACATCATAGCAGCTGAAAGGGCGAATCAATTTGAGGTACTGGTACTGTAATAAAAAAATATAGTTAATATTTCAATATGGCAAAGAACTACTCAACTCAACTTCATTGATTTTGGAGGGTTTTCAGGTTTGCCGGTCGTGGTCTCGAGGTAATTCTTTCCGACGTTTCGACTAAATCTGCGGTAGACATTCTCAAAGGCGGTGCGGTAACGGACGAAGCGTTCGAGTCGTTCGTCTGAGCCTCACCCTAATATGTGGCGTGACAAGTGAACAAGCGGAACTAAAGATTAATGAAGTCATGCCCCCTATTCCGTTTTTTTAGACGGAACGTCAGGAAAAATTATTTTGAGAACACGATCAACAAACCAAAAAACCACCGAGAGTTCACAGATTATCCGATATCAACATCTTCAACAATAGCCTCTTTAGCATCAAAACCACCATTCCTCCACATGTTTTTACGTTATCTCTTTTGATACTGGACGAACGTTCACCAAGATTTGAAGTTACAATTATGGTAGAGGACTTATCGGCAACGCAAATTCAATTCCATCATTTTTATGATCACTGTTTAATCTACGAAGAGTATAGAGGTCCCAGCATAGAGCCCTGAGGCATATTATATTGCCTTGGTGAAAACTGTCACTATATTCAATAGTTTCGTTTCATTGTAAACTTCGATAGTTACATTCTTTGTTATTATTTGCAGTTTGGTTTGTACGCAAATCCAATCTTCAACGGTGATTGGCCGAAAATGGTGATTGACAGAGTGGCAGAGAGAAGCGAGTTGGAGAACTACTCGGAATCTCGCTTGCCCAGATTTACCCAAGAAGAAATCGACTACATCAATGGTACTTTCGATTTTCTTGGTTTCAACACTTATTTCACAAATCTCGTAGCCGATGCGAAAGAGAGCTCCTACAAGATCACTAGTTACGAAAACGATATGAGAACTATACTGTCGGAGGATCCCTGTTGGAAATTTGGATCCAACGGGATGAGTGTAAGTTATTTGTTTGTTTTAAAGTGCTTGACAATGTTTCACTTTTAGTTTAATTTTTTTGGACTTCCATTGTCTAAATAACAAAGAAATTCAATTCTCTGCAATTTTATTATTCACGCTATTAATATCTATACAGTATCGGAAACTTTTTATCTGTGGTATACAGTATCGGAAAGTTTTCATCGGGGGTATAAGCAAATATATGCGAGCAATAAGGAACGCAATGATATGATAATACCACATAAATAAGAGAGACGCACTACTGCGCGCCTCCCCTACTACCTCGTCCGACGAATTAACAGCCACGTCGATATCCCTTCCTCGAGCGAGTAGAGGAGAAATTGTAATGCTCTCTCAACATAAAGCAAGGTTTTCTTTACGCTCTCATAAAACCACCATACCCCAGGTGAAAACTTTCCGATACTGTACACGTTATCGAGTGTGTGAATGCAACAGCCCCCCCCCCCTCCCTGAGGTTGAGGCAGAAAAGGAAGAGCTTCCCAGCACATTATACTTATTTCATATTTAGTTTGAGCATAACATTACAAATTCATCAATACCATTCTTATTTCATGCAAATATATGGCACAAACATTGATCATCTGATTAAAGGAATATAACCCTTAATAGCTGAGACTTTTAATCAAAAATATTACCCAATCGGTCAATGAATTCTTGTTCATAACAAGAGTCTAGTGGAATCAGATCCGGAGATTTTGCTGGCCACACAATTACACCTCGACGAACAATCCACCTACCTGGAAATACCTGATTGAAATAACCACATAGCACGTACCGCTGCTGCATAATGCAAAAAGACTTCATCTTGTTGGAACCAGATACTCATCATCTGATGACAACTAAGAATTATTATCATTCGAATACAAAACGGTCAGAGATGAAATCAGATATTTCTGTGCATATATTTGCACGGTGTTATTCTTGTCGAAAAAAATTCGGTTCAATGACTCTGTTACCAAGAATGCCTGCCTGCACATTACCTTTCTGGGTCCCTATGTTCAATTTCAATATGAGTACCTCCCAAGATGTTATCTTGAACAATTGACAATAGCGACTAAAGTTTGTCTTTCAGCCGCAGATGATTCCACAACTGATTGTATGAACATCCTGTTCATATTTTTAAATAAAAAACAAATTAATCAATTCACCCCGACGAGTTTCTGCGTTTACAAGACTTGTCTTGAAGAAATAATTCAATTTTGTCAATAACTGATAGTTTTCTGAGTCTGCCTATCTGGAACCAATAAGTTCAAAAAATAAATAATTCTTTTTTACAAAAAATATTGACGTTTCGGAGACTATAACTGTGTCAGCTACCGAAACTTGTTGAAATCTCCATTTGTATTATATTTGGAGCAAATAAGATCATATAGGTAGGTACCTATGATGACCTAAGTTCAACAAGTTTTCGGTAAAAAAATTACATGTTCGTATTACCTTTACAAAACGGAAGACAATTCAATTCATATTCGAAAAAAAAATTTGTGAGAGTTGAAAAATTATTTAATTTTCAGATTGTACCACTAGGAGCTAGGAAAATGCTGAACTGGATCAAGAAGACCTACAATAACCCCAAAATTTTCATTACCGAACTTGGTGTGTCCGATAATGGAACTATTTTGAATGATGATATCAGAATAAGTTTCTTCAGAGTGAGTTTAAATATTATTAAAACTTTTTCCGCAGCTTCTTTATTATATGTAAACTCATACACTTTTTGGGTGAAATCACATTCGACACCAGCGGCGAAGCCCTGCCTAATTCTTGAAGGGAATTGTACAAGCTACTTACCTATCTATCTATCTATCTATCTATACTAACAGTATGAAATCTATAGTTTCATACTTCATAATACTGTAATAAAAATGCAGTTAACTCTGTCCATCTAATTTATTTTTTACAATTAGTATCTCGTTAATTTAACGACAAAGTAACTATTGTGTATAGGTACCGCTAATCCGAGGTGGTGCCGTAGGTTTTCCTACCAGCTGACAGTGAATACACCACCAAAAATTAGTAAGTCGCCCCGGAGCGCCTCTGCAAATAATAATAATAGTCGTCTTCGCAATAATGACTTCTCAATATGAATCCAATTATAGAATGTGAGTTTATTTCATTTTGGCGAATTCCATATTTATACTAACCACCAATCAAATTTAGCTGAAAGTCAAACTACGCTTAGAGGATATTGATAAACCGGAACTTAGCCTTAAAATGAAGTGCAGATTCTACCATTGTAGTATGTCTGTTCATTCTGGGACTCCCTGTATGTATAAAAAAATACATTCAGAAGTCTTCACGATCTGAAAAAATATAAATGATATGTTCAGAAGAGACCTGGTGTTGTACGAATAGTATCTAAATTCAATTTCGAAGAAAATATTCTGTATCCAATGACTTTTCACTTTTTCAGGATTACTTCAGTGCCATCCATGACGCAATGTACGTAGACGGCGTACAAGTTTTTGGGTTAACTGCCTGGAGTTTGGTGGACAATTTCGAATGGTCAAACGGCTATAGGTAAAGTTGATACTAATACTAGTACCGTAGAACGGGGCTAAATTGGAAATGCGAGAATATTTTAGAATTCATAACATGTAGCTACATCTGGCAACAGTGGCAACCCTGTTTAGGTACAACAGAATCCCGCGTAAACTACACTGTAATAGAATATTGATAGAACCTATACAACGAAAACAAGTCTCTGGGTATATGTCTTACGACGAATCCCAATAACCCAACAATCAATCAATCAATCATGAAGTACTTCTGGGAGGTCCCATAATCTCTTCTGGTTTTGAACGACTCGATCAAAACCAGAAGAGAACATGGGACCTCCCAGAAGTACTTCATTGTATACTCTCTTCTAGAACCTATACAAGGAAAACAAGTCTCTGGGTATATGTCTCACGACGAAACCCAATAACCCAACAATCAATCAATCAATAACCTTACTTATTCTGCTTAAGTGCTTATTCAGATAGATGATTTCAGTATTCGACTATTCGTAAGAGCTTCGTAGTGGTTTACGGACCTTTTTTAAGACCGGGGCTATTCTGGACGACATATTTATAATTATTCCAAAATAACCCCGGTCTTCTAATATTTTGTAACGGATGCCCAAAATTTCCGTTTGGATGAATGAAAAAAAATATATATTTTTTTCCAATTTAGTCCCACATATTATAACGTATGCGTTATTCTTACCGATTCTAAAATAAATTCGACCCTGGGTGCCATTTTCGGCGGCCCTGTATGAAAGGGGGCCCATTTTGTCATTAGTTGAAAGTATCAAAATAATCGTTCTATTTTTTTCAGTGATCATTTCGGTTTTTATCATGTGGATTTCAACGACCCGAAAAGGACGAGAACGGCAAAAAAATCGACGAAATTCTACAGAGAACTGACAAGAACTCACAAAATACCCCGTCTGCGCAAGAAAACCTTTTGAAGAAACCGAAGCCGGAAGACTATTTCAACAGAAGTGCCAATATCAGAAAATGCTGCGAGATGATGAGTGTCATCTTTTTCCTTCCATCGAAAATTATAATTTGTAAATTGAGTTTATAAGTGGCATTAAACATTTACATTAAAATTGTAAAAAGAAAAAGTACTTGTCCGTGATTCGAACCTATACTATAATATATATATTATTATTATTATACCACAAAGCCTGTATGTGTGGTTGTCTCTCAAGTCAAGCCTAACTACCTCTGCATCGACGGATTGAGAGCTATTGAAGGATATTCAATACCATTTATCAAAAGGGTCGTATTTAACCGAGCACCAAAGTAATATTGACATGATTTCCAAATATTTATTGTGTGTCACCAAAAATCATAGTTGAGCACCAAAATTGAATTACCAAATTACTTATTTTTGAGGCCCAAAGAATTTAATTTTCGAAGTTTATTTATATATTTCATCAACCTAGCTTTTAATTGGGAGTCCAAAATGCGTCAATTAGTTTTTCGCTCGCGCTTGACACACAAACCTAACCTGAGCAAGCTAACAGAGATATTATTTAATGTTTTTGGTGTTTGTGTTATCACATTGGGTACGACTTTAATATTTATGCCAACTTTTTAACATTTTAGGTGCTCATAAATTCTATTTCTGGTTGAGGTTTTTTGGTGCTCGTTTATTACTTTTGGTGGCAAAATATTATTTTGGAGACAGAGTATAAAACAATAGAGTATCGAAGACTACTTTTTCATCGTCGGATGATATTAAGTACAGCAAAGAAAACTTTGAACAAATTATACAATTCGGTATATATTTGGTAAATATTAACACTGATCAAATACGACCGGTAATGGAACTTTTGGCGTTATTCGTCAGATAAAGTTATCTATTTCTGGATTGAACACTAGCGAACATCTCTAAACTCTCTTTGTAGAAATAAAACACTACCGTTTTTGGCAAGTAAGACTGTGTTTTCTGTTCAGGCAAATAAATATAGATGGCACACCCTTCGCGCGACAACAGTAGGCATCCTAATCAACACATTGGTGTAGTGAGAGTTGCCTAATGAAACGTTTTGAACCGAAGGAAATTTTCTTGAGAAAGAATATAATCTCACCATGAATAAAATCAAGGTTTTTTTCGTGACTTCTTCCAAAATCGATAACTGCCGCTCATTGTTATTTTCACAAAGTAGTGGGGTGGTTCATTCACAAATAGCTCCATTCAAATCTTGATTAAATGGAGATAAGGGTAAGTTTATGTAGGTATACACAAACTCTGAGTATTGGGTATTGGAATTGAATGGATAGGTAGCTATTTGAATTTAAAAAAACAGTGCATGACATACAAATACTGAAAAGTTATTACCGGTAACTATAAAATTCAGTGTGTTTTCATTTGATTCTCGTGGATATCACCGTTGAGTTCCACTGACAGACAACCCTTTGGCCCGACTTCTGTATTTTAAACATTTTTTTATTTTATCAATCAGGATTCGTAGTATATCGTATCTGAAAGCTATTATTCGAATATGTGAATTTTCTTGAAATGCTAAAATACAAATTTGAGTGTGAGACACATATGTTGCAATCGGGGTTTTTGATGGAAAAAATCTGTCCCATCGGGCAGCACTAACGTCTCCAAGTTCTAGCACGTATATACATATTATGAAACAGAGTAGGTCCTAAAGTACGAGTGAGATAAGCCTCATTAAAATCCAAATCGTGTTATCCCGAAAATAATTTTTAAACTCTTTGGGACATATATAAATAGTGCGATGGAATGAGTGGTACGAAACACGCGGACACGTAGATTTAATTTTTGCGTTTCCCCCCTCAAAAAAAAAAATTAAATATACAGGGTGATACTTGTAGGAGATATAACTTATCGATAATTTTTTTGAATAGAAATGGAATTTTTATAGGGGGTCCTAAGAAGCTCATTTTTTAAAGTATGATAAGATATATTTTTTTATATATAATATATGCTCTAGCTTTCAAACCGATTCAATTAAATGAAGTAGAACGTTCGACGAGGTAAATTTTCATTCTTTTTGCGTCATTTCCGCCATTTTTTCTAATGGCAACCCCAAATTTTAATTGGAAAATCTGAAAGAGCACAATTTTTTACGTTTGGTCAAGGAGGTTATTCGAACTGAAAATTATTCTATTATTTTATTTATTGCGTATTGCGTATTGCGTATTGATTTTGATCACTGAATTGAATTCCTTGGAAGTTTTCGAAACTGGCCGAAAATATGACGAGTGTAGAGTTTTAATGAATCATCCTGTATAAATCTAAAATACGCCCACCTCGTCACAAAATTATTTCCATTTCTGCATGTGAACAGTCCTTGAGATTGCTGAGGGCGGCTCAAATGAGATCAATTGATCCATATCAGGTTTGTAAATGACCAGACCTTAACATTTAAAAAAAAAAAAACTGGTTATACTTTTTTGCAAAACCAGAATTATGAATAATTGATATTCAAGTATTAAAAGGTGTCGTTTGATACGAACATTATTTGATATGCGAGGTTTTACTTCTAAAGACGGGTTTCCACTAGGCGGAAAATAAGAAGAGGGTTTGAACATCGGCTAAAAATATACGCCAAGGTTTCCATTGACAGCAACAATGTCTTGGGATTTTTGATAATACACTAAATTCAGTCAAAATATTTATGATATATATAATTGTTTCATCTTTTTTGATATACAGTTATAGGTACATATAAAGTGGTTCGGTATGTAAGAATTGCAAATAAAAGTATTTGAAACACTCAAATTACGATATTTTGGAACATACTGCGTTCATCCTCAGATCTCAGGACGGCAGTATGAGTATTTTGGAATAGGCTTGGGGGGGATATTACCTCCTTTACCCCCCTGGATCTGCCACTATATCGTAGAAGTTTATTTAGAAAAGTTGTTTAGAATCGAAAACAATATTTAGATTTTCAATCACAGCCACCATACAACAATTTTTTTCCCCAATTTTTAATAGTTCTAGCCTCATAAAGAGTACTAGTATCCCATATGCATCTTAGGCGCCTATATCAAATTTGCTCCAAAAAAACTAGTAAAAATTTAAACAATTTTCAAAAAACGTCGATGTTCTAGTACAAATGATAACATGAAATATCGTTGATAGAATATAAGAGAGGCACCAAAAGTGCATGAGTTACTAGTGCTCTTTATGAGGCTAGAACTATAAAAAATGGGGAAACAATTTTTTATTGCGTAGGTGGCTGTGATTCCAAATTTGAATGATGTTTTCGATTCTAAACATTTTTTCTAAACAAGCAATATCAAAAATAAGGGTAAATTACTCTTGACCAAAATTCGTTTTTGTTCTTTCCTGTACACCGTTCGGAAATTCAGAGTTTTAATAACTCAAATGCGAGTAAAAATTTCGAAAACATTCTAGAACTTTTGAAAGTATTTTTTTTTTGGCGGTTTTATGTGCTAGGATAGGATCCTAGCGCAACTTTTACATTTATCGCATTTTACGACCATAACGAGACACATTCGTTAAATACATAGGTATATAGAAAGAAAGCTAAGAAAATTTTCTACAAGATGATGTGATTGTTTGCTGGCCTAACAGTTCGCTTGTAGGTGTTATAGGTGGTTGTGTGTGCTAGGATGCCGGATTTGTGCGATATAATTCTTGTTGCACATTTATCTTTGTTTTATGGTACACCGTGTATCCGAACATATTCAAATCATACATTTTCGGAATCAGCAGAAAATTTTGAGTATATCAGTGGGAATTTCTAGTGAATCTGATTACTTTGGATTTTTGGCCATTTTTAAGGTATAACCCTTTGATGTTTTTTCGGCTGAAAATTTATTTTGTGCCGATCGACTCGAAAATCACAGCATATACTAATTTTGGCATGCTGAATCGATTGGCGTTCGCAGAATTGCTCCATCTCGATTCGGTTGTCGGATGAAAATGTTATCTAGGGGTTGCAGGTGCCATTTTCCCGACAAAAATTTTTCTAATTTTTTTCTATGTTATATTCGCTAAATTCAATCTTTTTTCTATACGCTGACCGAATTTGAAATCAATTGCTAGTCAAACATAGATTTGGTGGGCGTTTTTACGAACGTGTGCACTTTGAATTGGACCGATTTTTAAATTTCTTATTTTTCATTTTTTGAATACTGTGTCATGTTCAATTAATGGCGTAAAATACGGGAAAAATATTGAAAAAATTCTAGAATTTTTGGAAGTATTTTTCGTTGGCGGTTTTATGTGCTAGGATAGGATCCTAGCGCAACTTTTACATTTATCGCATTTTGCGATCATAACTAGACACATTCGTTAAATACATAGGTATATAGAAAGAAAGCTAAGAAAATTTCCTACAAAAAGATGTTATTGTTTGCTGGCCTAACAGTTCGCGTGTAGGTGTTATAGGTGATTTTGTGTGCTAGGATTCCTGCGATACAATTTTTTTTGCACATTTATTTTTGTTTTATGGTACACCGTGTATCCGAACATATTCAAATCATACATTTTCGGAATCAGCAGAAAATTTTGAGTATATCAGTGGGAATTTCCAGTGAATCTGATGACTTTGGATTTTTGGCCATTTTTAAAAAAACCCCTTGATGTTTTTTCGGCTGAAAATTAATTTTGTGCCGATCGACTCGAAAATCACAGCATATACTAATTTTGGCATGCTGAATCGATTGGCATTCGTAGAATTGCTCTATCTCGATTCAGTCGTCGGATGAAAATGTTATCTAGGGGCTGCAGGTGCCATTTTTCCGACAAAAATTTTTCAAATTTTTTTCTATGTTATATTCGTTAAATTCAATCTTTTGCTAGTCAAACATAGATTGGGTGGGCGTTTTTACGAACGTGTGTACTTTGAGTTGGACCGATTTTTAAATTTCTCATTTTTCATTTTTCGAATACTGTGTCATGTTGAATTAATGGCGTAGAATACGGGAAAAATATTGAAAAAATTCTAGAAATTTCGGAAGTATTTTTCGTTGGTGGTTTTATGTGCTAGGATGCTGGATCCTAGCGCACCTTCTGCATTTTTCGCATTTTGCGACCATAACGAGACACACGTTATATACATAGGTATATAGAAAGAAAGCTAAGAAAATTTTCTACAAGATGATGTCATCTTTCGCGTGCCTAACAGTTCGCTTGTAGGTGCTATTCATAACATCCGGCTGACGAAAAAAAAAAGCTCTGGTAATCGATAAATTGTATGTTCGCCCCCCCTCCCCCCAAACTGAAATCCTGGCTGCGCCACTATAACTTAACGCAATTGGACGTTCCGATTGGTTGAAAATCATACGAAAAAAATAATCAGTAGTCATTCTAATGAGTACCTTATTCAAAATATTTGTGTTGTTTATTGATAACTTGTTGCATAATTACAAAAAGTGTCAGTTTATCAGTTCAAACAAACCGGTTACTTTATAATGAATGAATACCAAATGGTATACGCTCAAATGGCAATAACTTGACATAAACAAAGTTGTTGATTTCATTTTCACATCGGGCGTTTTCAATGTCGATGATACGATAAAGCTTTGAATGTGACTTGATTAAACTGATTCCGATTGGTCGAAGATGATAAGAAAAAAATAATAGGTATAATATACCGGGTGACCACAAGGTGAGATACAGATTTCAAATTTGGTGTGTCGCTATAGTACTTGAATACGCATATTTTGAAGCCTTTACTGAAAATTCACCACTTCCAGTTCAACCAGAAGTGACCCAAAAACTTTTTTTTTTAATGTTACCCTGTAGATACTTTTCCATTATCCGAAAGAGCACGCAATTTGTGATAAAAATGTTTTTCAAAATTTCGGATAGTGGAAAAATGTGTAAGGGATGTCATTTAAAAAAAAAAGTTTGGGGTCAATTCCGGTTAAACCGGAAGTGGTGAATTTTCAGTGCAGAGGTCAAAATATGCGTATTCAAGTACTATAATAGCGACACACCAAAATTGATATCTGTATGTTCGAAGCTATAGAAAAATTGGGAGGCGTACCTCACCTCCTGGTCACCCGGTATATTAGATATTTATAGACTTAGTTGCTACAGAAAATAAGAAATTTGGCAGGATTTTATTTTCATTCGGATGTGTTTTGTCATTGCTATCGCATACATTTGTCTGTCGCCTAGCAACAACCGTAAAAAAGTGCTCTTTTCTGACAGTTGTGAAAAATAAATAAGATTCTTCTTGTGTCCCAACTTGGTAAGAAATACCGATATACTCAATATACAAATAAAATACCATGATAAAAAGACTGCATTTCTAATTCAGTGCATAATTACGTCGCATTTTTTTCGATATACTGATAAAATCACAGGGTTTCCACAGGATGCTGGAAGAGGTATCTTCGTGGTTTTTGGTATAGATTAAAACTTAACATGCAAGTATATAAAACGCGTGAAAAAATGTTATTCTAAGATAATTAATTATTCGTGTGAACGACAAATTGTTTTTTTTTTCAACTTATAACGACTTCAGTAAAGATAATGAAGGTAAGTGGACAATATTTGCTTAAGTGAAGTTTTGTTTTTGATGCTGTTTGACCACCTGTTTGCCTACCCAGTATTAAAAGTGTTGAAATTGTAATGAATGTGATGCTACTCAACCCAGATAATTACTTAAATTCGCTATGATAAACATTCCTTTGCATTTCGCCACTGTAATGGGACATAATTGCAATATCTTTACAAGGGATTTCTACACTGCCTTCTCAACAACCGACTGTGTTTGCCGAACATATTCTTTCAAATAATTGATTGATTTGATGGAAGTACTAAAACGATCGTTATAAATGAAAAATACACCACAAACTGAATGAAATGAAACAATTAATTGAATATTCATCTATTTCAATGGCCAAGAAATTTCGGGGTTTGAAACATGTCTAATTCCACATTTTTTTCATTAAATAATTATTCATCTTTCTGTGTGAACATGACGGAGCAATCTCTGAAGATAAAACAATTATACAGGGTGTTTCCTAAATTGGGGCAACTAAAAAAATGGGTTGTTATATACAGGGTGTTTCCTAAATTGGAGAACGAAATCCGAAATATTTTTATCGCCAAAAAAACCATTTGAAAACTGATTCAGAACTGACCAACTCGAAAACGGTTAGAGATAGACAAATTCTGCGAACGCCAATCGATTCAGAATGGCCGACTCATTATATACTGAGAATTTGAACGGAAAAAATCGACGGACAAAAACGTCGATTACTTATATCATGATAGATAATTTTTTGAACTTTTTAATTTTCATTTTTCGAATTTTAAATTTCTGTCCTCGAACGTATTTTGACGTGCTGATTCCGAATCTTTGAACGAAAATGTCGAAATCTCATCGGAAATATTTTTGGCGCCAAAAAAACCATTTGAAAACTGATTCAGAGCTAACCAACTCGAAAACGGGTAAAGATAGACAAATTCTGCGAACGCCAATCGATTCAGAATGGCCGAGTCAGTATATACTGAGAATTTGAACGAAAAAAATCAACGGACAAAAAAGTCGATTACTTATACCATGATAGATAATTTTTTGAACTTTTTAATTTTCATTTTTCGAATTTTAAATTTCTGTCCTCGAACGTATTTTGACGTGCTGATTACGAATCTTTGAACGAAAATGTCGAAATCTCATTGGAAATATTTTTGGCGCCAAAAAAACCATTTGAAAACTGATTCAGAGCTAACCAACTCGAAAACGGGTAAAGATAGACAAATTCTGCGAACGCCAATAGATTCAGAATGGCCGAGTCAGTATATACTGAGAATTTGAACGAAAAAAGTCAACGGACAAAAAAGTCGATTACTTATACCATGATAGATAATTTTTTGAACTTTTTAATTTTCATTTTTCGAATTTTAAATTTCTGTCCTCGAACGTATTTTGACGTGCTGATTACGAATCTTTGAACGAAAATGTCGAAATCTCATTGGAAATATTTTTGGCGCCAAAAAACCATTTGAAAACTGATTCAGAGCTAACCAACTCGAAAACGGGTAAAGATAGACAAATTCTGCGAACGCCAATCGATTCAGAATGGCCGAGTCAGTATATACTGAGAATTTGAACGAAAAAAATCAACGAACAAAAAAGTCGATTACTTATACCATGATAGATAATTTTTTGAACTTTTTAATTTTCATTTTTCGAATTTTAAATTTCTGTCCTCGAACGTATTTTGACGTGCTGATTCCGAATCTTTGAACGAAAATGTCGAAATCTGATCGGAAATATTTTTGGCGCCAAAAAAACCATTTGAAAACTGATTCAGATCTAACCAACTCGAAAACGGATAAAGATAGACAAATTCTGCGAACGCCAATCGATTCAGAATGGCCGAGTCGGTATATATTGAGAATTTGAACGAAAAAAATCAACGGACAAAAAAGTCGATTACTTATACCATGATAGATAATTTTTTGAACTTTTTTATTTTCATTTTTCGAATTTCAAATTTCTGTCCTCGAACGTATTTTGACGTGCTGATTCCGAATCTTTGAACGAAAATGTCGAAATCTCATCGGAAATATTTTTGGCGCCAAAAAAACCATTTGAAAACTGATTCAGAGCTAACCAACTCGAAAACGGGTAAAGATAGACAAATTCTGCGAACGCCAATCGATTCAGAATGGCCGAGTCAGTATATACTGAGAATTTGAACAAAAAAAATCAACGGACAAAAAAGTCGATTACTTATACCATGATAGATAATTTTTTGAACTTTTTAATTTTCATTTTTCGAATTTTAAATTTCTGTCCTCGAACGTATTTTGACGTGCTGATTACGAATCTTTGAACGAAAATGTCGAAATCTCATTGGAAATATTTTTGGCGCCAAAAAAACCATTTGAAAACTGATTCAGAGCTAACCAACTCGAAAACGGGTAAAGATAGACAAATTCTGCGAACGCCAATAGATTCAGAATGGCCGAGTCAGTATATACTGAGAATTTGAACGAAAAAAATCAACGAACAAAAAAGTCGATTACTTATACCATGATAGATAATTTTTTGAACTTTTTAATTTTCATTTTTCGAATTTTAAATTTCTGTCCTCGAACGTATTTTGACGTGCTGATTACGAATCTTTGAACGAAAATGTCGAAATCTCATTGGAAATATTTTTGGCGCCAAAAAACCATTTGAAAACTGATTCAGAGCTAACCAACTCGAAAACGGGTAAAGATAGACAAATTCTGCGAACGCCAATCGATTCAGAATGGCCGAGTCAGTATATACTGAGAATTTGAACGAAAAAAATCAACGAACAAAAAAGTCGATTACTTATACCATGATAGATAATTTTTTGAACTTTTTAATTTTCATTTTTCGAATTTTAAATTTCTGTCCTCGAACGTATTTTGACGTGCTGATTCCGAATCTTTGAACGAAAATGTCGAAATCTGATCGTAAATATTTTTGGCGCCAAAAAAACCATTTGAAAACTGATTCAGATCTAACCAACTCGAAAACGGATAAAGATAGACAAATTCTGCGAACGCCAATCGATTCAGAATGGCCGAGTCGGTATATATTGAGAATTTGAACGAAAAAAATCAACGGACAAAAAAGTCGATTACTTATACCATGATAGATAATTTTTTGAACTTTTTTATTTTCATTTTTCGAATTTCAAATTTCTGTCCTCGAACGTATTTTGACGTGCTGATTCCGAATCTTTGAACGAAAATGTCGAAATCTCATCGGAAATATTTTTGGCGCCAAAAAAACCATTTGAAAACTGATTCAGAGCTAACCAACTCGAAAACGGGTAAAGATAGACAAATTCTGCGAACGCCAATCGATTCAGAATGGCCGAGTCAGTATATACTGAGAATTTGAACAAAAAAAATCAACGGACAAAAAAGTCGATTACTTATACCATGATAGATAATTTTTTGAACTTTTTAATTTTCATTTTTCGAATTTTAAATTTCTGTCCTCGAACGTATTTTGACGTGCTGATTACGAATCTTTGAACGAAAATGTCGAAATCTCATTGGAATTATTTTTGGCGCCAAAAAAACCATTTGAAAACTGATTCAGAGCTAACCAACTCGAAAACGGGTAAAGATAGACAAATTCTGCGAACGCCAATAGATTCAGAATGGCCGAGTCAGTATATACTGAGAATTTGAACGAAAAAAATCAACGGACAAAAAAGTCGATTACTTATACCATGATAGATAATTTTTTGAACTTTTTAATTTTCATTTTTCGAATTTTAAATTTCTGTCCTCGAACGTATATTGACGTGCTGATTCCGAATCTTTGAACGAAAATGTCGAAATCTGATCGGAAATATTTTTGGCGCCAAAAAAAACCATTTGAAAACTGATTCAGATCTAACCAACTTGAAAACGGATAAAGATAGACAAATTCTGCGAACGCCAATCGATTCAGAATGGCCGAGTCGGTATATATTGAGAATTTGAACGAAAAAAATCAACGGACAAAAAAGTCGATTACTTATACCATGATAGATAATTTTTTGAACTTTTTTATTTTCATTTTTCGAATTTCAAATTTCTGTCCTCGAACGTATTTTGACGTGCTGATTCCGAATCTTTGAACGAAAATGTCGAAATCTCATCGGAAATATTTTTGGCGCCAAAAAAAACATTTGAAAACTGATTCAGAGCTAACCAACTCGAAAACGGGTAAAGATAGACAAATTCTGCGAACGCCAATCGATTCAGAATGGCCGAGTCAGTATATACTGAGAATTTGAACGAAAAAAATCAACGGACAAAAAAGTCGATTACTTATACCATGATAGATAATTTTTTGAACTTTTTAATTTTCATTTTTCGAATTTTAAATTTCTGTCCTCGAACGTATATTGACGTGCTGATTCCGAATCTTTGAACGAAAATGTCGAAATCTGATCGGAAATATTTTTGGCGCCAAAAAAAACCATTTGAAAACTGATTCAGATCTAACCAACTTGAAAACGGATAAAGATAGACAAATTCTGCGAACGCCAATCGATTCAGAATGGCCGAGTCGGTATATATTGAGAATTTGAACGAAAAAAATCAACGGACAAAAAAGTCGATTACTTATACCATGATAGATAATTTTTTGAACTTTTTTATTTTCATTTTTCGAATTTTAAATTTCTGTCCTCGAACGTATTTTGACGTGCTGATTACGAATCTTTGAACGAAAATGTCGAAATCTGATCGGAAATATTTTTGGCGCCAAAAAAAACCATTTGAAAACTGATTCAGATCTAACCAACTTGAAAACGGATAAAGATAGACAAATTCTGCGAACGCCAATCGATTCAGAATGGCCGAGTCGGTATATATTGAGAATTTGAACGAAAAAAATCAACGGACAAAAAAGTCGATTACTTATACCATGATAGATAATTTTTTGAATTTTTTAATTTTCATTTTTCGAATTTCAAATTTTTGTCCCCGAACGTATTTTGACGTGCTGATTCCGAATCTTTGAACGAAAATGTCTAAATCTCATCGGAAATATTTTTGGCACCAAAGAAACCATTTGAAAACTGATTCAGAGCTAACCAACTCGAAAACGGGTAGAGATAGACAAATTATGCGAACGCCAATCGATCCAGAATGACCATGTTAGTATATACTGAGAATTTGAACGGAAAAAATCGTCGGACAAAAAAGTCGAGTATATCATGATAGATAATTTTTTGAACTTTTTTATTTTTCATTTTTCGAATTTCAAATTTTGGTCCTCGAACGTATTTCGACGTGCTGATTCCGAATATTCGAACGAAAATGATACCTACATTATGATAAATCGTTCATATCATTACTAACAATAAGTGCTGAATAGATTTCATTTGATGGAAATAAACCCAAACAGAAATACTTTTCATCCAAGTATTAAGGAGTGTTGAAATTCACTAGGAATACTTGGTCTTTATTTGAACATTTCATTAATATATCCTATTTTCAATGGCCCTCACACAAGGACACATTGTTTTATATTTCAATAATTTTTACATTCATGGCAGGTAAACCCGAGGTAAACCTATCATAATCAATGTATTTCTCGAAATGATTACTGGAATCGTTTTTTGAAAAGATAAGTATTATTTAGTTTCATTACCTTTTTTTGTAGATAGGTAAATTCAGAATACTACAGATAAGTTAGGCGGCGGCGACTAAAACAATGAATATATGTTCAATATCAAGAGCGAGAATATTACCATTCTGTTATCAAATTTGATTTCAGAATTGGCAAATACTGTTACGGTTGTGGAAAAAAAATATTTTACAATATTTGTTATCTTATGCATTTTGCGTGTATTTCATTCTATAACTTGTTCAAGAATAATATTCTAACAATGTTGTAGCAATAATAACGTTAGCCTCAACTGTCATCATAGTGACAAGATGTGAATTGAAATGTCAAAATAATTTTTCGTTGGCTTTCCATTTGATTATATGTGAAAATTGTGGTTGTGGAGAAAACACAGTCTGTTACTCGGTTAGAATGAAAATTCGCGATGCATCGCATCGAATTTTTCATTCTAACCTTGTTACAGAATACACTATTATACTTTTTATTCCGTCATAAAAACATGGTACATTACATTTTTTATTATTTTTCTGTATGCAGTTATGACACTCGCAGTGTTTCAAATTATGTTGAATATTAGGCATATCACATTTTTCTACACCCGTAACAAATTTCTTGCAATCAGTGTTCATTCGAGTGTTGTTTAGATCTAGTCTTTACTTGAATTTCTTAATTTTCGAAGTTGCTCAATGATAACGTTATTGTTGAAACTAATTAATTCATAAAATCTGGGAAATTGTACTGAAGGCGTAAAATCTGCTCTTTACTGTGTAGACGACCTTACTTAGTGAAGAAATTAAAACAACCAAACTCGTGACATACTTTTTATTCATAACAAAAGTGAGATGAACCAACTTGGACCTGCTTTAAAATAAATGATTGCCTTGGCATCTGGATGAATGTCAGTACAATAATGTAATATTTTGTTTACCTATATATTAGTTTAAGTAAATATTGAATGACAATATCTACTTTGCCAAAAATGAATATCAACTCGTTATTAGTATGGTTACAGCTCGTTTTAGTCGTACTTCTCATACAGAGTGCTGTAACAAAGGTTGATATCTTCATAACGCAATGTTTTTTGTTTGTTATTATTAATATAAAAAAAAAAACAATTTCATTTCACGCATTAATGCAGAAAAGTGACATTTTCCAAACCGAAATCGGTGCGGGAAAATGGGCAAAGAGCTCTGTCACAGAAAGAGTATTTATTGGCAAAATCAGACAGATCCATGCGCAGTAAGTTTTTATATACTATTGTTGCATCTAAATTGATAAAAAACGACAGAACATGTTTCCTTAAAGTTGCGAAGAAACCTCAACAAGAAATTATTAGAAAAACACAAACAAAAAAATGGCAGGCCATTATGAATTCCTCGGCCTCCAACTTCAGCTCACTTGACCTGAGGAAACAAAAGGTCAGGTTTTTGGATAAGCCAAAGTCTTCAATGTTCTTCAAGAAGACCCCGCGCATTGGCTTGTCCTTGTGCAGCTGCAGGAGGACCCCAGTATCCGCAGCTTTGATGTGAGCTTTTTGCTGAACGGGTTCCAACTCGGTGGCAGAGTTTGGGTTCGCCCGTTCAGTGTCGAATACGAGACCAAGTTCATCGGCTGCCCGGATTGCTGCCTTGAAAAGAAAAGCTCCAATCCCTGCTTTTTCATGGTCGCTCCATCCAGCACCATTCTGTTATGTAGACACTCCAAACTCAAAAGTCCCCAGCCTCCCTGTTGTCTGGGGAAGTATAACCGTGGAACGAATGATATAGGATGCAAGCTGCTATAAATATGCATCTTTTTTGAGTTTTATCGTCGAGTTGTCGCAGCTTTTCCTGAGTTCATTTTACTACTACAAAGTAGTAGAGTAGAATCGGAACGGCAAAAATATTGGTCGCAGCAACTTTGTTCTTCTCCGACAGTTCTGATGACCAGATCTGTCGGAGTTTGTGCTGATACTTGCCGCGGAGAGAGTTTTTAACTGTGTTTACCTCTTGGGAGCGGCGTTGCTCCACTCCCAAGTAGGTATACGTCTCTCCGGCATCAAGATGATGTAGGATACTTTGAGGCTCAACTAAGAATATAATGAAACACTTTTACCCTCTGTCGATAATGCAAATAGCGCAAATACATATACTTAGCTACAAAACCTATAAACGACCAAGAAGCATCATTCAGTGGAAAATGGAATCTTCAAAATTTAGGTCTCTCACCAAAGCTTAGTTTTTTCGTTCATTACTAAGTAACGTGTGATATTTTCTCATATGTGATACTTCTGATTTTGTGTACTTTCAAACTCTCATACGCGGATACATTGAACATAGTGAAAATTAGTCACGTTGATAAACACTTTTATAAACATTTTTGTCTTTTCAGTTGCTGAAACTGCTCTCTTCGTGGCTTTTTCTGTTGGTAAATGGGACCCTGGCAAGCACCGTTTTCATCTCCAACTACGGAATGACAAAAATGCTAGAAATGAGCACCAGGCCACCCTATTGCGTCGTTCAAATGGATAGGTAGGCAAGTAATGCAAGTTATAACCTATTAGTTGTCAAACGAATCATTCTATACATCGAGAGTTTCTTCTAAAGTATTCTTGCCCTCACCTTGGATTTTCAGCGTCTAACTGACTGTCGTGCTGGATCTGAGTTGCGCGTTTCTGTCTAGTGATCTACTGTAGGTTAATGAAATGAAGCCACTTTAAGGCCCATACAGAGTCAGCCATATTTCTTTGGCACGTTTTCCTTTCAAGTGACTTTATGATTGTATGTCTGGGAAACATATTTCTGGTAACAAACAACTAAACGCAATATGGAACTCAATATATCTAGCCTTAACTTGGCGCCCAACGTGGGGCACGAACCCCCGATCATGATATTGTGAGTAGTGTGGGAATATAAAGGAATGGCTCGAAACTTGAATTGTCAAATGATGAAATTCTTGGAAGAAAGCCTGAGGTTTCTTGGCTTTTTCGATATTTCAGATCTCTTCAAATTAGCTTCAAGTACAGCATAACCACTTGCATTGCCTTTGATATAGAAACGAATATACTGATACTCTTATGTGGTTATACTTTCTCTGTCTGAAATAGTTTATGAAGTTGTTGATTTTTTCAGAGGTAAAATCAGAGATATGCTACTGAACACGGACCCTAGAAGGATGAAGCAGATGTCTGATGAATCGATAGAACAACTTGAAAAAGTCTGTAAAAACAACCACATCCACTCACCTCATCAAGGTGGATTTATATATCCAGGCACAAAGTGGTGTGGACCAGGTAAGGCATCTCATTTCCCTTGGACGGTTTTCTTAAGAGAAGGCTGAAATCGATATATGAAATGGATGACATGTTGTTCTCTGGTCTCCCAAAGTTTGAAATCTTTCTTGTGTTCCGTTTTTGAGATATATGATAAAAAAATCGACCACTTTTACATTCACGGTATAGGAGAGCAGTACAGAAATGTGTCTAGAACATAAGTATTTCATGAACCGCTCTTATGACCGATTCGAAAAACGGAACACTTATTTGTTATTCAAAAACGAAACTTCTATCAAAATTTTGACCAGTTCTTGTGTTTTGTTCTCGAGTTATTCAGTTAGAAAGTACATAAAGTTTTCACGTCGGAGTTGTACACTTAAAATGTCTGGCAACGCTGCGCCTCCATAAAAAGAGCAAGTACGATGTAAAACAGAGAGGGAAAGAACTTCAAATGATAGTTCAAAATAATAGGCGGCGGGTCAGGGACAAAAAGTGCTGTGATTGTGGACTTGAATTATTTTTTTGTAAATCGATATGTTTGAAGTCGAAAATACGTTTTATTGAATCAAGGATGTTCTACCGTTATCACGAAAATTGATTTTTCTAAAAAATTAATGGAATTCCTTTGATGTTATCTACGAGAGCACAGGAGGGCCACAAGAGTTTTTTTTCATTTCGACTTTTTCTAGAAATTTCGTCGATAATCTCGAAAATTCGACTTTAATGTCGAAATTTCTATTTTCGACTTTAACATCGAAAATTCGACCAAAATATCAAAATTTCGACCTTTTTCTAGAAATTTCGAAATTGAAGTCGAAATGATTCCATTTCGACGTGAACGTTGAAATTCAGATATTGAAGTCATAGTTTCGACTTTTTTCTCGAAATTTCTACTTTTTTCTCGAAATTTCGACTTTTTTTTTAAATTTCGACTTTTTTCTCAAAATTCCGACTTTTTTCTCAAAATAATGAAATAAACACTCTAAAAAAAATGTACACTACTTTCGAGTTTAAACTCGAAATTGAGAAAAAAAATATCGCATGTCCGCACTACGCCTTCGTACAAAACTGTTCACTATCCCGGAACTTATGGCCAAGACGTTGGAATCATAATATGTTGAGTCAAGAAATGCAATATTAAAGATTTTTTCGTTCAATAGCCAAGGTATGAATTTATAGAGCTCCTGCGGAAATTTATTATCGCTTTCCATTCAAATATACTGGCGTTATAAAAGTAGAACTTATTACAGGATGATCTGCATTTTTTTTTTCGCAAAATACAAGCTGCTTTATGCGAAGGCGTAGAGCGGACATGCGATGTTTTTTCCTAATTTTGAGTTTAAATTCGAAATTAAGAAAAAAAATCGCATGCCGGGCTACGCCTTCGTATGTTACAGTTTGGTCAATACGTGACAATATATTTCATCGATGGTCGGGCAAAAAAGTGCTGGTCCTAAGGGATCACTTTGTTGAACACCTCTCACACACAATATCGATGGTCAGTTTTTAACTGATGAGTTGAAAATTAACAAAAACAGAGCATAATCGTTTCAGCTGATACGCAGAGACTAATACTTAGCGCACTTACAGTACATTTGAATTTATTATTATTTTTTGCAGGAGACAGGGCCAAGAATCACTCGGATTTGGGCTTTCACATGAAAGAAGACTTATGTTGTAGAACTCATGATGAGTGTCCGAAATTTCTATCAAGTGGCGAATGCGCCCAAGGAATCTGCAATAAGTCTCGGTTTACGAGGTAAATTTTTAGTCTGTAGTGATATTAACGGTGATATGAAAATCGAAATGTGAATGGAGTTAATCTACACAATACTAAACAAAAGTCTTTCATCACTGATGCAACAGTTTTATAAAGACTGATATTTTGATATTAGGTTATAAATAGGTTGAATTTTAATAGCCTGCCCTCAGACAGGTTTTGGGACAACTGGCGCAACTGTTTTATAATATCTGGAAATTGGTCTGTGGATATCAAGACAACTAAAAACTATGTGGACATAGTCCGTCAGCAGAATATTGGGACACCACGTTTCAGAAGCTCGCTAAACCGGTCAAAAAATTTGGTTCGTGAAAGTATTTTATGAAATCTGAAAATATGCAAATATAATCCTCACTCAACATACACACGCCCTTATTCAACTTGAAAATTCGAAAACCGTTAATATTTTCGATACCATACCAAATTTCATTAAGAAAAGTTGATCCGTTATATGTTTTTTGAAACTTATAGCCTTAAAATTGAGTGAGCATTCTATTTGCATTTAGCGTGCTGCTGAATATTCTGCTGACTGACTATGTCCACATAGTTTTTTAGTTGTCTTTCTATCCACAGCCCAATTTTCAGATTTTATAAAACAGTTGCGACAGAAGTGTTTTTTTACAACTTCGGAACCACCCCCGCGCCAGTTGTCCCAAAAACTGGCTGACTGACAGCAGGCTATTAATATTCAACCTATTTAAGACGTAATATCAAAATATCAGCCTTTATAAAACTGTTTCTGGTCTCTCAGTTTTCCGACTATATTGTGTTAATTGATTGTAGTCGAGTAAGCCAAGAATCTAACGGACATAATTCAACAGTCGTAAGGGACATGACGACATAGTTTTCCATGAGAAGACCTAGGGCACTCCTCATGAAGGGCCCTCCTCCCTTTCGGTATGAGGCCTGTGGTGCTACCATCTATATATTTTATTTTCCTATTTAATTATTGGTTATATACCTCATTCAATTGTTAACATTTGGGTTTTTATATCTACTTAATTATTATTTACACGTACCCCAGTCGTAAGGGACAGTAGTTGTTTTCTGTTCGTGGCTTGTCGACAAATTTTCTAATGTACATGATGTAATGGGAGTATAAACAGAGGTTTGAGTTTCATCTTAGAAATGAGATACTCAAATAAAAAACTGAATATGCATGAAGCTAAAAGGATAGATAACACGACTCTACAAAAAATCTTTTTGTCCTAAAGTTTATTTCATGATTTTTCGGTTGATTATGCATGAAAACCCTTATTCCACGTATAGTTTGCTTTTGTGATAGTTATAATAATAATACAAATTTTCAAGTTTTTATAAGAATTTTAATTAATTTTATTTAATTCAAAAGTACTCCGCTATGAAAGATCTGGGATCTTGCTCCAAAGTATATATCGGCCAGACAGGTAGACCATTTAAAAGCCGCACACGTGAACACCGTATGAATTATGAAAACAATAAAACACATAATATTTTGGAGGAAGGCCATGACTTCGATGAAAACTTCGAAATTCTTCATGTGGAAAATAAGGGCATTAGGATTAATTATTTCAATTAAGTAGTAGCTATGTTTTGAGATTTCCAGGTAGGTTCATTGTTATTGTCAATTTTATAAGTTGTATCAGTCTAAGTATTAACGATAATTATAGGTACTCCCTAATTATTATGTTGATGGATAAGAAAGGTATTTAAGTAATTTCAATGAAGAATAATTTAATGTAGTACATTCGCTTGAAAAAGATACTGTGTATCGAAATATGTCGCAAAGACAATATATTTCCTTGCTCAACAACCAATCAGTGGATTTCAAATTTTGAAATTCAGCCAATAGAATCGGAACTACAGTGAAAATATAGCTTGTCGCTGTATTTTCACGGTGATAAACATGCTTAGTTTTTGTTTTACTATCTGTCAAGTGAAAATAATGATTTAAATTATAAACGTCAAATTTATGTGTTTTGACTAGTTATCTTTATTTATCAATATGAGCGATCATTGGAGACAAATGTCCATTGCTATCATAGATGAGGCCGTGGAAAAGAGTATTCCGTTGAATACGGCTAAAAGTAAAGCATCAATTACCAGGTGACACGATTTTTCTTTAGTTCAAATCGATATTGTCGTCCTAAATATAATTCGTTATATGATTAAAAACCTATAATTTTTTGGAATATAAGTTCATTGGCAATCCCAATGCAAGAAAATACAACTCGTCCTGCGGACTCGTTGTATTTTCAGCTTTGGGATTGTAATTCATTAATATTCCAAAAAATTATCGGTAATAATCATACCACTTATTATATTACCCCTGACAATAAATTTTGTGGAAATTTTAATCGTGTTTAACTTAGTGTCATAACTATGGATTTCCATCAAGTAACGGCCACGTCAATCCAAAATCTTTGGATCTGTTTTGTTCCTAGGTATAATAAGTGAAACAAAAATACAAATTTCATTCAATTCACATGTTATTCGCTGTAATATACAATGAGATTCATCAATATTTGTCTTTCGATTTGTTATTGAGCTTCACCAATTTTTTTTTCTTATAGGTCTCACTGTGACTGTGATGCGGCTTTCAGAAAATGTCTACAAAATGTCAATACGGAAACAGCCAATACCATCGGGGCTATTTTTTTCAATGTTATCCAAGTTATTTGCTTCAAAGAGAGAACGCCCTGTACCCCGTGGCAGAGGTAGGAATATAAAAAACATATAAGTACAGTTGAACGGAAGGAGGGTATTTCAACTGCTATCATCATCAAATACGCTCGCCGGAAAAATTGGCGGGACACTCAAAATATTGATGAAGTTTGCTCATCAATTACTTTGTTATTCCAAGTTCGATTGGATTTTTGTTTTAATATGGGGCAGGTTCTCTATATCGAGAACTATAACAAATAACAATTTCAACCAAATCGAGCAGGACCAGAGCTGCGCCGGGTACTGATAAATTGTACTCGAGTACTGGGTACCGGGTACTTCCAATAATAATCCAAAAATAATTGAACGATATATTCACCCACTGGGTTTTCTCTGAGTCTTGCTAATGCAAAAAGTGGTGAAGGTATAATTACCTTCACCACTTTTTGCAACATTTAAATAACCATGAACAACTATCAAATCAATAATGACTAAACTATTTTGTAGTTTTCAGTCCATAAAGGATAAAATCAACGATAATAATAAAAACAATAGATAAGAACAATCAGAAATACATGATTTCTTGGATTTTCGCTTGATTGAAGACCATAAAGTTAGAAATAAATGATATCTTAAATTTTTGCTTGATTGAAGTATAGGTTAGAATATGAAGATCCAATATAGTTTACATGCACATTACTTCACGCACGTTGTCATGGTGACGAAGGAAAATGAAAAAATTGTCACTTTGCATATTGTTGTCAATGCGCGAACCTTGTCTTTTTTAACGTTTGCAGAAAAAATAATTATTCAGTAATGGCGTAACTGGTTGATTCTGTTTGCCAGGATTGGCTTCATAATAACTAATTTTGATGATTTAGTTATTATGGAGTTTTGAGGTTGCTATCGGATACTTTTATCTGATATGTACGGGTACGAGTACCGAGTACTTCATATAAAATGTACTGGGTATCGGGCACAGAGTACCAGAAATGTACTCAAGAGTACAGTATTCGGGTATTTGTACTGAGTACTTTCCAGCATCCCAGCTCTGAGCAGGACCGAATTTACATTCATTTTGTGCGGGGTCCTTTTATTATAAAATTGTGTAACGTGAATTCTGGTGCTTTCTGATGAGGAGCGCTTCAACATCCTGAGCTAGCAATCCACGCAGTCCGATAATCGAGAAAGAAATCCCTAGAGGACGCAGAATGGAAAAAATGAATAAAATACCGGGTGTTCCTTAAAATACAGGAGTTGCGTCCACTTTCGGTTAAGGGGTTGCGTGATAATGCCTGTATATATAATATTGAAATTATCATAACCAAAAATCCGTCCAAGTACGAAATTTTCACAAATCAGTAGAACCATTTGTCAAAAAAATGTCGTTAAAAAAAATCTAAACGAGTAAAAACCGACTCCCTTTTCAACATCTTGAATTCATCTCAGAAAATGTATGCAGAGCTCATAATTTAAGTTAAACTATTCAATGAGTTTTTATTTCTATGAGTTCGTCTTGTTTTCTTTTCAGGTTAAATGACTACCCAGACAAACCGCTAGGCCATTGTTTCTCGCAATTCCAGGAATCTCCTAGGTTTATGGGTAGTGTAATTAAGGAATACAACCCGAGGAACAAAAAATCTCGCTTCGTTAACACATTGTTGCGAAAGATTGGATACCTGTGATATTTTATTTTAATATATTATATGTTTTATAATTTTTCTTTATTTTTATTTCATTTATTAATAATTAATTTTTGTCGGAGAGTCCAAATATTTTCACCCTGTGGAAAATATGAGGCAAACATCTGACAGAAAACAACTACTTCCCTGGCTAATACCACGGCGGACATTGTGTAGATAGGTCGTTTTTACTATTTTAACAATTTGGAAAATAATAATGTATATAGGTATGGTGCCAAATGATTAGAATGTCTAATTCATGTCTGATATTTAAGTCAACTGATTTATGATAAATGGATAAGAAGGTGCTCAACTTTTTCAAATAATAAACATTTTGAAGAAATGGAGATACAGGAAAGATTTGTGAATACTCACATCGCATAAAGTATTCAAAATAAACTTATTGCCTAACAGTTTACTTCGTCATTTCAGTGAATTCAATGTTTTTCAGAAATGGCTATACTCAAGCTGAAGGAGACGCTCTCTGTGCTCAGATCCACTTTAGACCCTCCGAAAAGTACGTCCCTCTGATGCCACTACCATAGAAATCAATCAACGCACCTCCATTTTCTGCGGTGAGGAGGTTGAAAAAATATTTACACCACAGTGTTAGTTAGATGTAGATGAAGTCACCATATCACTGCGTCGAGGTTTCGAGAAAATTATGCAAATAGAATATGTAGGAATTATTTTATCAAAAAAAGCATGCAGATAGTTATTCCTATTAATTATCTTCTTACAGCTATTTTTATAGATATTAAGAAGTGATAGAATAGCAGAACTGAATTTTTTCCTGGCTATAGTTGACTTTTCAATAGATTTGTAGATATTCTGGAACTTTCTGGTAAGCCATGAAGGGGCTTGACAGATTTGTAAGACATTTTTTCTACAACCGCTTTCCAAAGTAGCCTTCGAGCCTCTCGAGCGACAATATTGAAAAAACGCTCGATCAAGCTGGTGTAGCAGGGAACCGGGTTCGATCTCGACCGGCGGTCCTTTTTTTTCTTAGACATGAGTTATCTCTCTCTTTTTTGTAAGAGATGTGAATTATGTCATATTCGGATAGTTTATACATTTAGGATAGCTATTGAGTGTTAATTTTCTCAAAGGTAATATTATAAACCTATCTAGGTGCCTAAGTTGAATAAAGTATCCAAATTTTTTTTATTATAAGAGCTGCGTTTGTAGAAAAAGTCTCATTTGTATTTCGATCACAAAACTGTCATTGCCGCTATCCAAATGTTACCGCTCTTCGCCGAGTGGCAATCTGTCACTTTGCGCTCTATATACACAAATAGCTATTGTACAAAATGAAACATATTCAGAAGCGTTGACTCATTTTATACCCATATTATATGAAATTTGTTGATGTTCATTAGAAAATGTGATAGGTATGTGATGTAGGTTTAGAATATACTAGGTATATGTATACAGAATAATGTTAGGCTATTATGAAATTATAGTCAATATAGAAATGTTGAATAATAATAGATTTGATGACGAGGTGAGGACACCCCTCATTTTTCGAAGTTACAGGGTTCAAAACTTTTTTTTTCAAATGAAACCTTGTATATTTTTTCTGGTTTTGTTATCAGAGGAGAGTTCCAATGAAAAATTGGGGCCCTGATGGAATTGCACCATCCATATTTCACAATGATTACTGAAAATAGTGTCACAACGGAATGGTACCCTAAAATAAACGCACCCAGAGAGTCATGATGTACCCGAGTGATTATATAGAATCACCGCTTTTTTATTTATTTATTTAACGGGGACTAGCCCAATTCAGACAAAATACAATTATTGTAAGTAGGATCGAACATTTACAATAAAAAAGAAAAAATTTTTTGAGTTGATTGCTTAAAGATAAAAAATACAATAAAATGTACACTACGATAAAACTTGTATAACTAGGAAAATGTATAAAAATATAAAATATATCACTTGATGCTGAGAGACTCGAGGAGAAAGGATATTGGATGATAAATGCTTTATATAATAATCGTTTTAAGTTGCAACTTAAATTTATTTAAGGGCGAATTGAAAAAGTCTAATTGACTGTAACTATTTGCTGTTCTTTGGATACGTGGTAAGCAGCTATTGTATCTATAGTTGGTTCTATAGAAAGGAATATGAAAAGTATTGTTGTGTCTAGTGGTGCGTAAAGGCACTCTGAAATGTATCTTACTTAGTAATTCAGGACAGTTGAGCTTGCCGCTTATGATATTATGAAGGAATATCAAGTCTCTGTGCTTTCTTCTTGTTGACAGCGATGGTAGATTGAGAGTTAGCTCAGTTTGACAGTGGTCGCGGAATAAATGTAGTTTGAAGTTGATGTAATTGAAAAACTTGTGCTGAACTCGTTTTTTATCAATTATGGCTGCTGGTCGGTGATTCAAAGCCACGCGACTGCAGACTCTTTTTTCTGATGGACCAAGAAAGTGCTAGGAATCGCACGTTAAAAGGTAAGACCTCGGTAATCCTTGGCTCGCACAAGTTTCAATTTCTGAGGGCTGCTGTTCGCAAGGGGACGACAGCTGTTTGAAGGATTTTTTTTCAACAATTTAACTTATTTTACGAATAGCAACAAGCTCTTTTCACTTGTTGAAAAAATTATGAACAATTAAGAGATTACCCATTCGATAAATGTTGTTTTTTTGTTGAAGTGAAAAGAGCACGTTGCCATTTAAGAAATGGCTATTGTGAGCATATTATCATGGATATACTATACCGTTTTGAGGCAATTACAGGAAAACCTCAATTTTCAACTGTATCTCTTCTCGAAGCTTCCTCTGGTAACTGCTGATATCGTTCGTCAGTTGTGATGATTTAAGTTTGATTTTCATGGCCAATTGGTCGATTGAATAATCAACTGCATCTCCTCCATTTTTCAATCGGTTTTCAATTTTGAAAAACAAATTCCAAACTCTTCCGGATAATTAAAAAAAATGTAGTTAGAGGGTGTCATTCGAAAAAGAAAAAAAAAGGTTGGGGTCACTTTAAAACTCTATTCATTCACATTAAATTTTCATGTGTCAAAATATCTCTCCTTGAAAAGGGGAACATTCTCCATGAAAATTGAAAAATGAAAAATATGATTTTTTTTGTGGGGGGGGGGGTACCTCACCTCGTGATCACCCGGTAATAATAGGTATCTTTATTGAAATTAGTCTAATAATGATTTGATGTTAACTTATTTCACTCTTGTGATATTGTGTATTTGCAGTTATTAAAGTGTCACTTCAAGCATTTTATTTTTTTACATGAATGCATGTGGTGTATGTTTTGGGGGAAACACAAAATTCCAAATTCGATTATGGAAATAACACTTGAAAATGGCATCATGAATCATATGAGATTATGTTGTGGTCAATACAACAAAAAGATAAAGTAGTAATTTTTCTTCATTTATTGTCCTCAGCTTCCTTTAAGGCGCTATATGGACATCCCCAACGGCGGCAAATCCGTTACCATCCGGCCTTCAACCGGCGTAGACAGTTGAGGTGTATCGGGGGAATGCAGTAGTTTGGCTCGAAGCCATACTGCAATACTGCATCCCAAGTGTATTTTTGTCACAACATATAACCCATTCATACAAGTGTTCTGGCTTGGCCTTGTTGTTACTAACTCCTTGCGCCACCTATGGAGCAGCATGATTATTCGTAGTCCCGTCAATCATGAAAACGTGGGAAAGGTATTCTTCAATAAACCAGAGTTAATTTCTAATGAAAAAAAGTCTGGTTCTTTGGAGAATCGAACTCAGGACCCTTGGATCATGAGACTAGCGCTTAACCACTGCGCCACCTCGCCTACCGCTCCAAACGTTCCAATAGAGCACTGTCAGTGACGTAATTTGACAGTTGTCAAAAATTCGATGGGGGGACAAACAAAGCCATTTTCCATAAGACTACGCGTGTCCTTTTTGTGGATTTTCTGCGAAAATATTTCTAAAAAACACGTTTTAGTTTTTCGCGTCGCGCATCTCGCATTCTGATTGGCGAATTCTTGACACGATTCACCAATTCGCCAATCAGAATGCGTGAAGATGGCGTGACGCGCGACGCGAAAAGCAAAAACGATGCATTGGGAACTCAGCTTTAGCCTTAACGGAGGAAACTCGAATTGACATACGTCATGAGTCATCATTGTCACCAACTGTCAGTGTCATTTGTCAACGTGAAGAACAAAAACAAACTTTCAAATGATGAATTTTGAGGGAATATACTTATAAACGTAAAAGGAAACCGAAGGTTAATATATGAAAAGGAACAGTTTTTCCCGAAAATGGAACAAGTTAGACTTTTAGTGCAAGAGCAAGGCCGAGAGGCCAGGAATTTATTAGCATTCAATATATCTGCTGAGAAAGCAACCTTTAGAAGTAACTATTGTCCTTCAGCTAAAAAAAAATATGCTATATTTGATTAATTTCAGCTAAAGTATCCCGAAAGCCTCCCTGTCCACCCAGGATTTTAGAATCCCCACCAGCCACCAAGACAGCTATAATTCGTGGTAGAACTGGGGCCCGAGTTCGATCCGCTTCTACTGGTCGAGACAAGAGATCAGAGTTGAGGGCCAGATATTGGGCCCTACTCTTTGGTAACTTGCAAAGATCTGTAAGTATTCTAAATTATGGCAAAAGACTATTACGTAACTGAAATATCTGGTGATTTCTGTTTGATTGACATTTAGTATTTGATTTCATTAAAAAAAGCATATATATTTTTAGATTGCTGAAATATACAACACTGTTGAAACACACGAAAGTCTCATAGAATGCCAAGAAGTCCTTTTAGTCCTCGAAAACTACCTGAGAGACTTTGGTGCTCTAGCAGACTGGTTTCGCCTTAAATGGGACTATGAAAACACACCTGCCTTACAAAGACCTACCTCTGTTGCCTGGGATATTTGCAAAACCAACCTTGCAAAAACGAACTGTTCTGGAAAATCTAGCCCCAGTCTAGGATCTGGTAGAAATAGTCCCAATGTATCTGGAAAAATGAGCCCTAGAATGTTTTATTCAAAATCAAAACCTTCCAATTCATGTCCTACCAGTCCTCTGCCTTGCATAGACCAGCCAATATTTGAAGGAAAAACTTTAGAAACACCACCTTTCAGTCCACAAGAAAGCTCCAACAGGATTGCTGAATTGAGGAATGAGATGGCTGAACTTAAATCTGATCTGAGAAAGGAAATAAATTCAGAAGCTGAAGAAATAAATGATGAAAAAAATTCAGATGAGATGTCAGTTAGAGCTGAAACAAACACAAAAGAATATCCAGGTTCAGAGCAAGTTTTTGAAGTTCAGACCTTGTTACTTGATAAGAATAATTGCGAAGAGGTAGAAACTCAAACAGATTTACCAATGGAAAATATCACTAAAGAAATTGATTCTGAACAACTCAAACAAGTTGACAACACTGCTACTATCACGAAACCATCCAAGAAAATTGAATCTCTCAAGAAGAAAACTGATGACCCAAAAATGAACGATAACAAATCCAAGTTACTTCAAAAATCTAGCTTAAAGTCAAGTGTTAAATCAGACAAAATCTCACAACCGAAAGCTAAACCAATGGATAGCACAAAATTCAATGCAAAGGTGAAGAAATTTAGTGTTAACAAATCCACCAACAAAGAAGACTCATCATCTGGTATTGTACCACCAGACAAAAAGTTGGACAGTGATGTTACAAACCCTGAAATTAAAAATGAATCTGGAGAAGGTAAACAAGGTCTTCATCTCAATTTTGAATGTGAACCAACACAAACCATGGCATCTTCTGTACAGCATATTGATTCACCTAGCGAAGATCAAAGAACTTATGATGTTTTGAGGAAATTAGGGGTTCAAAGTTCAGAGAAAAGCACCTGTACAGATGATGACTTTCCCAAATTACCCGTCAAAAGAACCAATGTTGTGAAAGTCAACCAGGAATGTCAGACTGAAGAAAATGAGAAGAAAACCGTAACGGTTTTGCCTAAAACTACAAAAGTGGACGTGAAAACTAGCAGGCCCGTTACAGTGGTTCGCCCTGCTTATTCCATTGCTTTAACCAAAAGCGCTTCTGCTAAGATTGTTCCTTCAAGGCCAAAAGCGGAATTGAAACCAACAGTAGCCACAAACAGGAATAGTACCTCTATAAAACCGACTAAAACATTCTCAAACAGAAACCCTCCTATGGGGAGGAACACAGAGCAAAATACCCTATCGAGAAGTAAAACAGTCAGCGACATAAAGACTACAGCCCCCATGAACACATTCAACTCTCGTGCCAGAATCCCACCTAAAGCGGAACCCCCAAAACCCTTGCATCAAGCACGGAACCCGAGATCTCAAATGTTGACGAAGAGCAAGACCACTCTAACCAAAGAGCATTTGTCAAAATGTTTGTCCTTGAACGAGTACGCCAGCTCGGTAGAGACATTGGTTAATCAAGAAAGGTCGGCTGGGTCTGCGAATGTAACGAATTCTAGTAACAGCATCGCTAGTTCTTCCGAAACGCTGAATAATGATAATGTCAAGAGTGAACCTGCTGACGGTTGGTTAACGGTTAAGTGTCGTTCGAGGTTCAAAAACAGCAGCAAGCCCAGGAGGTCTGATACTGCCTTGTCTTGGGCAACGAGATTCCATCAGGTCAGTATTTTTATATTTTTTATTATAATTATATTTTTTTAATCACAAATTCACGTGTTTGCCGTCTCTCTTATTATATCTTGTTTCTATTTCCTTTTTGTGAATTTGGATTAATAAATGTCTTATTATTATCATTATTATTATTATGTAATTATACAAACTACACAGGATACTAATATTCACTTGGAAAAGCTACTGTGTTAGCGAAACATGTGTGTAAATTAAAGATCGAATCGTCTCCTGTGTAGTTTGTATAAATACTATGTTTATTCATCGTGTATCAACCGGGTCAATCAGAAGTTGTCGAATTTGCAGGTTAGCGCTACTGCCAGCTTGCCAGCCCTAGCGCTACTCCCGGAAACTTCTGCGGACGCCACCAGACCCCCGAAATCCATCGAAAAGAGCGTCAAGGAGAACCTAAACACCCTGAAGTCTCTGCAAAACAGCACCGACCCCAACAAGGCCGTTCTGCGAAGATCCAACACGACCATGTCCAAACTGACCGTCAACAAGGCCTCCGTTCAAGAAAAGAACAAAACCAACCTGCAAATCAAGCGCTCGGCGGAAAGAGAACGCTTCCAAGACGACATCAAAAAAATGTCGGACGTCGATTCGGAAACGGACGACGAGATGAAGCTGAAGGACATGCAGGACGAAATGGCCACCGAGGCGGAGCACCGGATGAAAGCGAAGCAGCTGTCCGAGGAAGAGGACAGGCTCACCAAGGAGATCGAGCATCTGCAAGGGTTGGAGATCGAGATTGATACGGAGACAGATGGTACGGAGACTGACGGCGATGAACTGCAGGGGGATAATGACGATGACGGGGAATGCTCGGCGACTAATTTGGAAGATGATGAGATGTCCTTGGAGGCGAGATACGAACCTATGCTGGCAGGTTGGTACTGTTTCATTTGTTTAATGTTCATTCATGCATGTTAAAGGAAACAAATAGACAGAGGAGAGAATAGAAATCTCGGGTATACATTCACAATAAACTTATTATTGGTTCTGCCGTAATAAACAAACTTAAAATATCTTTGTATCAAAGATCCTTCTCCTTCAATACTCCCAAGGTATTCAATAAAATACCAACAGCAGTAAAAAATCAGATTCCTTGAAACAGACTTGTCCATTTTGCTGACTAAATAAAAATGGGGTGAGACAGAAAGAATTATTATAATAGTAGCTTCGCCTGGCTTGTTTCATAATGAAAGAATATTGAGACAACTAAGTTTGTCATTTTTGGACTCGGGAGAAGTCACTGTTCGTCACTGCAATGTTCTCTAAACTTAACAGTCTTTTCGTTTTCTTGTTAATAAGGATATTTTAACATAAATTTTTGAAAGAAATCTGTAACTGCATGCTATTGCAGAAATGTCATGGAGTGAAAGAATCGACACACTGGCGGCCCTAGAAGCTCTGAACGCCAGACATCCAGGCAGAGCTTTGAAGCTCCATCAAAAATTGTCTAACCCGGCGAGGAAAAGTAGTCTAGCAGAAACCGTAAGAAAGTACCAAGCTAAACAAGCCAAGGCCCAGCAGAGAAGGCAGGATTTACAGCACGAAAAAGCTCAAAAGTTGCAGACTCTACTAGCAAGAGTGGAAGACGTGAAGGCCGCCAAGTTGCAGTTGATCGAAGACAAACGGAAGAGAATGGAGTTGAGGTAAGTAATGACAGAAATTGAATTTATATGATTTGTGGTATGAATCTAATGAAAGAAATTTTTGGAGGCATTAGGTTTCTGTTAGAAAGACAGAGATAGACTTAGTGTAATAGCACAATAGTTTTTCTGAATTAGACATTGACTTCAGATGTTGAAGTTTTTTCACGCACAAATTCTAAAGTTTCAAATGCATATTTTTATCATTCAGGTTGCAAAGGGCCGCACTCAATAGAAGGAGACACATAAAGGACATTGTAAAAAAAGCGCATGATGAAGAGGAGAAGCTGAAAGAAATTGCCTTCATAAATGAATTGGAAGCTCAAAATAAAAGGTTTGTATCTTCATTATCATCATTATCATCTTTGAGGACAGCTGTTTGAATCCATATGGTACTGTATTCCTCTGAGTAAAATGGACTTTGTGCCCATTGAAAAGGTTATAACTTGCCATACAATAATTGGTTGGGGACATGGTGCCATATTCTTCTGTGTAAAACAAAAACAATTCATACACAAATGTGGAATCTCATATTTACCAAAAATTGACATAGTGCCCTTTACCTCATTGTTGACGAAATTGCTGCTGATATTGACAAATAATTTATGATTTCAGGCATGACTTTTTGCAATCGTGTAAAGAACAGAGGGGTCGTATACAGGGTATTCAAGAGGACAGAAAGAAGAGACAGGAAGAAAAGGCCGCCAAAGAGGCTGCAGTAGAGGAAAGGAGGAAAGCTTTGGAGAAAGAGAGATTGGAGAGGCTGGACAGGCTTCAGGATGAGAGGCGTCAAAGGGACGAAAGGATCGGGCAACAGCAGCAACAGAGAGAACGGGAGAGACAGGAGTTGGCGAGAGAAAAAGCTAGGGATAGAGAGGTATACTAATAATAATAAGTAATTGTGAATGAAAATGGAACGAGTTAATTGAAGTGGTGAAAACATTGAGTAATTTTCTTCATGAAGTAATAATAATAGTACAAGTTGATTCAGGAATTATTTCAGAATTGAAAAAAGTTTATATGAAACACTCGAATGAAGGGCCTTTTTTGTAATATTTTTGAAATCTTCAATGTTTTTGACTTTCATTTTAAATTGTAGAAAACGTCAATATTTAATAGTTCTGCTGAATAAAGGATATATAATATATATTTTTCTATGATTTTTTCTAGGAGCGACTGTCTGCTCTTCATGAAAAGCAGCTAGCATCAACGCAGGAGTTACAAAAACGAATTGAACAGAAACAGGAGGATTCCAAGAGAAGACACGATGAGAACATGGAGCAGATCAGGCAGAGAGCTCTGGAATTGTCAATTCATCGATGTCAAAATGATGATAACCAGGCTCCAAACATGGTTCCTTATCCAACACAAAAGCTGTGCACTGTTTGTAACGTACTGGTGAGTGGAATTGTGAATATTATCCAATTTTGAAACATTTGATTCTTGAAAAAAAATATTAAAAAAAACGAATGAAATAATTTGTATTCTAAATGTTTATAACTATTTTATAATTACGTTCTTCTCGCTGTATCGATGAGAATTCAGTTCTTTCGATAATAAAGCATATTTGATTTGATTTTAACAATTTTTGACCAACAATTTGATTTAATCTAGGTGGGGGAGGACTGAATAACAATTGAATTGATTGATTTAACCAAGATGAAGGCAGTAACAATAATAAAAAGGGAATGTTTAGCGGTAATTCAGACGTGAAAATGAAAAATTGAAAAACTGCAATAAAAATGAGGACCAGCCAGGGATCGAACCCGGGCCTCCCAATCTCTAGTCGGGCGCGCTGACCTCTACACCACCGGTCCTTAATTTGAAAACCGGCGGCTCACACTCTTAGTTCAGTCTTTCATGTTAGTAAATGAAAATGGTGGTGGAAAAATCATACCGACATGCAGCAAGACAACAGAAATCATAGCCGGACGAATGCATCCTCGGTTCATTGCGTCTGCTCAGGGCACACCCTTTCCGGATCCAATAGCTGCTTACCCCATAGTTTGGGTAGTGGTTATTTCCTTAATAATAATAGAGCGGGGATTAGCGCGGTGGAAGAGTATGCTCGCCTGGTGACCAACGGGTCCCAGGTTCGATTCCCAGCCGGCGCGAAGTTTTTTTTCATTTCAGATCTGAAAATCGTAGCCGGCCGGGAATAATCCTCCACGACTCCCTGTTGCGTTGAAAATTAACAGTGTTGCTCCTAAGGTGGCGTATGGCGTTAGTAACAAGGCCTATCCAGAACACATGGTAGCCAATGATCATAGCAGTCGATGCTAAAATAATAATAATAATAATAAAATGAATCCATGTTACACAGATGAACTTCCCCACACAACAGGGAGGCTGTGTGTGGGCAGGGTCCGACGGAACCAAAACAGAATAAAAAAATAAATAAAAAATAATAAATATAAATAAAAAATAATAAATATAGATAAAAAATAATAAATATAAATGAAAAATAATAATAGTAAAAGTAGTAAACATAGAGTATTGAATTATTTTTCGTTTGATTATTTTTTCTCGCCAATTTTTAATTTTTTTTTTTTTTTTTTTTTTTTTTTTTTGGAAAAAGAACACAAAGTCGTCCAATTCCAATTGGATTTATATCCTTTGCTCTATTAAATTTTGTGGTTTTGTGGAGACGACTTTGTGTTCTTTTTCCAAAAAAACTTGGTCTTCCACTTCGAGTATGGACTATTACCTTCTTAATTTTTTATTTATTTAGCATCGGTAATACAAAGTATTATAATAAAAAGGCTGGGAATAGGTATCTAGTCACAATGCCTGAGATTTGTGTAAGGTGTTTCTGTCTCATTCCCGAAGAGTTCTTGTCGTTACTCACGATCAATCATTTTCTCAGATCAAATCCGAGGTGTACCTCATGAGCCACTTGCGCGGCCGCATGCACCAGGAGGCCGTGAAACAGGCCAACCTCACGCCGAGCGACGTCGAACAGTACAACTTGACGCAGATCGTCGAGGCGCCCGTCGGTAAAGAAGACCCCAGAGTCGCCGCCGCCAGAGAGCGCGGCAAGACGCACCGGAAACGGTGCAAGAAAATCAGGCAGCGAATGGCCACGAGAGGGGCGGAGTACGAGACAGGTGAGCGTGGCTAACCAAAGTTGTTCGAATGAAACACCCAGTATATTTTCATATATTCCGATTCGCTGTTTTATTGGCTACTCAACGATTTTTTCAATTTTGGATTTCAACAGACTTTGTATTCATATTTTCGAACAAAAATCAAGTCGAAAATGTTCCACATCATTCTCATATATTTTTTTTATGGTTGCAGGTTACAAGCCGAATGTACTCGATGGCACCAACAAGAGGAGTCTCAACCGAAGCATCAACACAATCGGCTCTATAACGAACCAAGCAAGTCAAGGACTTTCTCCGGCAAGCTCGAGTCAGCTGGATAGGATACTGAACGAATTGACCCGGTTGCTGAGCAAAGGCATCAAGAACGATTTACTGGTGTTCCAGAGCGTGGGCGGATTCGCAGTTCTGGGAAAGCTTCTGGCTTTGGGGCAAGAAGGCAATACCTCAATCTCAACTAAGTAAGTAGTAGATGAATTCCTCCAATTTATAAGATAATTGATCATTTTTCCACCATGTGGAAAATATGAGACAAAAATCTGACAGAAAACAACTACTTCCCTGGCTAATACCACGATGGACATTGAATTACATTTGACAGATGTCATCCTGCCCCATCACAATGCCATCGTTTCTTTTTCTTATTGTACATTTCTGTTGCAGAACCTTGATTATATGCTGTAATTTGTGGCAAACAGCATGTAGAGGGGCAGATGGAATGAATAACTGTGAATATGTGATCCTTTCCAATCGTTTGGCGCCAGTTATTGATTTGCTTAATAATAGACTACTGGTGAGTACTCTCTTCCACATATCAATAGATTGACAAACATTATTTTTCGCATAAAAAACGCAATAATAGTCGGAAGTCTCGGCTGAAGGATCTAGGTCAATGACCTATTGGAATAATTTTTTAGGGGTCGCACGTTAAAAGTTAAGATCCTCGTCATTGCTCGGACAATTCTTCTGAAGACTTCTGAGGGTTGTTAGTAGGAGGTGCAGCTAGATGACAATTAGAACTAATTTTAGAACAAAGAAAAATTGGTACAGTGAAGTGCATTTATTATAATTATTATAAGCCCACGTCTGACCTGAACTTCTTTTACCAATTTGTTACCATTACTGAAAAAAGTCCACTTTGATAGATCCTTAACTAAAAAGTACAAAACAAAACAAATAAATGAAAAATCTTTTTAGAGAAAAGCTCTTATCTAAATGCCATAAAAGGAAGAACATAAAATTTGAAGTAAATCGAACCCATTATTTCTTATGATATAAAAGCTTGCCGCGAGAATAAATCTTGATACAGATGATTTCAAATTTTATTTATAAGAAATATATATTTCTCGCGACAAGCTTTTATATCATATGAAATTTTATACTGCAACAAAATGATGGGTTTAATTTACTTCAAACTTTATTTTCTTCTTTTTACCGCATTTAAATGAAAGCTTTTCTCTTGAAAGTTCTTCTTAAGTTGTTTTTTTTTTCAAAAAACAGTACGACTTCAAATAAACTAAAATCAAAAAACATTCCTGATGATAGCAAAGAAAATTGGTAAATTTCCCCCCGATGCCGTCTCTCTCCGGCCGTGCTAGTTAGTAAACGGTAAAGGTTCCTGTTTCAAAGGTCCATTACTAAGATAGATGACAGTCATACTTGCTTCAGTTCAGGTTCTGGTTAAAAGATACCGCCAGAAAGAAACAAGTTTACTGTCATTGCTAGGATCTTTACAGTTGGAGGTATGCTGTAGTTTTTCTTCTGACTAGTAGATGTCGCCATCATGATTAATTCAATGCAAATTCTTGATTAATTATCTACTGGGAATGGTGGTTAATAAAGACAATGAAAAGCATGAAAGAGAAGAACTTGGTTATCCATTATATGATTGAGATCATATAATATGGAAATTTGTTATATGACTGTTAAATTCAATACTTTAACGTCGAGTGAGCCAAATGTAAAAATAGGCTCTGGTTTTGGGTCCATTATTATTTGTGCTTTGTTAATAGTTATTTATGATACAAGTTGGTAAAGTAGGTCTTTTCTGTTTTCTCCAATGACTACGGAGATATCGCAATTTATTTTATCCATAAGCTCAATGAGTGGGAGAGAGAGTTGGAAGGACCCGCCGGACAAAGTTTCTCTTCATACTCATTGGGCTTATGGATAAAATAAATGGCGATATCTCCGTAGGCATTGGAAATAACACCATCAAACCTGGTATCGTTGGATTCCTCATTATCATCTCTAACCGATCATGTAATAATATACAGAGTGTTCCATTTGAAAATCAAAAGTAGATGTCATTTCCGGAAAAACCAGAAGTGTTAAATTATCAGTATTGGTGTCAAAATATGCATATTCAAATACTATAGCAATATACCTAATTTAAAATCTGTATCTTCGAAATTAGGAAAAAATTAGGGGGCGTACGTCACCCCGTGGTCATCCGGTATAGTATAACTACCTGCTAACCCAATTGTAGATATAGATATTTTGAATATATTGTAATCATTTTAAAAAATTGCTAATTAAAGTTAATTTCAAATCTTTCCATAAATACAAAAATAGAAATAAACACCTTAGCAAACAACAAACTTCGAAATTATTGAAATGTCTTATTGAAAAAAACATCCCGTGACTCATTTGGCAGCACGCAGTTACGAACATGTCAAAAAATATTGAAAAATAATTTTATAGTTTTCAAAAACAAAATCCACAGTGCCTTGCTTATTTAAACAATTGCAACACGACGACAATACTGAAGGTTATCCGTTGCTAGGAAATTGTTTACTTGAGACGCCTAACGCCTAGAACATCAATTTTTGCCGGTTGTGAAAAGATTTGTTGAATGTAATAAATCCGAAATAAAAATAAAAATGATCGAAAGTGAAATAATTTCAACCAAAATAAGTTTCCCAAGCCTCAGCCTAACCAGTGCATGTAAATTTCTCACCTTTAAGAAGTGTTGTGTAGTGAAAAATCCGGAAGTACTGAAGCCAGTCTGCGTCCTACACTTCATGCATCAGGAAAAAGGTATTTAAAAAACTTATTTTTACCATCGTCCATTGTGAAAACAAAGTAGAACCAATGCTACGACAACTTTTCACCGTTTTTCGTCACTTTATTCACTTTTGTCAGAATATGGACAACTTTTTCTTTTTAAATGAACTGTTGCGCACTTCATGCTCAGATCTTCAAAGTGATAATATAAACTCTCCTAAATATGATTCCCATAAAGACAATTAGTAATTTTTAACTTGTATCAATCGACAATTCTTAAATTTAGAGCATTATTCATTAGTTTAACAAATTTCATGAAATTGTCTGTCAGAAATTTTGTTTGAAAGAGCTCTGTGATTCAAGACAGTACAGAACGCTAGATCTGGAAGTGAAATTCCGTGATCAAACAGACGAGACCATTTGAAAATAGATTGTATTGTGGTCGTGAATAACAACTGGGTTCTGTTTTAGGTGCAGTTTTATATTTATTATATATTCAAAATATTTCCAGAATGGGTTTATAAGGTAAATACAGCATTTATTTTGATTACTCCTTTAATTTAAGAAACCATGGTTAACGATTTTCACGAAGATATAAAAAAAATATGAAAAGTGACTTTATTCTAATCTTTTGTCATTAAATATAAATAAATCTGAATAATTTTTCACTTGCTTTTTTTTGTCGAAGTAAACTTGACATGTAGTAATGAGAATTTTGTTGTCTGACAATTCAACGAAAAAAACTGAAAGCTTTTTGAGTTGAATTGTCCTAATGGCAACAAAACTCGAATTATAAATGTCAAGTTTACTTTGACAAGAAAAAGCTAGAGTGTAATTTTAATGATTATGTGACATAACGTCATCAAAAATATGTTTACAATGCTGGATGTCATGCTTTCAAAAGTTAGGTTCCGTTTTGTCGCTGAAAAAGTTAGGGCAAACTTTTTTCGCTGTAATAATGACAAAACACCGCGACATATGGCATTTTTAGTGCATGAATAAAATTGTCAACAAAAAAATAAACAAAAAATGAATCTCAACTGTTAAATGAAAAATCATGTTCTAAAACAAACTCCACATATAAAGTATCTAGGAATATGGATTGATGAAAAATTGAACGGGGAAAAACTGAAAGTCTTGTATCGTCTTCCATATGATACACCAGCAATTCAACTCTATATAATTAGAGATAAATTTTCGTTAGAAGAACTCTGTACAATAGAAACTTCCAAAATGTCCTTCAATATTGTGAATAAAAAAGAAATCAAACTTTATATTAACTAGAAATTCTGAAATACATAGTTATCATACTAGGCAACATAACTTGTTCCATGCTGATCCTGCTAAGTCAATTTTTGGACAAAAGAGATTCACATACATTCAGCTCTGTCAAATTTTAATTTTCCCTGAGAAAAGAGTAGAGAACAGAGTAAAGTTAAAAATAGTCTACCCGAAACCTTTAGAAACTTGAAACACATAAACAAACTTTTTATTTTAGAAATAAAAAAACTCAAATCATAATAATAATAATAATAATACGTGTTGACTAAGTAAAGTAAGCCATTTCATAATAACATGGCGACTCGGGTGTTGGCCAAGTTAAGCCCATATCATAATAATAAAATAAATTCAAGATGGGTCCCAAAACCGATCCTTGCGGAACACCCTTGTGTATTGATAGTCTAATAGACTCGGAGTTGTTACATTTGGTGTGATTTGGTACTGATTGCTCTATTAAATGAAAATAAATTTATTTTTACTGTTGCTTATTCGAATTCTTGCAATGGTGTAATGTGTTAGAGATATTATCATTCGTTAATATACTATCCCTGTACATCTCTATAGACCCGCCTCCTGGCAAACTCGTCGGTAGCTCTCACAAAGACAAAAGCAAATAATATCCGAATCGACCGCGACTGCACAAATTACAGACAAGATAGAAGACATCCTGCGGAGACAAATGAAACACGTGTATGATCGATAGGTAGACGGATGAACCATGAGGACGGGTTGGGCAGGTACGAACGATGTTGATGGGGCCGAAACAAGCGAGAGTGGTCTTGCGGCAGAGCCGGCCTCAGGCTGTCTACATCAACAATTGAAGTGGGGATAATTTTGTATATATTTTCATTTCACCATTAAGAAGTTACAACTGATCATAGTCTCCTTGATTTTTTTGAAAATATTAACAGGATGTTCATAAAATTAGACGTGGAATCATCTGCGGCTGAAAGACAAACTTTAGTCTTTATTTTGACTTCCTCATGTTGAAAAGGGAAACATTTTCCATTGAAAATTGAAAAATATGAATTGTTTTAAATTGAAAAAAAAAGTGTGGAACAGAAACTGTCAATTTGTTGAAATTTCACATTTAAAATGCGAAAAAAGTTCACGTTACTGAAACGACTTATTCCCTAGCCAATCCGAATGCGAACGTTGAACATTGGTCTTCAATGCTTAGTTAGCTCCCCTGTATATTCTTTCACTGCATCATAACTTGGAAAAAATTTATGTGACGTTTTTGTAGGCTCTTCAAGGAGAATAAAATTGGTTTATATAAATTTTTTCGATATCTTGTTTGGTTTTCGAGTTTTTTGCGATTTTAGAGAGTATACATTTTAATTTTTTTTTGTATTTTTCTTCCACTTTTTTACCAATTGGAAAAAAACGGTATGGACGTATTACTAGGGCATGTAGTATGAAGTCGATGCAATTTAATTTTTTTCATTACCTCATTAGTACGGTCAATATTTAGATTTTCCTTTTTTTTTTAAAAATATCTCCCGTACTATTGATTTAAGGAAAAAATTTAAATTTTTTGTAGATTTCCTGAAGGCGGCAAAAGTTGTCTCAAGGATTCGGAAAAATATTGACCGTTTCAAAGTTATTTCGTACTATCCAAATTTCAAAGTTTCCATGTTTTCTGATCATTTTAAAGAAAATATCGAAGTGATGTATGATTTGTTCTTATATTTGTGCTCTATCGATTGCGTTTTTCGAAATTTAGTTTTGATCGTTGGTTTCGGTTTTTTTGTGTGTTTGAATATCGAAATTTTTCGAAAAATTTCCCAGAAAACTCGTTTATCATTTTTCGATGATCCTTCTCAAAAACTACAACCTTCTGTAGGAAATATTGAAGTAAATCTTGAGTAAATATGAAAGAGATCAAATAAATTCCTGAACGTGTATGGAGGAAATTTCAAATCGATATCTTTGATAGTTCGTAAAATATAGCGTTATGAAAAGCCGCTTTGGACAAAACATTTTTTAAATTTTTTTTAGTTTTTTTAATCTTTTTTAGTTTTCGATAAGGATCATTTACCCGTTTGAATCATCTCTCTATCTTTTCAAATAAGAAAGTTAGGCCCCCCTACAAATCGATTATTTTTTTCTATTTTTCCATAAAGATCATAGTCCCGTTGGATTCGAGGTTTTATCTCTTGAAATAAAAAAGTTAGGTCCCCTGTGTAGTTCTCTGTCAGGAAGACCGCAGTAATACTTCTCTACAGATCTTAGTATAACCAGCTGGTTCTCACAGCTTTTATTCTTATTCTAGAAATCTTTCAGCTTTCCATCAATCGGCTCCCCAATCAAAATTTAGTCCCCGGCAAGTCCGCCTCTGCATCTGGCCGTGAATATTACGAAATTCAGGGCGTGCTTTTCGTTTTATGGGCAAGTCGGTCGGCAGCGCCATTCACCGTGCCTAAAAGCTTGGCGCTAATGCGTTCCCCCCTTTCGCCACGTCCCCCCTTTCCTGCGCCATCTACCTGCTACCTATGTTGTTTCTTGCCGTTTTCGTTCTTAAGCCGGAGGGACATAGATGCGAATTTTCCGAAGCAAGAGGGTGAAGTAGATGAAAATAAAGGTGCCGCGGTGAGATTTTCAGCGTATGTGGGAGATGGAGATGAACCGCGGTGAAATTTGGGGTAAACGGATAAGTAACGAACAAGACAAACATTACGAATAAGATAATATATTGAATAGTCATAGGAAGTGTGGGCAATTGAAGTTATAATCGCTGTTAGGTTGGTCTTTACATGACAGAAATAGTTTATAGGTTTTTCAGACAGGGGTAGGCGAATTCAATGAAGACACTACCTTAAATTACGGAAGAAACCAAAGGGGATTTTGGAACTTTTGTTTTACTGAAAAATAATTGAAGATTATAGTTAGAGAGCTGCGGATCTAAAATCGCGATGAAAAGCTGTAGGTACGTCTTAATTCCGTTTGGTGATTTGGTGAGATGGAAATTGGGCACATTAGTCGAAACTTTTGAAAATTTTGGGCCACAAGATCGATCATCGCAAAAATTCGACGTCTCCTATATGCTTCATTTTGTGTTCCTTTACATTTTTAATGTCTTCACATCGTGAAAATCCGAGTGGAACACTTTTAAAAAAAAACCATTTGCAAACTGATTCAGAGCTGACCAACTCGAGAACGGTTAGAGATAGACCAATTCTGCGAACGCCAATCGATTCAGAATGGCCGAATCAGTATACTCTGAAAATTTGAACGAAAAGTATCGAAGGACAAAAAAGTCGAGTATATCATGATAGATAATTTTTTTGAACTCTCTTATTTTTCATTTTTCAAATTTCAAATTTTTTTCCCAGAATGTATTTTGACATGCTGATTCCGAATCTTCGAACGAAAATGTTTAAAACTCATCGGAAATATTTTTGGCGCCAAAAAAAACATTTAAAAACTGATTCAGAGCTGACCAACTCGAGAACGGTTAGATATAGACCAATTCTGCGAACGCCAATCGATTCAGAATGATCGAATCAGAATACACTGAAAATTTGAAGGAAAAAAATTGACGGACAAAAAAGTCGAGTATATCATGATAGATAATTTTTTTGAACTCTCTTATTTTTCATTTTTCAAATTTCAAATTTTTTTCCCAGAATGTATTTTGACATGCTGATTCCGAATCTTCGAACGAAAATGTCGAAAACTCATCGGAAATATTTTTGGCGCCAAAAAAACATCTAAAAACTGATTCAGAGCTGACCAACTTGAGAACGGTTAGAGATAGACCAATTTTGCGAACGCCAATCGATTCAGAATGATCGAATCAGTATACACTGAAAATTTGAACGAAAAAAATTGACCTACAAAAAAGTCGAGTATATCATGATAGATAATTTTTTTGAACTTTCTTATTTTTCATTTTTCAAATTTCAAATTTTTTTCCCAGAATGTATTCTGACGTGCTGATTCCGAATCTTTGAACAAAAATGACGAAAACTCATCGGAAATATTTTTGGCGCCATAAAAACCATTTGGAAACTGATTCAGAGCTGACAAACTCGAGAACGGTTAGAGATAGACCAATTCTGCGAACGCCAATCGAATCAGAATGGCCGAATCAGTATACTCTGAAAATTTGAACGAAAAGTATTGAAGGACAAAAAAGTCGAGTATATCATGATAGATGATTTTTTTGAACTCTTTTATTTTTCATTTTTCAAATTTCAAATTTTTTTCTCAGAATGTATTTTGACATGCTGATTCCGAATCTTCGAACGAAAATGTCGAAATCTCACCGGAAATATTTTTGGCGCCAAAAAAACCATTTGAAAACTGATTCAGAGCTGAGCATCTCGAGAACGGTTAGAGCTAGACCAATTCTGCGAACGCCAATCGATTCAGAATGATCGAATCAGTATACACTGAAAATTTGAAGGAAAAAAATGGACGGACAAAAAAGTCGAGTATATCATGATAGATAATTTTTTTGAACTTTCTTATTTTTCATTTTTCAAATTTCAATTTTTTTTCCCAGAATGTATTTTGACATGCTGATTCCGAATCTTCGAACGAAAATGTCGAAATCTCACCGGAAATATTTTTGGCGCCAAAAAAACCATTTGAAAACTGATTCAGAGCTGAGCATCTCGAGAACGGTTAGAGCTAGACCAATTCTGCGAACGCCAATCGATTCAGAATGATCGAATCAGTATACACTGAAAATTTGAAGGAAAAAAATGGACGGACAAAAAAATCGAGTATATCATGATAGATAATTTTTTTGAACTTTCTTATTTTTCATTTTTCAAATTTCAAATTTTTTTCCCAGAATGTATTTTGACATGCTGATTCCGAATCTTCGAACGAAAATGTCGAAAACTCATCGGAAATATTTTTGGCGCCAAAAAAAACCTCTAAAAACCGATTCAGAGCTGACCAACTCGAGAACGGTTAGAGCTAGACCAATTCTGCGAACGCCAATCGATTCAGAATGATCGAATCAGTATACACTGAGAATTTGAAGGAAAAAAATTGACGGACAAAAAAGTCGAGTATATCATGATAGATAATTTTTTTGAACTTTCTTATTTTTCATTTTTCCAATTTCAATTTTTTTTCCCAGAATGTATTCTGACGTGCTGATTCCGAATCTTTGAACAAAAATGACAAAAACTCATCGAAAATATTTTTGGCGCCATAAAAACCATTTGGAAACTGATTCAGAGCTGACCAACTCGAGAACGGTTAGAGCTAGACCAATTCTGCGAACGCCAATCGATTCAGAATGATCGAATCAGTATACACTGAAAATTTGAAGGAAAAAAATGGACGGACAAAAAAGTCGAGTATATCATGATAGATAATTTTTTTGAACTTTCTTATTTTTCATTTTTCGAATTTCAAATTTTTTTCCCAGAATGTATTTTGACATGCTGATTCCGAATCTTCGAACGAAAATGTCGAAATCTCACCGGAAATATTTTTGGCGCCAAAAAAACCATTTGAAAACTGATTCAGAGCTGAGCATCTCGAGAACGGTTAGAGCTAGACCAATTCTGCGAACGCCAATCGATTCAGAATGATCGAATCAGTATACACTGAAAATTTGAAGGAAAAAAATGGACGGACAAAAAAGTCGAGTATATCATGATAGATAATTTTTTTGAACTTTCTTATTTTTCATTTTTCAAATTTCAATTTTTTTTCCCAGAATGTATTTTGACATGCTGATTCCGAATCTTCGAACGAAAATGTCGAAATCTCACCGGAAATATTTTTGGCGCCAAAAAAACCATTTGAAAACTGATTCAGAGCTGAGCATCTCGAGAACGGTTAGAGCTAGACCAATTCTGCGAACGCCAATCGATTCAGAATGATCGAATCAGTATACACTGAAAATTTGAAGGAAAAAAATGGACGGACAAAAAAATCGAGTATATCATGATAGATAATTTTTTTGAACTTTCTTATTTTTCATTTTTCAAATTTCAAATTTTTTTCCCAGAATGTATTTTGACATGCTGATTCCGAATCTTTGAACAAAAATGACGAAAACTCATCGGAAATATTTTTGGCGCCATAAAAACCATTTGGAAACTGATTCAGAGCTGACCAACTCGAGAACGGTTAGAGATAGACCAATTCTGCGAACGCCAATCGGTTCAGAATGATCGAATCAGTATACACTGAAAATTTGAAGGAAAAAAATTGACGGACAAAAAAGTCGAGTATATCATGATAGATAATTTTTTGAACTTTCTTATTTTTCATTTTTCAAATTTCAATTTTTTTTCCCAGAATGTATTCTGACGTGCTGATTCCGAATCTTTGAACAAAAATGACGAAAACTCATCGGAAATATTTTTGGCGCCATAAAAACCATTTGAAAACTGATTCAGAGCTGACCAACTCGAGAGCGGTTAGAGCTAGACCAATTCTGCGAACGCCAATCGATTCAGAATGATCGAATCAGTATACACTGAAAATTTGAACGAAACAAATTGACGAACAAAAAAGTCGAGTATATCATGATAGATAATTTTTTTGAACTTTCTTATTTTTCATTTTTCAAATTTCAAATTTTTTTCCCAGAATGTATTCTGACGTGCTGATTCCGAATCTTTGAACAAAAATGACGAAAACTCATCGGAAATATTTTTGGCGCCATAAAAACCATTTGAAAACTGATTCAGAGCTGACCAACTGGAGAACGGTTAGAGCTAGACCAATTCTGCGAACGCCAATCGATTCAGAATGATCGAATCAGTATACACTGACAATTTGAAGGAAAAAAATTGACGGACAAAAAAGTCGAGTATATCATGATAGATAAATTTTTTGAACTTTCTTATTTTTCATTTTTCAAATTTCAAATTTTTTTCCCAGAATGTATTCTGACGTGCTGATTCCGAATCTTTGAACAAAAATGACGAAAACTCATCGGAAATATTTTTGGCGCCATAAAAACCATTTGGAAACTGATTCAGAGCTGACCAACTCGAGAACGGTTAGAGCTAGATCAATTCTGCGAACGCCAATCGATTCAGAATGATCGAATCAGTATACACTGAAAATTTGAAGGAAATAAATTGACGGACAAAAAAGTCGAGTATATCATGATAGATAAATTTTTTGAACTTTCTTATTTTTCATTTTTCAAATTTCAAATTTTTTTCCCAGAATGTATTCTGACGTGCTGATTCCGAATCTTTGAACAAAAATGACGAAAACTCATCGGAAATATTTTTGGCGCCATAAAAACCATTTGAAAACTGATTCAGAGCTGAGCATCTCGAGAACGGTTAGAGCTAGACCAATTCTGCGAACGCCAATCGATTCAGAATGATCGAATCAGTATACACTGAAAATTTGAAGGAAAAAAATGGACGGACAAAAAAGTCGAGTATATCATGATAGATAATTTTTTTGAACTTTCTTATTTTTCATTTTTCAAATTTCAATTTTTTTTCCCAGAATGTATTTTGACATGCTGATTCCGAATCTTCGAACGAAAATGTCGAAATCTCACCGGAAATATTTTTGGCGCCAAAAAAACCATTTGAAAACTGATTCAGAGCTGAGCATCTCGAGAACGGTTAGAGCTAGACCAATTCTGCGAACGCCAATCGATTCAGAATGATCGAATCAGTATACACTGAAAATTTGAAGGAAAAAAATGGACGGACAAAAAAATCGAGTATATCATGATAGATAATTTTTTTGAACTTTCTTATTTTTCATTTTTCAAATTTCAAATTTTTTTCCCAGAATGTATTTTGACATGCTGATTCCGAATCTTCGAACGAAAATGTCGAAAACTCATCGGAAATATTTTTGGCGCCAAAAAAAACCTCTAAAAACCGATTCAGAGCTGACCAACTCGAGAACGGTTAGAGCTAGACCAATTCTGCGAACGCCAATCGATTCAGAATGATCGAATCAGTATACACTGAGAATTTGAAGGAAAAAAATTGACGGACAAAAAAGTCGAGTATATCATGATAGATAATTTTTTTGAACTTTCTTATTTTTCATTTTTCCAATTTCAATTTTTTTTCCCAGAATGTATTCTGACGTGCTGATTCCGAATCTTTGAACAAAAATGACAAAAACTCATCGAAAATATTTTTGGCGCCATAAAAACCATTTGGAAACTGATTCAGAGCTGACCAACTCGAGAACGGTTAGAGCTAGACCAATTCTGCGAACGCCAATCGATTCAGAATGATCGAATCAGTATACACTGAAAATTTGAAGGAAAAAAATGGACGGACAAAAAAGTCGAGTATATCATGATAGATAATTTTTTTGAACTTTCTTATTTTTCATTTTTCGAATTTCAAATTTTTTTCCCAGAATGTATTTTGACATGCTGATTCCGAATCTTCGAACGAAAATGTCGAAATCTCACCGGAAATATTTTTGGCGCCAAAAAAACCATTTGAAAACTGATTCAGAGCTGAGCATCTCGAGAACGGTTAGAGCTAGACCAATTCTGCGAACGCCAATCGATTCAGAATGATCGAATCAGTATACACTGAAAATTTGAAGGAAAAAAATTGACGGACAAAAAAGTCGAGTATATCATGATAGATAATTTTTTTGAACTTTCTTATTTTTCATTTTTCAAATTTCAATTTTTTTTCCCAGAATGTATTTTGACATGCTGATTCCGAATCTTCGAACGAAAATGTCGAAATCTCACCGGAAATATTTTTGGCGCCAAAAAAACCATTTGAAAACTGATTCAGAGCTGAGCATCTCGAGAACGGTTAGAGCTAGACCAATTCTGCGAACGCCAATCGATTCAGAATGATCGAATCAGTATACACTGAAAATTTGAAGGAAAAAAATGGACGGACAAAAAAATCGAGTATATCATGATAGATAATTTTTTTGAACTTTCTTATTTTTCATTTTTCAAATTTCAAATTTTTTTCCCAGAATGTATTTTGACATGCTGATTCCGAATCTTTGAACAAAAATGACGAAAACTCATCGGAAATATTTTTGGCGCCATAAAAACCATTTGGAAACTGATTCAGAGCTGACCAACTCGAGAACGGTTAGAGATAGACCAATTCTGCGAACGCCAATCGATTCAGAATGATCGAATCAGTATACACTGAAAATTTGAAGGAAAAAAATTGACGGACAAAAAAGTCGAGTATATCATGATAGATAATTTTTTGAACTTTCTTATTTTTCATTTTTCAAATTTCAATTTTTTTTCCCAGAATGTATTCTGACGTGCTGATTCCGAATCTTTGAACAAAAATGACGAAAACTCATCGGAAATATTTTTGGCGCCATAAAAACCATTTGAAAACTGATTCAGAGCTGACCAACTCGAGAACGGTTAGAGCTAGACCAATTCTGCGAACGCCAATCGATTCAGAATGATCGAATCAGTATACACTGAAAATTTGAACGAAACAAATTGACGAACAAAAAAGTCGAGTATATCATGATAGATAATTTTTTTGAACTTTCTTATTTTTCATTTTTCAAATTTCAAATTTTTTTCCCAGAATGTATTCTGACGTGCTGATTCCGAATCTTTGAACAAAAATGACGAAAACTCATCGGAAATATTTTTGGCGCCATAAAAACCATTTGAAAACTGATTCAGAGCTGACCAACTGGAGAACGGTTAGAGCTAGACCAATTCTGCGAACGCCAATCGATTCAGAATGATCGAATCAGTATACACTGACAATTTGAAGGAAAAAAATTGACGGACAAAAAAGTCGAGTATATCATGATAGATAAATTTTTTGAACTTTCTTATTTTTCATTTTTCAAATTTCAAATTTTTTTCCCAGAATGTATTCTGACGTGCTGATTCCGAATCTTTGAACAAAAATGACGAAAACTCATCGGAAATATTTTTGGCGCCATAAAAACCATTTGGAAACTGATTCAGAGCTGACCAACTCGAGAACGGTTAGAGCTAGATCAATTCTGCGAACGCCAATCGATTCAGAATGATCGAATCAGTATACACTGAAAATTTGAAGGAAATAAATTGACGGACAAAAAAGTCGAGTATATCATGATAGATAATTTTTTTGAACTTTCTTATTTTTCATTTTTCAAATTTCAAATTTTTTTCCCAGAATGTATTCTGACGTTCTGATTCCGAATCTTTGAACAAAAATGACGAAAACTCATCGGAAATATTTTTGGCGCCATAAAAACCATTTGGAAACTGATTCAGAGCTGACCAACTCGAGAACGGTTAGAGATAGACCAATTCTGCGAACGCCAATCGATTCAGAATGATCGAATCAGTATACACTGAAAATTTGAAGGAAAAAAATTGACGGACAAAAAAGTCGAGTATATCATGATAGATAATTTTTTTGAACTTTCTTATTTTTCATTTTTCAAATTTCAAATTTTTTTCCCAGAATGTATTCTGACGTGCTGATTCCGAATCTTTGAACAAAAATGACGAAAATTCATCGGAAATATTTTTGGCGCCATAAAAACCATTTGGAAACTGATTCAGAGCTGACCAACTGGAGAACGGTTAGAGCTAGACCAATTCTGCGAACGCCAATCGATTCAGAATGATCGAATCAGTATACACTGAAAATTTGAAGGAAAAAAATTGACGGACAAAAAAGTCGAGTATATCATGATAGATAATTTTTTTGAACTTTCTTATTTTTCATTTTTCAAATTTCAAATTTTTTTCCCAGAATGTATTTTGACTTGCTGATTCCGAATCTTCGAACGAAAATGTCGAAAACTCATCGGAAATATTTTTGGCGCCAAAAAAACATCTAAAAACTGATTCAGAGCTGACCGACTCGAGAACGGTTAAAGATAGACCAATTCTGCGAACGCCAATCGATTCAGAATGATCGAATCAGTATACACTGAAAATTTGAAGGAAAAAAATGGACGGACAAAAAAGTCGAGTATATCATGATAGATAATTTTTTTGAACTTTCTTATTTTTCATTTTTCAAATTTCAAATTTTTTTCCCAGAATGTATTTTGACATGCTGATTCCGAATCTTCGAACGAAAATGTCGAAATCTCACCGGAAATATTTTTGGCGCCAAAAGAACCATTTGAAAACTGATTCAGAGCTGAGCATCTCGAGAACGGTTAGAGCTAGACCAATTCTGCGAACGCCAATCGATTCAGAATGATCGAATCAGTATACACTGAAAATTTGAAGGAAAAAAATGGACGGACAAAAAAGTCGAGTATATCATGATAGATAATTTTTTTGAACTTTCTTATTTTACATTTTTCGAATTTCAAATTTTTTTCCCAGAATGTATTTTGACATGCTGATTCCGAATCTTCGAACGAAAATGTCGAAATCTCACCGGAAATATTTTTGGCGCCATAAAAACCATTTGAAAACTGATTCAGAGCTGACCAACTGGAGAACGGTTAGAGCTAGACCAATTCTGCGAACGCCAATCGATTCAGAATGATCGAATCAGTATACACTGACAATTTGAAGGAAAAAAATGGACGGACAAAAAAGTCGAGTATATCATGATAGATAAATTTTTTGAACTTTCTTATTTTTCATTTTTCAAATTTCAAATTTTTTTCCCAGAATGTATTCTGACGTGCTGATTCCGAATCTTCGAACGAAAATGTCGAAATCTCACCGGAAATATTTTTGGCGCCAAAAGAACCATTTGAAAACTGATTCAGAGCTGAGCATCTCGAGAACGGTTAGAGCTAGACCAATTCTGCGAACGCCAATCGATTCAGAATGATCGAATCAGTATACACTGAAAATTTGAAGGAAAAAAATGGACGGACAAAAAAGTCGAGTATATCATGATAGATAATTTTTTTGAACTTTCTTATTTTTCATTTTTCAAATTTCAAATTTTTTTCCCAGAATGTATTCTGACGTGCTGATTCCGAATCTTTGAACAAAAATGACGAAAACTCATCGGAAATATTTTTGGCGCCATAAAAACCATTTGAAAACTGATTCAGAGCTGACCAACTGGAGAACGGTTAGAGCTAGACCAATTCTGCGAACGCCAATTGATTCAGAATGATCGAATCAGTATACACTGACAATTTGAAGGAAAAAAATTGACGGACAAAAAAGTCGAGTATATCATGATAGATAAATTTTTTGAACTTTCTTATTTTTCATTTTTCAAATTTCAAATTTTTTTCCCAGAATGTATTCTGACGTGCTGATTCCGAATCTTTGAACAAAAATGACGAAAACTCATCGGAAATATTTTTGGCGCCATAAAAACCATTTGGAAACTGATTCAGAGCTGACCAACTCGAGAACGGTTAGAGCTAGATCAATTCTGCGAACGCCAATCGATTCAGAATGATCGAATCAGTATACACTGAAAATTTGAAGGAAAAAAATTGACGGACAAAAAAGTCGAGTATATCATGATAGATAATTTTTTTGAACTTTCTTATTTTTCATTTTTCAAATTTCAAATTTTTTTCCCAGAATGTATTCTGACGTGCTGATTCCGAATCTTTGAACAAAAATGACGAAAATTCATCGGAAATATTTTTGGCGCCATAAAAACCATTTGGAAACTGATTCAGAGCTGACCAACTGGAGAACGGTTAGAGCTAGACCAATTCTGCGAACGCCAATCGATTCAGAATGATCGAATCAGTATACACTGAAAATTTGAAGGAAAAAAATTGACGGACAAAAAAGTCGAGTATATCATGATAGATAATTTTTTTGAACTTTCTTATTTTTCATTTTTCAAATTTCAAATTTTTTTCCCAGAATGTATTTTGACTTGCTGATTCCGAATCTTCGAACGAAAATGTCGAAAACTCATCGGAAATATTTTTGGCGCCAAAAAACATCTAAAAACTGATTCAGAGCTGACCGACTCGAGAACGGTTAAAGATAGACCAATTCTGCGAACGCCAATCGATTCAGAATGATCGAATCAGTATACACTGAAAATTTGAAGGAAAAAAATGGACGGACAAAAAAGTCGAGTATATCATGATAGATAATTTTTTTGAACTTTCTTATTTTTCATTTTTCGAATTTCAAATTTTTTTCCCAGAATGTATTTTGACATGCTGATTCCGAATCTTCGAACGAAAATGTCGAAATCTCACCGGAAATATTTTTGGCGCCAAAAGAACCATTTGAAAACTGATTCAGAGCTGAGCATCTCGAGAACGGTTAGAGCTAGACCAATTCTGCGAACGCCAATCGATTCAGAATGATCGAATCAGTATACACTGAAAATTTGAAGGAAAAAAATGGACGGACAAAAAAGTCGAGTATATCATGATAGATAATTTTTTTGAACTTTCTTATTTTTCATTTTTCGAATTTCAAATTTTTTTCCCAGAATGTATTTTGACATGCTGATTCCGAATCTTCGAACGAAAATGTCGAAATCTCACCGGAAATATTTTTGGCGCCAAAAAAACCATTTGAAAACTGATTCAGAGCTGAGCATCTCGAGAACGGTTAGAGCTAGACCAATTCTGCGATCGCCAATCGATTCAGAATGATCGAATCAGTATACACTGAAAATTTGAAGGAAAAAAATGGACGGACAAAAAAGTCGAGTATATCATGATAGATAATTTTTTTGAACTTTCTTATTTTTCATTTTTCAAATTTCAATTTTTTTTCCCAGAATGTATTTTGACATGCTGATTCCGAATCTTTGAACAAAAATGACGAAAACTCATCGGAAATATTTTTAGCGCCATAAAAACCATTTGGAAGCTGATTCAGAGCTGACCAACTCGAGAACGGTTAGAGATAGACCAATTCTGCGAACGCCAATCGATTCAGAATGATCGAATCAGTATACACTGAAAATTTGAAGGTAAAAAATTGACGGACAAAAAAGTCGAGTATATCATGATAGATAATTTTTTTGAACTTTCTTATTTTTCATTTTTCAAATTTCAAATTTTTTTCCCAGAATGTATTCTGACGTGCTGATTCCGAATCTTTGAACAAAAATGACGAAAACTCATCGGAAATATTTTTGGCGCCATAAAAACCATTTGGAAACTGATTCAGAGCTGACCAACTCGAGAACGGTTAGAGATAGACCAATTCTGCGAACGCCAATCGATTCAGAATTATCGAATCAGTATACACTGAAAATTTGAAGGAAAAAAATTGACGGACAAAAAAGTCGAGTATATCATGATAGATAATTTTTTTGAACTTTCTTATTTTTCATTTTTCAAATTTCAAATTTTTTTCCCAGAATGTATTTTGACATGCTGATTCCGAATCTTCGAACGAAAATGTCGAAAACTCATCGGAAATATTTTTGGCGCCAAAAAAACATCTAAAAACTGATTCAGAGCTGACCAACTCGAGAACGGTTAAAGATAGACCAATTCTGCGAACGCCAATCGATTCAGAATGATCGAATCAGTATACACTGAAAATTTGAAGGAAAAAAATTGACGGACAAAAAAGTCGAGTATATCATGATAGATAATTTTTTTGAACTTTCTTATTTTTCATTTTTCAAATATCAAATTTTTTTCCCAGAATGTATTCTGACGTGCTGATTCCGAATCTTTGAACAAAAATGACAAAAACTCATCGAAAATATTTTTGGCGCCATAAAAACCATTTGGAAACTGATTCAGAGCTGACCAACTCGAGAACGGTTAGAGCTAGACCAATTCTGCGAACGCCAATCGATTCAGAATGATCGAATCAGTATACACTGAAAATTTGAAGGAAAAAAATGGACGGACAAAAAAGTCGAGTATATCATGATAGATAATTTTCTTGAACTTTCTTATTTTTCATTTTTCAAATTTCAATTTTTTTTCCCAGAATGTATTTTGACATGCTGATTCCGAATCTTCGAACGAAAATGTCGAAATCTCACCGGAAATATTTTTGGCGCCAAAAAAACCATTTGAAAACTGATTCAGAGCTGAGCATCTCGAGAACGGTTAGAGCTAGACCAATTCTGCGAACGCCAATCGATTCAGAATGATCGAATCAGTATACACTGAAAATTTGAAGGAAAAAAATGGACGGACAAAAAAGTCGAGTATATCATGATAGATAATTTTTTTGAACTTTCTTATTTTTCATTTTTCGAATTTCAAATTTTTTTCCCAGAATGTATTTTGACATGCTGATTCCGAATCTTCGAACGAAAATGTCGAAATCTCACCGGAAATATTTTTGGCGCCAAAAAAACCATTTGAAAACTGATTCAGAGCTGAGCATCTCGAGAACGGTTAGAGCTAGACCAATTCTGCGAACGCCAATCGATTCAGAATGATCGAATCAGTATACACTGAAAATTTGAAGGAAAAAATGGACGGACAAAAAAGTCGAGTATATCATGATAGATAATTTTTTTGAACTTTCTTATTTTTCATTTTTCAAATTTCAATTTTTTTTCCCAGAATGTATTTTGACATGCTGATTCCGAATCTTCGAACGAAAATGTCGAAATCTCACCGGAAATATTTTTGGCGCCAAAAAAACCATTTGAAAACTGATTCAGAGCTGAGCATCTCGAGAACGGTTAGAGCTAGACCAATTCTGCGAACGCCAATCGATTCAGAATGATCGAATCAGTATACACTGAAAATTTGAAGGAAAAAAATGGACGGACAAAAAAATCGAGTATATCATGATAGATAATTTTTTTGAACTTTCTTATTTTTCATTTTTCAAATTTCAAATTTTTTTCCCAGAATGTATTTTGACATGCTGATTCCGAATCTTTGAACAAAAATGACGAAAACTCATCGGAAATATTTTTGGCGCCATAAAAACCATTTGGAAACTGATTCAGAGCTGACCAACTCGAGAACGGTTAGAGATAGACCAATTCTGCGAACGCCAATCGATTCAGAATGATCGAATCAGTATACACTGAAAATTTGAAGGAAAAAAATTGACGGACAAAAAAGTCGAGTATATCATGATAGATAATTTTTTGAACTTTCTTATTTTTCATTTTTCAAATTTCAATTTTTTTTCCCAGAATGTATTCTGACGTGCTGATTCCGAATCTTTGAACAAAAATGACGAAAACTCATCGGAAATATTTTTGGCGCCATAAAAACCATTTGAAAACTGATTCAGAGCTGACCAACTCGAGAACGATTAGAGCTAGACCAATTCTGCGAACGCCAATCGATTCAGAATGATCGAATCAGTATACACTGAAAATTTGAACGAAACAAATTGACGAACAAAAAAGTCGAGTATATCATGATAGATAATTTTTTTGAACTTTCTTATTTTTCATTTTTCAAATTTCAAATTTTTTTCCCAGAATGTATTCTGACGTGCTGATTCCGAATCTTTGAACAAAAATGACGAAAACTCATCGGAAATATTTTTGGCGCCATAAAAACCATTTGAAAACTGATTCAGAGCTGACCAACTGGAGAACGGTTAGAGCTAGACCAATTCTGCGAACGCCAATCGATTCAGAATGATCGAATCAGTATACACTGACAATTTGAAGGAAAAAAATTGACGGACAAAAAAGTCGAGTATATCATGATAGATAAATTTTTTGAACTTTCTTATTTTTCATTTTTCAAATTTCAAATTTTTTTCCCAGAATGTATTCTGACGTGCTGATTCCGAATCTTTGAACAAAAATGACGAAAACTCATCGGAAATATTTTTGGCGCCATAAAAACCATTTGGAAACTGATTCAGAGCTGACCAACTCGAGAACGGTTAGAGCTAGATCAATTCTGCGAACGCCAATCGATTCAGAATGATCGAATCAGTATACACTGAAAATTTGAAGGAAATAAATTGACGGACAAAAAAGTCGAGTATATCATGATAGATAATTTTTTTGAACTTTCTTATTTTTCATTTTTCAAATTTCAAATTTTTTTCCCAGAATGTATTCTGACGTGCTGATTCCGAATCTTTGAACAAAAATGACGAAAACTCATCGGAAATATTTTTGGCGCCATAAAAACCATTTGGAAACTGATTCAGAGCTGACCAACTCGAGAACGGTTAGAGATAGACCAATTCTGCGAACGCCAATCGATTCAGAATGATCGAATCAGTATACACTGAAAATTTGAAGGAAAAAAATTGACGGACAAAAAAGTCGAGTATATCATGATAGATAATTTTTTTGAACTTTCTTATTTTTCATTTTTCAAATTTCAAATTTTTTTCCCAGGATGTATTCTGACGTGCTGATTCCGAATCTTTGAACAAAAATGACGAAAATTCATCGGAAATATTTTTGGCGCCATAAAAACCATTTGGAAACTGATTCAGAGCTGACCAACTGGAGAACGGTTAGAGCTAGACCAATTCTGCGAACGCCAATCGATTCAGAATGATCGAATCAGTATACACTGAAAATTTGAAGGAAAAAAATTGACGGACAAAAAAGTCGAGTATATCATGATAGATAATTTTTTTGAACTTTCTTATTTTTCATTTTTCAAATTTCAAATTTTTTTCCCAGAATGTATTTTGACTTGCTGATTCTGAATCTTCGAACGAAAATGTCGAAAACTCATCGAAAATATTTTTGGCGCCAAAAAAACATCTAAAAACTGATTCAGAGCTGACCGACTCGAGAACGGTTAAAGATAGACCAATTCTGCGAACGCCAATCGATTCAGAATGATCGAATCAGTATACACTGAAAATTTGAAGGAAAAAAATGGACGGACAAAAAAGTCGAGTATATCATGATAGATAATTTTTTTGAACTTTCTTATTTTTCATTTTTCAAATTTCAAATTTTTTTCCCAGAATGTATTTTGACATGCTGATTCCGAATCTTCGAACGAAAATGTCGAAATCTCACCGGAAATATTTTTGGCGCCAAAAGAACCATTTGAAAACTGATTCAGAGCTGAGCATCTCGAGAACGGTTAGAGCTAGACCAATTCTGCGAACGCCAATCGATTCAGAATGATCGAATCAGTATACACTGAAAATTTGAAGGAAAAAAATGGACGGACAAAAAAGTCGAGTATATCATGATAGATAATTTTTTTGAACTTTCTTATTTTTCATTTTTCGAATTTCAAATTTTTTTCCCAGAATGTATTTCGACATGCTGATTCCGAATCTTCGAACGAAAATCTCGAAATCTCACCGGAAATATTTTTGGCGCCAAAAAAACCATTTGAAAACTGATTCAGAGCTGAGCATCTCGAGAACGGTTAGAGCTAGACCAATTCTGCGATCGCCAATCGATTCAGAATGATCGAATCAGTATACACTGAAAATTTGAAGGAAAAAAATGGACGGACAAAAAAGTCGAGTATATCATGATAGATAATTTTTTTGAACTTTCTTATTTTTCATTTTTCAAATTTCAATTTTTTTTCCCAGAATGTATTTTGACATGCTGATTCCGAATCTTTGAACAAAAATGACGAAAACTCATCGGAAATATTTTTGGCGCCATAAAAACCATTTGGAAGCTGATTCAGAGCTGACCAACTCGAGAACGGTTAGAGATAGACCAATTCTGCGAACGCCAATCGATTCAGAATGATCGAATCAGTATACACTGAAAATTTGAAGGAAAAAAATTGACGGACAAAAAAGTCGAGTATATCATGATAGATAATTTTTTTGAACTTTCTTATTTTTCATTTTTCAAATTTCAAATTTTTTTCCCAGAATGTATTCTGACGTGCTGATTCCGAATCTTTGAACAAAAATGACGAAAACTCATCGGAAATATTTTTGGCGCCATAAAAACCATTTGGAAACTGATTCAGAGCTGACCAACTCGAGAACGGTTAGAGATAGACCAATTCTGCGAACGCCAATCGATTCAGAATGATCGAATCAGTATACACTGAAAATTTGAAGGAAAAAAATTGACGGACAAAAAAGTCGAGTATATCATGATAGATAATTTTTTTGAACTTTCTTATTTTTCATTTTTCAAATTTCAAATTTTTTTCCCAGAATGTATTTTGACATGCTGATTCCGAATCTTCGAACGAAAATGTCGAAAACTCATCGGAAATATTTTTGGCGCCAAAAAAACATCTAAAAACTGATTCAGAGCTGACCAACTCGAGAACGGTTAAAGATAGACCAATTCTGCGAACGCCAATCGATTCAGAATGATCGAATCAGTATACACTGAAAATTTGAAGGAAAAAAATTGACGGACAAAAAAGTCGAGTATATCATGATAGATAATTTTTTTGAACTTTCTTATTTTTCATTTTTCAAATATCAAATTTTTTTCCCAGAATGTATTCTGACGTGCTGATTCCGAATCTTTGAACAAAAATGACGAAAACTCATCGAAAATATTTTTGGCGCCATAAAAACCATTTGGAAACTGATTCAGAGCTGACCAACTCGAGAACGGTTAGAGCTAGACCAATTCTGCGAACGCCAATCGATTCAGAATGATCGAATCAGTATACACTGAAAATTTGAAGGAAAAAAATGGACGGACAAAAAAGTCGAGTATATCATGATAGATAATTTTTTTGAACTTTCTTATTTTTCATTTTTCAAATTTCAAATTTTTTTCCCAGAATGTATTTTGACATGCTGATTCCGAATCTTCGAACGAAAATGTCGAAATCTCACCGGAAATATTTTTGGCGCCAAAAAAACCATTTGAAAACTGATTCAGAGCTGAGCATCTCGAGGACGGTTAGAGCTAGACCAATTCTGCGAACGCCAATCGATTCAGAATGATCGAATCAGTATACACTGAAAATTTGAAGGAAAAAAATGGACGGACAAAAAAGTCGAGTATATCATGATAGATAATTTTTTTGAACTTTCTTATTTTTCATTTTTCAAATTTCAAATTTTTTTCCCAGAATGTATTTTGACATGCTGATTCCGAATCTTCGAACGAAAATGTCGAAATCTCACCGAAAATATTTTTGGCGCCAAAAAAACCATTTGAAAACTGATTCAGAGCTGAGCAACTAGAGAACGGTTAGAGCTAGACCAATTCTGCGAACGCCAATCGATTCAGAATGATCGAATCAGTATACACTGAAAATTTGAAGGAAAAAAATTGACGGACAAAAAAGTCGAGTATATCATGATAGATAATTTTTTTGAACTTTCTTATTTTTCATTTTTCAAATTTCAAATTTTTTTCCCAGAATGTATTTTGACATGCTGATTCCGAATCTTCGAACGAAAATGTCGAAAACTCATCGGAAATATTTTTGGCGCCAAAATAACATCTAAAAACTGATTCAGAGCTGACCGACTCGAGAACGGTTAAAGATAGACCAATTCTGCGAACGCCAATCAATTCAGAATGATCGAATCAGTATACACTGAAAATTTGAAGGAAAAAAATGGACGGACAAAAAAGTCGAGTATATCATGATAGATAATTTTTTTGAACTTTCTTATTTTTCATTTTTCAAATTTCAAATTTTTTTCCCAGAATGTATTTTGACATGCTGATTCCGAATCTTCGAACGAAAATGTCGAAATCTCACCGAAAATATTTTTGGCGCCAAAAAAACCATTTGAAAACTGATTCAGAGCTGAGCAACTAGAGAACGGTTAGAGCTAGACCAATTCTGCGAACGCCAATCGATTCAGAATGATCGAATCAGTATACACTGAAAATTTGAAGGAAACAAATGGACGGACAAAAAAGTCGAGTATATCATGATAGATAATTTTTTTGAACGTTCTTATTTTTCATTTTTCAAATTTCAAATTTTTTTCCCAGAATGTATTCTGACGTGCTGATTCCGAATCTTTGAACAAAAATGACGAAAACTCATCGGAAATATTTTTGGCGCCATAAAAACCATTTGGAAACTGATTCAGAGCTGACCAACTCGAGAACGGTTAGAGCTAGATCAATTCTGCGAACGCCAATCGATTCAGAATGATCGAATCAGTATACACTGAAAATTTGAAGGAAATAAATTGACGGACAAAAAAGTCGAGTATATCATGATAGATAATTTTTTTGAACTTTCTTATTTTTCATTTTTCAAATTTCAAATTTTTTTCCCAGAATGTATTTTGACATGCTGATTCCGAATCTTCGAACGAAAATGTCGAAATCTCACCGGAAATATTTTTGGCGCCAAAAAAACCATTTGAAAACTGATTCAGAGCTGAGCATCTCGAGAACGGTTAGAGCTAGACCAATTCTGCGATCGCCAATCGATTCAGAATGATCGAATCAGTATACACTGAAAATTTGAAGGAAAAAAATGGACGGACAAAAAAGTCGAGTATATCATGATAGATAATTTTTTTGAACTTTCTTATTTTTCATTTTTCAAATTTCAATTTTTTTTCCCAGAATGTATTTTGACATGCTGATTCCGAATCTTTGAACAAAAATGACGAAAACTCATCGGAAATATTTTTGGCGCCATAAAAACCATTTGGAAGCTTATTCAGAGCTGACCAACTCGAGAACGGTTAGAGATAGACCAATTCTGCGAACGCCAATCGATTCAGAATGATCGAATCAGTATACACTGAAAATTTGAAGGAAAAAAATTGACGGACAAAAAAGTCGAGTATATCATGATAGATAATTTTTTTGAACTTTCTTATTTTTCATTTTTCAAATTTCAAATTTTTTTCCCAGAATGTATTCTGACGTGCTGATTCCGAATCTTTGACCAAAAATGACGAAAACTCATCGGAAATATTTTTGGCGCCATAAAAACCATTTGGAAACTGATTCAGAGCTGACCAACTCGAGAACGGTTAGAGATAGACCAATTCTGCGAACGCCAATCGATTCAGAATGATCGAATCAGTATACACTGAAAATTTGAAGGAAAAAAATTGACGGACAAAAAAGTCGAGTATATCATGATAGATAATTTTTTTGAACTTTCTTATTTTTCATTTTTCAAATTTCAATTTTTTTCCCAGAATGTATTTTGACATGCTGATTCCGAATCTTCGAACGAAAATGTCGAAAACTCATCGGAAATATTTTTGGCGCCAAAAAAACATCTAAAAACTGATTCAGAGCTGACCAACTCGAGAACGGTTAAAGATAGACCAATTCTGCGAACGCCAATCGATTCAGAATGATCGAATCAGTATACACTGAAAATTTGAAGGAAAAAAATTGACGGACAAAAAAGTCGAGTATATCATGATAGATAATTTTTTTGAACTTTCTTATTTTTCATTTTTCAAATTTCAAATTTTTTTCCCAGAATGTATTCTGACGTGCTGATTCCGAATCTTTGAACAAAAATGACGAAAACTCATCGAAAATATTTTTGGCGCCATAAAAACCATTTGGAAACTGATTCAGAGCTGACCAACTCGAGAACGGTTAGAGCTAGACCAATTCTGCGAACGCCAATCGATTCAGAATGATCGAATCAGTATACACTGAAAATTTGAAGGAAAAAAATTGACGGACAAAAAAGTCGAGTATATCATGATAGATAATTTTTTTGAACTTTCTTATTTTTCATTTTTCAAATTTCAAATTTTTTTCCCAGAATGTATTTTGACATGCTGATTCCGAATCTTCGAACGAAAATGTCGAAAACTCATCGGAAATATTTTTGGCGCCAAAAAAACATCTAAAAACTGATTCAGAGCTGACCGACTCGAGAACGGTTAAAGATAGACCAATTCTGCGAACGCCAATCGATTCAGAATGATCGAATCAGTATACACTGAAAATTTGAAGGAAAAAAATGGACGGACAAAAAAGTCGAGTATATCATGATAGATAATTTTTTTGAACTTTCTTATTTTTCATTTTTCAAATTTCAAATTTTTTTCCCAGAATGTATTTTGACATGCTGATTCCGAATCTTCGAACGAAAATGTCGAAATCTCACCGGAAATATTTTTGGCGCCAAAAAAACCATTTGAAAACTGATTCAGAGCTGAGCATCTCGAGAACGGTTAGAGCTAGACCAATTCTGCGAATGCCAATCGATTCAGAATGATCGAATCAGTATACACTGAAAATTTGAAGGAAAAAAATGGACGGACAAAAAAGTCGAGTATATCATGATAGATAATTTTTTTGAACTTTCTTATTTTTCATTTTTCGAATTTCAAATTTTTTTCCCAGAATGTATTCTGACGTGCTGATTCCGAATCTTTGAACAAAAATGACGAAAACTCATCGAAAATATTTTTGGCGCCATAAAAACCATTTGGAAACTGATTCAGAGCTGACCAACTCGAGAACGGTTAGAGCTAGACCAATTCTGCGAACGCCAATCGATTCAGAATGATCGAATCAGTATACACTGAAAATTTGAAGGAAAAAAATTGACGGACAAAAAAGTCGAGTATATCATGATAGATAATTTTTTTGAAATTTCTTATTTTTCATTTTTCAAATTTCAAATTTTTTTCCCAGAATGTATTTTGACATGCTGATTCCGAATCTTCGAACGAAAATGTCGAAAACTCATCGGAAATATTTTTGGCGCCAAAAAAACATCTAAAAACTGATTCAGAGCTGACCGACTCGAGAACGGTTAAAGATAGACCAATTCTGCGAACGCCAATCGATTCAGAATGATCGAATCAGTATACACTGAAAATTTGAAGGAAAAAAATGGACGGACAAAAAAGTCGAGTATATCATGATAGATAATTTTTTTGAACTTTCTTATTTTTCATTTTTCGAATTTCAAATTTTTTTCCCAGAATGTATTCTGACATGCTGATTCCGAATCTTCGAACGAAAATGTCGAAATCTCACCGGAAATATTTTTGGCGCCAAAAAAACCATTTGAAAACTGATTCAGAGCTGAGCATCTCGAGAACGGTTAGAGCTAGACCAATTCTGCGATCGCCAATCGATTCAGAATGATCGAATCAGTATACACTGAAAATTTGAAGGAAAAAAATGGACGGACAAAAAAGTCGAGTATATCATGATAGATAATTTTTTTGAACTTTCTTATTTTTCATTTTTCAAATTTCAAATTTTTTTCCCAGAATGTATTCTGACATGCTGATTCCGAATCTTCGAACGAAAATGTCGAAATCTCACCGGAAATATTTTTGGCGCCAAAAAAACCATTTGAAAACTGATTCAGAGCTGAGCATCTCGAGAACGGTTAGAGCTAGACCAATTCTGCGAACGCCAATCGATTCAGAATGATCGAATCAGTATACACTGAAAATTTGAAGGAAAAAAATGGACGGACAAAAAAGTCGAGTATATCATGATAGATAATTTTTTTGAACTTTCTTATTTTTCATTTTTCGAATTTCAAACTTTTTTTCCCAGAATGTATTTTGACATGCTGATTCCGAATCTTCGAACGAAAATGTCGAAAACTCATCGGAAATATTTTTGGCGCCAAAAAAACATCTAAAAACTGATTCAGAGCTGACCAACTCGAGAACGGTTAAAGATAGACCAATTCTGCGAACGCCAATCGATTCAGAATGATCGAATCAGTATACACTGAAAATTTGAAGGAAAAAAATTGACGGACAAAAAAGTCGAGTATATCATGATAGATAATTTTTTTGAACTTTCTTATTTTTCATTTTTCAAATTTCAAATTTTTTTCCCAGAATGTATTCTGACGTGCTGATTCCGAATCTTTGAACAAAAATGACGAAAACTCATAGAAAATATTTTTGGCGCCATAAAAACCATTTGGAAACTGATTCAGAGCTGACCAACTCGAGAACGGTTAGAGCTAGACCAATTCTGCGAACGCCAATCGATTCAGAATGATCGAATCAGTATACACTGAAAATTTGAAGGAAAAAAATTGACGGACAAAAAAGTCGAGTATATCATGATAGATAATTTTTTTGAACTTTCTTATTTTTCATTTTTCAAATTTCAAATTTTTTTCCCAGAATGTATTTTGACATGCTGATTCCGAATCTTCGAACGAAAATGTCGAAAACTCATCGGAAATATTTTTGGCGCCAAAAAAACATCTAAAAACTGATTCAGAGCTGACCGACTCGAGAACGGTTAAAGATAGACCAATTCTGCGAACGCCAATCGATTCAGAATGATCGAATCAGTATACACTGAAAATTTGAAGGAAAAAAATGGACGGACAAAAAAGTCGAGTATATCATGATAGATAATTTTTTTGAACTTTCTTATTTTTCATTTTTCAAATTTCAAATTTTTTTCCCAGAATGTATTTTGACATGCTGATTCCGAATCTTCGAACGAAAATGTCGAAATCTCACCGGAAATATTTTTGGCGCCAAAAAAAACATTTGAAAACTGATTCAGAGCTGAGCATCTCGAGAACGGTTAGAGCTAGACCAATTCTGCGAACGCCAATCGATTCAGAATGATCGAATCAGTATACACTGAAAATTTGAAGGAAAAAAATGGACGGACAAAAAAGTCGAGTATATCATGATAGATAATTTTTTTGAACTTTCTTATTTTTCATTTTTCGAATTTCAAATTTTTTTCCCAGAATGTATTATGACGTGCTGATTCCGAATCTTTGAACAAAAATGACGAAAACTCATCGAAAATATTTTTGGCGCCATAAAAACCATTTGGAAACTGATTCAGAGCTGACCAACTCGAGAACGGTTAGAGCTAGACCAATTCTGCGAACGCCAATCGATTCAGAATGATCGAATCAGTATACACTGAAAATTTGAAGGAAAAAAATTGACGGACAAAAAAGTCGAGTATATCATGATAGATAATTTTTTTGAACTTTCTTATTTTTCATTTTTCAAATTTCAATTTTTTTTCCCAGAATGTATTTTGACATGCTGATTCCGAATCTTCGAACGAAAATGTCGAAAACTCATCGGAAATATTTTTGGCGCCAAAAAAACATCTAAAAACTGATTCAGAGCTGACCGACTCGAGAACGGTTAAAGATAGACCAATTCTGCGAACGCCAATCGATTCAGAATGATCGAATCAGTATACACTGAAAATTTGAAGGAAAAAAATGGACGGACAAAAAAGTCGAGTATATCATGATAGATAATTTTTTTGAACTTTCTTATTTTTCATTTTTCAAATTTCAAATTTTTTTCCCAGAATGTATTTTGACATGCTGATTCCGAATCTTCGAACGAAAATGTCGAAATCTCACCGGAAATATTTTTGGCGCCAAAAAAACCATTTGAAAACTGATTCAGAGCTGAGCATCTCGAGAACGGTTAGAGCTAGACCAATTCTGCGAACGCCAATCGATTCAGAATGATCGAATCAGTATACACTGAAAATTTGAAGGAAAAAAATTGACGGACAAAAAAGTCGAGTATATCATGATAGATAATTTTTTTGAAATTTCTTATTTTTCATTTTTCAAATTTCAATTTTTTTTCCCAGAATGTATTTTGACATGCTGATTCCGAATCTTCGAACGAAAATGTCGAAAACTCATCGGAAATATTTTTGGCGCCAAAAAAACATCTAAAAACTGATTCAGAGCTGACCGACTCGAGAACGGTTAAAAATAGACCAATTCTGCGAACGCCAATCGATTCAGAATGATCGAATCAGTATACACTGAAAATTTGAAGGAAAAAAATGGACGGACAAAAAAGTCGAGTATATCATGATAGATAATTTTTTTGAACTTTCTTATTTTTCATTTTTCGAATTTCAAATTTTTTTCCCAGAATGTATTTTGACATGCTGATTCCGAATCTTCGAACGAAAATGTCGAAATCTCACCGGAAATATTTTTGGCGCCAAAAAAACCATTTGAAAACTGATTCAGAGCTGAGCATCTCGAGAACGGTTAGAGCTAGACCAATTCTGCGAACGCCAATCGATTCAGAATGATCGAATCAGTATACACTGAAAATTTGAAGGAAAAAAATGGACGGACAAAAAAGTCGAGTATATCATGATAGATAATTTTTTTGAACTTTCTTATTTTTCATTTTTCGAATTTCAAATTTTTTTCCCAGAATGTATTTTGACATGCTGATTCCGAATCTTCGAACGAAAATGTCGAAATCTCACCGGAAATATTTTTGGCGCCAAAAAAACCATTTGAAAACTGATTCAGAGCTGAGCATCTCGAGAACGGTTAGAGCTAGACCAATTCTGCGATCGCCAATCGATTCAGAATGATCGAATCAGTATACACTGAAAATTTGAAGGAAAAAAATGGACGGACAAAAAAGTCGAGTATATCATGATAGATAATTTTTTTGAACTTTCTTATTTTTCATTTTTCAAATTTCAAATTTTTTTCCCAGAATGTATTTTGACATGCTGATTCCGAATCTTCGAACGAAAATGTCGAAATCTCACCGGAAATATTTTTGGCGCCAAAAAAACCATTTGAAAACTGATTCAGAGCTGAGCATCTCGAGAACGGTTAGAGCTAGACCAATTCTGCGAACGCCAATCGATTCAGAATGATCGAATCAGTATACACTGAAAATTTGAAGGAAAAAAATGGACGGACAAAAAAGTCGAGTATATCATGATAGATAATTTTTTTGAACTTTCCTATTTTTCATTTTTCGAATTTCAAACTTTTTTTCCCAGAATGTATTTTGACATGCTGATTCCGAATCTTCGAACGAAAATGTCGAAAACTCATCGGAAATATTTTTGGCGCCAAAAAAACATCTAAAAACTGATTCAGAGCTGACCAACTCGAGAACGGTTAGAGCTAGACCAATTCTGCGAACGCCAATCGATTCAGAATGATCGAATCAGTATACACTGAAAATTTGAAGGAAAAAAATTGACGGACAAAAAAGTCGAGTATATCATGATAGATAATTTTTTTGAACTTTCTTATTTTTCATTTTTCAAATTTCAAATTTTTTTCCCAGAATGTATTTTGACATGCTGATTCCGAATCTTCGAACGAAAATGTCGAAAACTCATCGGAAATATTTTTGGCGCCAAAAAAACATCTAAAAACTGATTCAGAGCTGACCGACTCGAGAACGGTTAAAGATAGACCAATTCTGCGAACGCCAATCGATTCAGAATGATCGAATCAGTATACACTGAAAATTTGAAGGAAAAAAATGGACGGACAAAAAAGTCGAGTATATCATGATAGATAATTTTTTTGAACTTTCTTATTTTTCATTTTTCAAATTTCAATTTTTTTTCCCAGAATGTATTTTGACATGCTGATTCCGAATCTTCGAACGAAAATGTCGAAATCTCACCGGAAATATTTTTGGCGCCAAAAAAACCATTTGAAAACTGATTCAGAGCTGAGCATCTCGAGAACGGTTAGAGCTAGACCAATTCTGCGAACGCCAATCGATTCAGAATGATCGAATCAGTATACACTGAAAATTTGAAGGAAAAAAATGGACGGACAAAAAAGTCGAGTATATCATGAGAGAAAGTCGAGTATATCATGATAGATAATTTTTTTGAACTTTCTTATTTTTCATTTTTCAAATTTCAAATTTTTTTCCCAGAATGTATTTTGACATGCTGATTCCGAATCTTCGAACGAAAATGTCGAAAACTCATCGGAAATATTTTTGGCGCCAAAAAAACATCTAAAAACTGATTCAGAGCTGACCAACTCGAGAACGGTTAAAGATAGACCAATTCTGCGAACGCCAATCGATTCAGAATGATCGAATCAGTATACACTGAAAATTTGAAGGAAAAAAATTGACGGACAAAAAAGTCGAGTATATCATGATAGATAATTTTTTTGAACTTTCTTATTTTTCATTTTTCAAATTTCAAATTTTTTTCCCAGAATGTATTTTGACATGCTGATTCCGAATCTTCGAACGAAAATGTCGAAATCTCACCGGAAATATTTTTGGCGCCAAAAAAACCATTTGAAAACTGATTCAGAGCTGAGCATCTCGAGAACGGTTAGAGCTAGACCAATTCTGCGAACGCCAATCGATTCAGAATGATCGAATCAGTATACACTGAAAATTTGAAGGAAAAAAATGGACGGACAAAAAAGTCGAGTATATCATGATAGATAATTTTTTTGAACTTTCTTATTTTTCATTTTTCGAATTTCAAATTTTTTTCCCAGAATGTATTTTGACATGCTGATTCCGAATCTTCGAACGAAAATGTCGAAATCTCACCGGAAATATTTTTGGCGCCAAAAAAACCATTTGAAAACTGATTCAGAGCTGAGCATCTCGAGAACGGTTAGAGCTAGACCAATTCTGCGATCGCCAATCGATTCAGAATGATCGAATCAGTATACACTGAAAATTTTAAGGAAAAAAATTGACGGACAAAAAAGTCGAGTATATCATGATAGATAATTTTTTTGAACTTTCTTATTTTCCATTTTTCAAATTTCAAATTTTTTTCCCAGAATGTATTCTGACGTGCTGATTCCGAATCTTTGAACAAAAATGACGAAAATTCATCGGAAATATTTTTGGCGCCATAAAAACCATTTGGAAACTGATTCAGAGCTGACCAACTGGAGAACGGTTAGAGCTAGACCAATTCTGCGAACGCCAATCGATTCAGAATGATCGAATCAGTATACACTGAAAATTTGAAGGAAAAAAATTGACGGACAAAAAAGTCGAGTGATAGATAATTTTTTTGAACTTTCTTATTTTTCATTTTTCAAATTTCAAATTTTTTTCCCAGAATGTATTTTGACATGCTGATTCCGAATCTTCGAACGAAAATGTCGAAAACTCATCGGAAATATTTTTGGCGCCAAAATAACATCTAAAAACTGATTCAGAGCTGACCGACTCGAGAACGGTTAAAGATAGACCAATTCTGCGAACGCCAATCGATTCAGAATGATCGAATCAGTATACACTGAAAATTTGAAGGAAAAAAATGGACGGACAAAAAAGTCGAGTATATCATGATAGATAATTTTTTTGAACTTTCTTATTTTTCATTTTTCAAATTTCAAATTTTTTTCCCAGAATGTATTTTGACATGCTGATTCCGAATCTTTGAACAAAAATGACGAAAACTCATCGGAAATATTTTTGGCGCCATAAAAACCATTTGGAAGCTGATTCAGAGCTGACCAACTCGAGAACGGTTAGAGATAGACCAATTCTGCGAACGCCAATCGATTCAGAATGATCGAATCAGTATACACTGAAAATTTGAAGGAAAAAAATTGACGGACAAAAAAGTCGAGTATATCATGATAGATAATTTTTTTGAACTTTCTTATTTTTCATTTTTCAAATTTCAAATTTTTTTTCCAGAATGTATTCTGACGTGCTGATTCCGAATCTTTGAACAAAAATCACGAAAACTCATCGGAAATATTTTTGGCGCCATAAAAACCATTTGGAAACTGATTCAGAGCTGACCAACTCGAGAACGGTTAGAGATAGACCAATTCTGCGAACGCCAATCGATTCAGAATGATCGAATCAGTATACACTGAAAATTTGAAGGAAAAAAATTGACGGACAAAAAAGTCGAGTATATCATGATAGATAATTTTTTTGAACTTTCTTATTTTTCATTTTTCAAATTTCAAATTTTTTTCCCAGAATGTATTTTGACATGCTGATTCCAAATCTTCGAACGAAAATGTCGAAAACTCATCGGAAATATTTTTGGCGCCAAAAAAACATCTAAAAACTGATTCAGAGCTGACCAACTCGAGAACGGTTAAAGATAGACCAATTCTGCGAACGCCAATCGATTCAGAATGATCGAATCAGTATACACTGAAAATTTGAAGTTAAAAAATTGACGGACAAAAAAGTCGAGTATATCATGATAGATAATTTTTTTGAACTTTCTTATTTTTCATTTTTCAAATATCAAATTTTTTTCCCAGAATGTATTCTGACGTGCTGATTCCGAATCTTTGAACAAAAATCACGAAAACTCATCGAAAATATTTTTGGCGCCATAAAAACCATTTGGAAACTGATTCAGAGCTGACCAACTCGAGAACGGTTAGAGCTATACCAATTCTGTGAACGCCAATCGATTCAGAATGATCGAATCAGTATACACTGAAAATTTGAAGGAAAAAAATGGACGGACAAAAAAGTCGAGTATGTCATGATAGATAATTTTTTTGAACTTTCTTATTTTTCATTTTTCAAATTTCAAATTTTTTTCCCAAAATGTATTTTGACATGCTGATTCCAAATCTTCGAACGAAAATGTCGAAATCTCACCGGAAATATTTTTGGCGCCAAAAAAACCATTTGAAAACTGATTCAGAGCTGAGCATCTCGAGAACGGTTAGAGCTAGACCAATTCTGCGAACGCCAATCGATTCAGAATGATCGAATCAGTATACACTGAAAATTTGAAGGAAAAAAATGGACGGACAAAAAAGTCGAGTATATCATGATAGATAATTTTTTTGAACTTTCTTATTTTTCATTTTTCAAATTTCAAATTAGTTTCCCAGATTGTATTTTGACATGCTGATTCCGAATCTTCGAACGAAAATGTCGAAATCTCACCGAAAATATTTTTGGCGCAAAAAAACCATTTGAAAACTGATTCAGAGCTGAGCAACTAGAGAACGGTTAGAGCTAGACCAATTCTGCGAACGCCAATCGATTCAGAATGATCGAATCAGTATACACTGAAAATTTGGAGGAAACAAATGGACGGACAAAAAAGTCGAGTATATCATGATAGATAATTTTTTTGAACGTTCTTATTTTTCATTTTTCAAATTTCAAATTTTTTTCCCAGAATGTATTCTGACGTGCTGATTCCGAATCTTTGAACAAAAATGACGAAAACTCATCGGAAATATTTTTGGCGCGAAAAAAACGATTTGAAAACTGATTCAGGGCTGACCATCTCGAGAACGGTTAGAGCTAGACCAATTCTGCGAACGCCAATCGATTCAGAATGATCGAATCAGTATACACTGAAAATTTGAAGGAAAAAAATTGACGGACAAAAAAGTCGAGTATATCATGATAGATAATTTTTTTGAACTTTCTTATTTTTCATTTTTCAAATTTCAAATTTTTTTCCCAGAAGGTATTCTGACGTGCTGATTCCGAATCTTTGAACAAAAATGACGAAAACTCATCGGAAATATTTTTGGCGCCATAAAAACCATTTGGAAACTGATTCAGAGCTGAGCATCTCGAGAACGGTTAGAGCTAGACCAATTCTGCGAACGATAATCGATTCAGAATGATCGAATCAGTATACACTGAAAATTTGAAGGAAAAAAATGGACGGACAAAAAAGTCGAGTATATCATGATAGATAATTTTTTTGAACTTTCTTATTTTTCATTTTTCAAATTTCAAATTTTTTTCCCAGAATGTATTTTGACATGCTGATTCCGAATCTTCGAACGAAAATGTCGAAATCTCACCGGAAATATTTTTGGCGCCAAAAAAACCATTTGAAAACTGATTCAGAGCTGAGCAACTAGAGAACGGTTAGAGCTAGACCAATTCTGCGAACGCCAATCGATTCAGAATGATCGAATCAGTGTACACTGAAAATTTGAAGGAAACAAATGGACGGACAAAAAAGTCGAGTATATCATGATAGATAATTTTTTTAAACTTTCTTATTTTTCATTTTTCAAATTTCAAATTTTTTTCCCAGAATGTATTCTGACGTGCTGATTCCGAATCTTCGAACGAAAATGTCGAAAACTCATCGGAAATATTTTTGGCGCCAAAAAAACATCTAAAAACTGATTCAGAGCTGACCAACTCGAGAACGGTTAAAGATAGACCAATTCTGCGAACGCCAATCGATTCAGAATGATCGAATCAGTATACACTGAAAATTTGAAGTTAAAAAATTGACGGACAAAAAAGTCGAGTATATCATGATAGATAATTTTTTTGAACTTTCTTATTTTTCATTTTTCAAATATCAAATTTTTTTCCCAGAATGTATTCTGACGTGCTGATTCCGAATCTTTGAACAAAAATGACGAAAACTCATCGAAAATATTTTTGGCGCCATAAAAACCATTTGGAAACTGATTCAGAGCTGACCAACTCGAGAACGGTTAGAGCTAGACCAATTCTGCGAACGCCAATCGATTCAGAATGATCGAATCAGTATACACTGAAAATTTGAAGGAAAAAAATGGACGGACAAAAAAGTCGAGTATATCATGATAGATAATTTTTTTGAACTTTCTTATTTTTCATTTTTCAAATTTCAAATTTTTTTCCCAGAATGTATTTTGACATGCTGATTCCGAATCTTCGAACGAAAATGTCGAAATCTCACCGGAAATATTTTTGGCGCCAAAAATACCATTTGAAAACTGATTCAGAGCTGAGCATCTCGAGAACGGTTAGAGCTAGACCAATTCTGCGAACGCCAATCGATTCAGAATGATCGAATCAGTATACACTGAAAATTTGAAGGAAAAAAATGGACGGACAAAAAAGTCGAGTATATCATGATAGATAATTTTTTTGAACTTTCTTATTTTTCATTTTTCAAATTTCAAATTTGTTTCCCAGAATGTATTTTGACATGCTGATTCCGAATCTTCGAACGAAAATGTCGAAATCTCACCGAAAATATTTTTGGCGCCAAAAAAACCATTTGAAAACTGATTCAGAGCTGAGCAACTAGAGAACGGTTAGAGCTAGACCAATTCTGCGAACGCCAATCGATTCAGAATGATCGAATCAGTATACACTGAAAATTTGAAGGAAACAAATGGACGGACAAAAAAGTCGAGTATATCATGATAGATAATTTTTTTGAACGTTCTTATTTTTCATTTTTCAAATTTCAAATTTTTTTCCCAGAATGTATTCTGACGTGCTGATTCCGAATCTTTGAACAAAAATGACGAAAACTCATCGGAAATATTTTTGGCGCCATAAAAACCATTTGGAAACTGATTCAGAGCTGACCAACTCGAGAACGGTTAGAGATAGACCAATTCTGCGAACGCCAATCGATTCAGAATGATCGAATCAGTATACACTGAAAATTTGAAGGTAATAAATTGACGGACAAAAAAGTCGAGTATATCATGATAGATAATTTTTTTGAACTTTCTTATTTTTCATTTTTCAAATTTCAAATTTTTTTCCCAGAATGTATTCTGACGTGCTGATTCTGAATCTTTGAACAAAAATGACGAATACTCATCGGAAATATTTTTGGCGCCATAAAAACCATTTGGAAACTGATTCAGAGCTGACCAACTCGAGAATGGTTAGAGATAGACCAATTCTGCGAACGCCAATCGATTCAGAATGATCGAATCAGTATACACTGAAAATTTTAAGGAAAAAAATTGACGGACAAAGAAGTCGAGTATATCATGATAGATAATTTTTTTGAACTTTCTTATTTTTCATTTTTCAAATTTCAAATTTTTTTCCCAGAATGTATTCTGACGTGCTGATTCCGAATCTTTGAACAAAAATGACGAAAATTCATCGGAAATATTTTTGGCGCCATAAAAACCATTTGGAAACTGATTCAGAGCTGACCAACTGGAGAACGGTTAGAGCTGGACCAATTCTGCGAACGCCAATCGATTCAGAATGATCGAATCAGTATACACTGAAAATTTGAAGGAAAAAAATTGACGGACAAAAAAGTCGAGTATATCATGATAGATAATTTTTTTGAACTTTCTTATTTTTCATTTTTCAAATTTCAAATTTTTTTCCCAGAATGTATTTTGACATGCTGATTCCGAATCTTCGAACGAAAATGTCGAAAACTCATCGGAAATATTTTTGGCGCCAAAATAACATCTAAAAACTGATTCAGAGCTGACCGACTCGAGAACAGTTAAAGATAGACCAATTCTGCGAACGCCAATCGATTCAGAATGATCGAATCAGTATACACTGAAAATTTGAAGGAAAAAAATGGACGGACAAAAAAGTCGAGTATATCATGATAGATAATTTTTTTGAACTTTCTTATTTTTCATTTTTCAAATTTCAAATTTTTTTCCCAGAATGTATTCTGACGTGCTGATTCCGAATCTTGGAACAAAAATGACGAAAACTCATCGGAAATAGTTTTGGCGCCAAAAAAACCATTTGAAAACTTATTCAGAGCTGACCATCTCGAGAACGGTTAGAGCTAGACCAATTCTGCGAACGCCAATCGATTCAGAATGATCGAATCAGTATACACTGAAAATTTGAAGGAAACAAATGGACGGACAAAAAAGTCGAGTATATCATGATAGATAATTTTTTTGAACTTTCTTATTTTTCATTTTTCAAATTTCAAATTTCTTTCCCAGAATGTATTCTGACGTGCTGATTCCGAATCTTTGAACAAAAATGACGAAATCTCACCGGAAATATTTTTGGCGCCAAAAAAACCATTTGAAAACCGATTCAGAGCTGACCAACTCGAGAACGGTTAGAGCTAGACCAATTCTGCGAACGCCAATCGATTCAGAATGATCGAATCAGTATACACTGAAAATTTGAAGGAAAAAAATTGACGGACAAAAAAGTCGAGTATATCATGATAGATAATTTTTTTGAACTTTCTTATTTTTCATTTTTCAAATTTCAAATTTTTTTCCCAGAATGTATTCTGACGTGCTGATTCCGAATCTTTGAACAAAAATGACGAAAACTCATCGGAAATATTTTTGGCGCCAAAAAAACCATTTGAAAACTGATTCAGAGCTGACCATCTCGAGAACGGTTAGAGCTAGACCAATTCTGCGAACGCCAATCGATTCAGAATGATCGAATCAGTGTACACTGAAAATTTGAAGGAAACAAATGGACGGACAAAAAAGTCGAGTATATCATGATAGATAATTTTTTTAAACTTTCTTATTTTTCATTTTTCAAATTTCAAATTTTTTTCCCAGAATGTATTTTGACATGCTGATTCCGAATCTTCGAACGAAAATGTCGAAATCTCACCGGAAATATTTTTGGCGCCAAAAAAACCATTTGAAAACTGATTCAGAGCTGAGCAACTAGAGAACGGTTAGAGCTAGACCAATTCTGCGAACGCCAATCGATTCAGAATGATCGAATCAGTGTACACTGAAAATTTGAAGGAAACAAATGGACGGACAAAAAAGTCGAGTATATCATGATAGATAATTTTTTTAAACTTTCTTATTTTTCATTTTTCAAATTTCAAATTTTTTTTCCAGAATGTATTCTGACGTGCTGATTCCGAATCTTTGAACAAAAATGACGAAAACTCATCGGAAATATTTTTGGCGCCATAAAAACCATTTGGAAACTGATTCAGAGCTGACCAACTCGAGAACGGTTAGAGATAGACCAATTCTGCGAACGCCAATCGATTCAGAATGATCGAATCAGTATACACTGAAAATTTGAAGGAAAAAAATTGACGGACAAAAAAGTCGAGTATATCATGATAGATAATTTTTTTGAACGTTCTTATTTTTCATTTTTCAAATTTCAAATTTTTTTCCCAGAATGTATTCTGACGTGCTGATTCCGAATCTTTGAACAAAAATGACGAAAACTCATAGAAAATATTTTTGGCGCCATAAAAACCATTTGGAAACTGATTCAGAGCTGACCAACTCGAGAACGGTTAGAGCTAGACCAATTCTGCGAACGCCAATCGATTCAGAATGATCGAATCAGTATACACTGAAAATTTGAAGGAAAAAAATTGACGGACAAAAAAGTCGAGTATATCATGATAGATAATTTTTTTGAACTTTCTTATTTTTCATTTTTCAAATTTCAAATTTTTTTCCCAGAATGTATTTTGACATGCTGATTCCGAATCTTCGAACGAAAATGTCGAAAACTCATCGGAAATATTTTTGGCGCCAAAAAAACATCTAAAAACTGATTCAGAGCTGACCAACTCGAGAACGGTTAAAGATAGACCAATTCTGCGAACGCCAATCGATTCAGAATGATCGAATCAGTATACACTGAAAATTTGAAGGAAAAAAATTGACGGACAAAAAAGTCGAGTATATCATGATAGATAATTTTTTTGAACTTTCTTATTTTTCATTTTTCAAATTTCAAATTTTTTTCCCAGAATGTATTCTGACGTGCTGATTCCGAATCTTTGAACAAAAATGACGAAAACTCATAGAAAATATTTTTGGCGCCATAAAAACCATTTGGAAACTGATTCAGAGCTGACCAACTCGAGAACGGTTAGAGCTAGACCAATTCTGCGAACGCCAATCGATTCAGAATGATCGAATCAGTATACACTGAAAATTTGAAGGAAAAAAATTGACGGACAAAAAAGTCGAGTATATCATGATAGATAATTTTTTTGAACTTTCTTATTTTTCATTTTTCAAATTTCAAATTTTTTTCCCAGAATGTATTTTGACATGCTGATTCCGAATCTTCGAACGAAAATGTCGAAAACTCATCGGAAATATTTTTGGCGCCAAAAAAACATCTAAAAACTGATTCAGAGCTGACCGACTCGAGAACGGTTAAAGATAGACCAATTCTGCGAACGCCAATCGATTCAGAATGATCGAATCAGTATACACTGAAAATTTGAAGGAAAAAAATGGACGGACAAAAAAGTCGAGTATATCATGATAGATAATTTTTTTGAACTTTCTTATTTTTCATTTTTCAAATTTCAAATTTTTTTCCCAGAATGTATTTTGACATGCTGATTCCGAATCTTCGAACGAAAATGTCGAAATCTCACCGGAAATATTTTTGGCGCCAAAAAAAACATTTGAAAACTGATTCAGAGCTGAGCATCTCGAGAACGGTTAGAGCTAGACCAATTCTGCGAACGCCAATCGATTCAGAATGATCGAATCAGTATACACTGAAAATTTGAAGGAAAAAAATGGACGGACAAAAAAGTCGAGTATATCATGATAGATAATTTTTTTGAACTTTCTTATTTTTCATTTTTCGAATTTCAAATTTTTTTCCCAGAATGTATTATGACGTGCTGATTCCGAATCTTTGAACAAAAATGACGAAAACTCATCGAAAATATTTTTGGCGCCATAAAAACCATTTGGAAACTGATTCAGAGCTGACCAACTCGAGAACGGTTAGAGCTAGACCAATTCTGCGAACGCCAATCGATTCAGAATGATCGAATCAGTATACACTGAAAATTTGAAGGAAAAAAATTGACGGACAAAAAAGTCGAGTATATCATGATAGATAATTTTTTTGAACTTTCTTATTTTTCATTTTTCAAATTTCAATTTTTTTTCCCAGAATGTATTTTGACATGCTGATTCCGAATCTTCGAACGAAAATGTCGAAAACTCATCGGAAATATTTTTGGCGCCAAAAAAACATCTAAAAACTGATTCAGAGCTGACCGACTCGAGAACGGTTAAAGATAGACCAATTCTGCGAACGCCAATCGATTCAGAATGATCGAATCAGTATACACTGAAAATTTGAAGGAAAAAAATGGACGGACAAAAAAGTCGAGTATATCATGATAGATAATTTTTTTGAACTTTCTTATTTTTCATTTTTCAAATTTCAAATTTTTTTCCCAGAATGTATTTTGACATGCTGATTCCGAATCTTCGAACGAAAATGTCGAAATCTCACCGGAAATATTTTTGGCGCCAAAAAAACCATTTGAAAACTGATTCAGAGCTGAGCATCTCGAGAACGGTTAGAGCTAGACCAATTCTGCGAACGCCAATCGATTCAGAATGATCGAATCAGTATACACTGAAAATTTGAAGGAAAAAAATTGACGGACAAAAAAGTCGAGTATATCATGATAGATAATTTTTTTGAAATTTCTTATTTTTCATTTTTCAAATTTCAATTTTTTTTCCCAGAATGTATTTTGACATGCTGATTCCGAATCTTCGAACGAAAATGTCGAAAACTCATCGGAAATATTTTTGGCGCCAAAAAAACATCTAAAAACTGATTCAGAGCTGACCGACTCGAGAACGGTTAAAAATAGACCAATTCTGCGAACGCCAATCGATTCAGAATGATCGAATCAGTATACACTGAAAATTTGAAGGAAAAAAATGGACGGACAAAAAAGTCGAGTATATCATGATAGATAATTTTTTTGAACTTTCTTATTTTTCATTTTTCGAATTTCAAATTTTTTTCCCAGAATGTATTTTGACATGCTGATTCCGAATCTTCGAACGAAAATGTCGAAATCTCACCGGAAATATTTTTGGCGCCAAAAAAACCATTTGAAAACTGATTCAGAGCTGAGCATCTCGAGAACGGTTAGAGCTAGACCAATTCTGCGAACGCCAATCGATTCAGAATGATCGAATCAGTATACACTGAAAATTTGAAGGAAAAAAATGGACGGACAAAAAAGTCGAGTATATCATGATAGATAATTTTTTTGAACTTTCTTATTTTTCATTTTTCGAATTTCAAATTTTTTTCCCAGAATGTATTTTGACATGCTGATTCCGAATCTTCGAACGAAAATGTCGAAATCTCACCGGAAATATTTTTGGCGCCAAAAAAACCATTTGAAAACTGATTCAGAGCTGAGCATCTCGAGAACGGTTAGAGCTAGACCAATTCTGCGATCGCCAATCGATTCAGAATGATCGAATCAGTATACACTGAAAATTTGAAGGAAAAAAATGGACGGACAAAAAAGTCGAGTATATCATGATAGATAATTTTTTTGAACTTTCTTATTTTTCATTTTTCAAATTTCAAATTTTTTTCCCAGAATGTATTTTGACATGCTGATTCCGAATCTTCGAACGAAAATGTCGAAATCTCACCGGAAATATTTTTGGCGCCAAAAAAACCATTTGAAAACTGATTCAGAGCTGAGCATCTCGAGAACGGTTAGAGCTAGACCAATTCTGCGAACGCCAATCGATTCAGAATGATCGAATCAGTATACACTGAAAATTTGAAGGAAAAAAATGGACGGACAAAAAAGTCGAGTATATCATGATAGATAATTTTTTTGAACTTTCCTATTTTTCATTTTTCGAATTTCAAACTTTTTTTCCCAGAATGTATTTTGACATGCTGATTCCGAATCTTCGAACGAAAATGTCGAAAACTCATCGGAAATATTTTTGGCGCCAAAAAAACATCTAAAAACTGATTCAGAGCTGACCAACTCGAGAACGGTTAGAGCTAGACCAATTCTGCGAACGCCAATCGATTCAGAATGATCGAATCAGTATACACTGAAAATTTGAAGGAAAAAAATTGACGGACAAAAAAGTCGAGTATATCATGATAGATAATTTTTTTGAACTTTCTTATTTTTCATTTTTCAAATTTCAAATTTTTTTCCCAGAATGTATTTTGACATGCTGATTCCGAATCTTCGAACGAAAATGTCGAAAACTCATCGGAAATATTTTTGGCGCCAAAAAAACATCTAAAAACTGATTCAGAGCTGACCGACTCGAGAACGGTTAAAGATAGACCAATTCTGCGAACGCCAATCGATTCAGAATGATCGAATCAGTATACACTGAAAATTTGAAGGAAAAAAATGGACGGACAAAAAAGTCGAGTATATCATGATAGATAATTTTTTTGAACTTTCTTATTTTTCATTTTTCAAATTTCAATTTTTTTTCCCAGAATGTATTTTGACATGCTGATTCCGAATCTTCGAACGAAAATGTCGAAATCTCACCGGAAATATTTTTGGCGCCAAAAAAACCATTTGAAAACTGATTCAGAGCTGAGCATCTCGAGAACGGTTAGAGCTAGACCAATTCTGCGAACGCCAATCGATTCAGAATGATCGAATCAGTATACACTGAAAATTTGAAGGAAAAAAATGGACGGACAAAAAAGTCGAGTATATCATGAGAGAAAGTCGAGTATATCATGATAGATAATTTTTTTGAACTTTCTTATTTTTCATTTTTCAAATTTCAAATTTTTTTCCCAGAATGTATTTTGACATGCTGATTCCGAATCTTCGAACGAAAATGTCGAAAACTCATCGGAAATATTTTTGGCGCCAAAAAAACATCTAAAAACTGATTCAGAGCTGACCAACTCGAGAACGGTTAAAGATAGACCAATTCTGCGAACGCCAATCGATTCAGAATGATCGAATCAGTATACACTGAAAATTTGAAGGAAAAAAATTGACGGACAAAAAAGTCGAGTATATCATGATAGATAATTTTTTTGAACTTTCTTATTTTTCATTTTTCAAATTTCAAATTTTTTTCCCAGAATGTATTTTGACATGCTGATTCCGAATCTTCGAACGAAAATGTCGAAATCTCACCGGAAATATTTTTGGCGCCAAAAAAACCATTTGAAAACTGATTCAGAGCTGAGCATCTCGAGAACGGTTAGAGCTAGACCAATTCTGCGAACGCCAATCGATTCAGAATGATCGAATCAGTATACACTGAAAATTTGAAGGAAAAAAATGGACGGACAAAAAAGTCGAGTATATCATGATAGATAATTTTTTTGAACTTTCTTATTTTTCATTTTTCGAATTTCAAATTTTTTTCCCAGAATGTATTTTGACATGCTGATTCCGAATCTTCGAACGAAAATGTCGAAATCTCACCGGAAATATTTTTGGCGCCAAAAAAACCATTTGAAAACTGATTCAGAGCTGAGCATCTCGAGAACGGTTAGAGCTAGACCAATTCTGCGATCGCCAATCGATTCAGAATGATCGAATCAGTATACACTGAAAATTTTAAGGAAAAAAATTGACGGACAAAAAAGTCGAGTATATCATGATAGATAATTTTTTTGAACTTTCTTATTTTCCATTTTTCAAATTTCAAATTTTTTTCCCAGAATGTATTCTGACGTGCTGATTCCGAATCTTTGAACAAAAATGACGAAAATTCATCGGAAATATTTTTGGCGCCATAAAAACCATTTGGAAACTGATTCAGAGCTGACCAACTGGAGAACGGTTAGAGCTAGACCAATTCTGCGAACGCCAATCGATTCAGAATGATCGAATCAGTATACACTGAAAATTTGAAGGAAAAAAATTGACGGACAAAAAAGTCGAGTGATAGATAATTTTTTTGAACTTTCTTATTTTTCATTTTTCAAATTTCAAATTTTTTTCCCAGAATGTATTTTGACATGCTGATTCCGAATCTTCGAACGAAAATGTCGAAAACTCATCGGAAATATTTTTGGCGCCAAAATAACATCTAAAAACTGATTCAGAGCTGACCGACTCGAGAACGGTTAAAGATAGACCAATTCTGCGAACGCCAATCGATTCAGAATGATCGAATCAGTATACACTGAAAATTTGAAGGAAAAAAATGGACGGACAAAAAAGTCGAGTATATCATGATAGATAATTTTTTTGAACTTTCTTATTTTTCATTTTTCAAATTTCAAATTTTTTTCCCAGAATGTATTTTGACATGCTGATTCCGAATCTTTGAACAAAAATGACGAAAACTCATCGGAAATATTTTTGGCGCCATAAAAACCATTTGGAAGCTGATTCAGAGCTGACCAACTCGAGAACGGTTAGAGATAGACCAATTCTGCGAACGCCAATCGATTCAGAATGATCGAATCAGTATACACTGAAAATTTGAAGGAAAAAAATTGACGGACAAAAAAGTCGAGTATATCATGATAGATAATTTTTTTGAACTTTCTTATTTTTCATTTTTCAAATTTCAAATTTTTTTTCCAGAATGTATTCTGACGTGCTGATTCCGAATCTTTGAACAAAAATCACGAAAACTCATCGGAAATATTTTTGGCGCCATAAAAACCATTTGGAAACTGATTCAGAGCTGACCAACTCGAGAACGGTTAGAGATAGACCAATTCTGCGAACGCCAATCGATTCAGAATGATCGAATCAGTATACACTGAAAATTTGAAGGAAAAAAATTGACGGACAAAAAAGTCGAGTATATCATGATAGATAATTTTTTTGAACTTTCTTATTTTTCATTTTTCAAATTTCAAATTTTTTTCCCAGAATGTATTTTGACATGCTGATTCCAAATCTTCGAACGAAAATGTCGAAAACTCATCGGAAATATTTTTGGCGCCAAAAAAACATCTAAAAACTGATTCAGAGCTGACCAACTCGAGAACGGTTAAAGATAGACCAATTCTGCGAACGCCAATCGATTCAGAATGATCGAATCAGTATACACTGAAAATTTGAAGTTAAAAAATTGACGGACAAAAAAGTCGAGTATATCATGATAGATAATTTTTTTGAACTTTCTTATTTTTCATTTTTCAAATATCAAATTTTTTTCCCAGAATGTATTCTGACGTGCTGATTCCGAATCTTTGAACAAAAATCACGAAAACTCATCGAAAATATTTTTGGCGCCATAAAAACCATTTGGAAACTGATTCAGAGCTGACCAACTCGAGAACGGTTAGAGCTATACCAATTCTGTGAACGCCAATCGATTCAGAATGATCGAATCAGTATACACTGAAAATTTGAAGGAAAAAAATGGACGGACAAAAAAGTCGAGTATGTCATGATAGATAATTTTTTTGAACTTTCTTATTTTTCATTTTTCAAATTTCAAATTTTTTTCCCAAAATGTATTTTGACATGCTGATTCCAAATCTTCGAACGAAAATGTCGAAATCTCACCGGAAATATTTTTGGCGCCAAAAAAACCATTTGAAAACTGATTCAGAGCTGAGCATCTCGAGAACGGTTAGAGCTAGACCAATTCTGCGAACGCCAATCGATTCAGAATGATCGAATCAGTATACACTGAAAATTTGAAGGAAAAAAATGGACGGACAAAAAAGTCGAGTATATCATGATAGATAATTTTTTTGAACTTTCTTATTTTTCATTTTTCAAATTTCAAATTAGTTTCCCAGATTGTATTTTGACATGCTGATTCCGAATCTTCGAACGAAAATGTCGAAATCTCACCGAAAATATTTTTGGCGCAAAAAAACCATTTGAAAACTGATTCAGAGCTGAGCAACTAGAGAACGGTTAGAGCTAGACCAATTCTGCGAACGCCAATCGATTCAGAATGATCGAATCAGTATACACTGAAAATTTGGAGGAAACAAATGGACGGACAAAAAAGTCGAGTATATCATGATAGATAATTTTTTTGAACGTTCTTATTTTTCATTTTTCAAATTTCAAATTTTTTTCCCAGAATGTATTCTGACGTGCTGATTCCGAATCTTTGAACAAAAATGACGAAAACTCATCGGAAATATTTTTGGCGCGAAAAAAACGATTTGAAAACTGATTCAGGGCTGACCATCTCGAGAACGGTTAGAGCTAGACCAATTCTGCGAACGCCAATCGATTCAGAATGATCGAATCAGTATACACTGAAAATTTGAAGGAAAAAAATTGACGGACAAAAAAGTCGAGTATATCATGATAGATAATTTTTTTGAACTTTCTTATTTTTCATTTTTCAAATTTCAAATTTTTTTCCCAGAAGGTATTCTGACGTGCTGATTCCGAATCTTTGAACAAAAATGACGAAAACTCATCGGAAATATTTTTGGCGCCATAAAAACCATTTGGAAACTGATTCAGAGCTGAGCATCTCGAGAACGGTTAGAGCTAGACCAATTCTGCGAACGATAATCGATTCAGAATGATCGAATCAGTATACACTGAAAATTTGAAGGAAAAAAATGGACGGACAAAAAAGTCGAGTATATCATGATAGATAATTTTTTTGAACTTTCTTATTTTTCATTTTTCAAATTTCAAATTTTTTTCCCAGAATGTATTTTGACATGCTGATTCCGAATCTTCGAACGAAAATGTCGAAATCTCACCGGAAATATTTTTGGCGCCAAAAAAACCATTTGAAAACTGATTCAGAGCTGAGCAACTAGAGAACGGTTAGAGCTAGACCAATTCTGCGAACGCCAATCGATTCAGAATGATCGAATCAGTGTACACTGAAAATTTGAAGGAAACAAATGGACGGACAAAAAAGTCGAGTATATCATGATAGATAATTTTTTTAAACTTTCTTATTTTTCATTTTTCAAATTTCAAATTTTTTTCCCAGAATGTATTCTGACGTGCTGATTCCGAATCTTCGAACGAAAATGTCGAAAACTCATCGGAAATATTTTTGGCGCCAAAAAAACATCTAAAAACTGATTCAGAGCTGACCAACTCGAGAACGGTTAAAGATAGACCAATTCTGCGAACGCCAATCGATTCAGAATGATCGAATCAGTATACACTGAAAATTTGAAGTTAAAAAATTGACGGACAAAAAAGTCGAGTATATCATGATAGATAATTTTTTTGAACTTTCTTATTTTTCATTTTTCAAATATCAAATTTTTTTCCCAGAATGTATTCTGACGTGCTGATTCCGAATCTTTGAACAAAAATGACGAAAACTCATCGAAAATATTTTTGGCGCCATAAAAACCATTTGGAAACTGATTCAGAGCTGACCAACTCGAGAACGGTTAGAGCTAGACCAATTCTGCGAACGCCAATCGATTCAGAATGATCGAATCAGTATACACTGAAAATTTGAAGGAAAAAAATGGACGGACAAAAAAGTCGAGTATATCATGATAGATAATTTTTTTGAACTTTCTTATTTTTCATTTTTCAAATTTCAAATTTTTTTCCCAGAATGTATTTTGACATGCTGATTCCGAATCTTCGAACGAAAATGTCGAAATCTCACCGGAAATATTTTTGGCGCCAAAAATACCATTTGAAAACTGATTCAGAGCTGAGCATCTCGAGAACGGTTAGAGCTAGACCAATTCTGCGAACGCCAATCGATTCAGAATGATCGAATCAGTATACACTGAAAATTTGAAGGAAAAAAATGGACGGACAAAAAAGTCGAGTATATCATGATAGATAATTTTTTTGAACTTTCTTATTTTTCATTTTTCAAATTTCAAATTTGTTTCCCAGAATGTATTTTGACATGCTGATTCCGAATCTTCGAACGAAAATGTCGAAATCTCACCGAAAATATTTTTGGCGCCAAAAAAACCATTTGAAAACTGATTCAGAGCTGAGCAACTAGAGAACGGTTAGAGCTAGACCAATTCTGCGAACGCCAATCGATTCAGAATGATCGAATCAGTATACACTGAAAATTTGAAGGAAACAAATGGACGGACAAAAAAGTCGAGTATATCATGATAGATAATTTTTTTGAACGTTCTTATTTTTCATTTTTCAAATTTCAAATTTTTTTCCCAGAATGTATTCTGACGTGCTGATTCCGAATCTTTGAACAAAAATGACGAAAACTCATCGGAAATATTTTTGGCGCCATAAAAACCATTTGGAAACTGATTCAGAGCTGACCAACTCGAGAACGGTTAGAGATAGACCAATTCTGCGAACGCCAATCGATTCAGAATGATCGAATCAGTATACACTGAAAATTTGAAGGTAATAAATTGACGGACAAAAAAGTCGAGTATATCATGATAGATAATTTTTTTGAACTTTCTTATTTTTCATTTTTCAAATTTCAAATTTTTTTCCCAGAATGTATTCTGACGTGCTGATTCTGAATCTTTGAACAAAAATGACGAATACTCATCGGAAATATTTTTGGCGCCATAAAAACCATTTGGAAACTGATTCAGAGCTGACCAACTCGAGAATGGTTAGAGATAGACCAATTCTGCGAACGCCAATCGATTCAGAATGATCGAATCAGTATACACTGAAAATTTTAAGGAAAAAAATTGACGGACAAAGAAGTCGAGTATATCATGATAGATAATTTTTTTGAACTTTCTTATTTTTCATTTTTCAAATTTCAAATTTTTTTCCCAGAATGTATTCTGACGTGCTGATTCCGAATCTTTGAACAAAAATGACGAAAATTCATCGGAAATATTTTTGGCGCCATAAAAACCATTTGGAAACTGATTCAGAGCTGACCAACTGGAGAACGGTTAGAGCTGGACCAATTCTGCGAACGCCAATCGATTCAGAATGATCGAATCAGTATACACTGAAAATTTGAAGGAAAAAAATTGACGGACAAAAAAGTCGAGTATATCATGATAGATAATTTTTTTGAACTTTCTTATTTTTCATTTTTCAAATTTCAAATTTTTTTCCCAGAATGTATTTTGACATGCTGATTCCGAATCTTCGAACGAAAATGTCGAAAACTCATCGGAAATATTTTTGGCGCCAAAATAACATCTAAAAACTGATTCAGAGCTGACCGACTCGAGAACAGTTAAAGATAGACCAATTCTGCGAACGCCAATCGATTCAGAATGATCGAATCAGTATACACTGAAAATTTGAAGGAAAAAAATGGACGGACAAAAAAGTCGAGTATATCATGATAGATAATTTTTTTGAACTTTCTTATTTTTCATTTTTCAAATTTCAAATTTTTTTCCCAGAATGTATTCTGACGTGCTGATTCCGAATCTTGGAACAAAAATGACGAAAACTCATCGGAAATAGTTTTGGCGCCAAAAAAACCATTTGAAAACTTATTCAGAGCTGACCATCTCGAGAACGGTTAGAGCTAGACCAATTCTGCGAACGCCAATCGATTCAGAATGATCGAATCAGTATACACTGAAAATTTGAAGGAAACAAATGGACGGACAAAAAAGTCGAGTATATCATGATAGATAATTTTTTTGAACTTTCTTATTTTTCATTTTTCAAATTTCAAATTTCTTTCCCAGAATGTATTCTGACGTGCTGATTCCGAATCTTTGAACAAAAATGACGAAATCTCACCGGAAATATTTTTGGCGCCAAAAAAACCATTTGAAAACCGATTCAGAGCTGACCAACTCGAGAACGGTTAGAGCTAGACCAATTCTGCGAACGCCAATCGATTCAGAATGATCGAATCAGTATACACTGAAAATTTGAAGGAAAAAAATTGACGGACAAAAAAGTCGAGTATATCATGATAGATAATTTTTTTGAACTTTCTTATTTTTCATTTTTCAAATTTCAAATTTTTTTCCCAGAATGTATTCTGACGTGCTGATTCCGAATCTTTGAACAAAAATGACGAAAACTCATCGGAAATATTTTTGGCGCCAAAAAAACCATTTGAAAACTGATTCAGAGCTGACCATCTCGAGAACGGTTAGAGCTAGACCAATTCTGCGAACGCCAATCGATTCAGAATGATCGAATCAGTGTACACTGAAAATTTGAAGGAAACAAATGGACGGACAAAAAAGTCGAGTATATCATGATAGATAATTTTTTTAAACTTTCTTATTTTTCATTTTTCAAATTTCAAATTTTTTTCCCAGAATGTATTTTGACATGCTGATTCCGAATCTTCGAACGAAAATGTCGAAATCTCACCGGAAATATTTTTGGCGCCAAAAAAACCATTTGAAAACTGATTCAGAGCTGAGCAACTAGAGAACGGTTAGAGCTAGACCAATTCTGCGAACGCCAATCGATTCAGAATGATCGAATCAGTGTACACTGAAAATTTGAAGGAAACAAATGGACGGACAAAAAAGTCGAGTATATCATGATAGATAATTTTTTTAAACTTTCTTATTTTTCATTTTTCAAATTTCAAATTTTTTTTCCAGAATGTATTCTGACGTGCTGATTCCGAATCTTTGAACAAAAATGACGAAAACTCATCGGAAATATTTTTGGCGCCATAAAAACCATTTGGAAACTGATTCAGAGCTGACCAACTCGAGAACGGTTAGAGATAGACCAATTCTGCGAACGCCAATCGATTCAGAATGATCGAATCAGTATACACTGAAAATTTGAAGGAAAAAAATTGACGGACAAAAAAGTCGAGTATATCATGATAGATAATTTTTTTGAACGTTCTTATTTTTCATTTTTCAAATTTCAAATTTTTTTCCCAGAATGTATTCTGACGTGCTGATTCCGAATCTTTGAACAAAAATGACGAAAACTCATCGGAAATATTTTTGGCGCCATAAAAACCATTTGGAAACTGATTCAGAGCTGACCAACTCGAGAACGGTTAGAGATAGACCAATTCTGCGAATGCCAATCGATTCAGAATGATCGAATCAGTATACACTGAAAATTTTAAGGAAAAAAATTGACGGACAAAAAAGTCGAGTATATCATGATAGATAATTTTTTTGAACTTTCTTATTTTTCATTTTTCAAATTTCAAATTTTTTTCCCAGAATGTATTCTGACGTGCTGATTCCGAATCTTTGAACAAAAATGACGAAAATTCATCGGAAATATTTTTGGCGCCATAAAAACCATTTGGAAACTGATTCAGAGCTGACCAACTGGAGAACGGTTAGAGCTAGACCAATTCTGCGAACGCCAATCGATTCAGAATGATCGAATCAGTATACACTGAAAATTTGAAGGAAAAAAATTGACGGACAAAAAAGTCGAGTATATCATGATAGATAATTTTTTTGAACTTTCTTATTTTTCATTTTTCAAATTTCAAATTTTTTTCCCAGAATGTATTTTGACATGCTGATTCCGAATCTTCGAACGAAAATGTCGAAAACTCATCGGAAATATTTTTGGCGCCAAAATAACATCTAAAAACTGATTCAGAGCTGACCGACTCGAGAACGGTTAAAGATAGACCAGTTCTGCGAACGCCAATCGATTCAGAATGATCGAATCAGTATACACTGAAAATTTGAAGGAAAAAAATGGACGGACAAAAAAGTCGAGTATATCATGATAGATAATTTTTTTGAACTTTCCTATTTTTCATTTTTCAAATTTCAAATTTTTTTCCCAGAATGTATTTTGACATGCTGATTCCGAATCTTCGAACGAAAATGTCGAAATCTCACCGGAAATATTTTTGGCGCCAAAAAAACCATTTGAAAACTGATTCAGAGCTGAGCATCTCGAGAACGGTTAGAGCTAGACCAATTCTGCGAACGCCAATCGATTCAGAATGATCGAATCAGTATACACTGAAAATTTGAAGGAAAAAAATGGACGGACAAAAAAGTCGAGTATATCATGATAGATAATTTTTTTGAACTTTCTTATTTTTCATTTTTCAAATTTCAATTTTTTTTCCCAGAATGTATTTTGACATGCTGATTCCGAATCTTTGAACAAAAATGACGAAAACTCATCGGAAATATTTTTGGCGCCATAAAAACCATTTGGAAGCTGATTCAGAGCTGACCAACTCGAGAACGGTTAGAGATAGACCAATTCTGCGAACGCCAATCGATTCAGAATGATCGAATCAGTATACACTGAAAATTTGAAGGAAAAAAATTGACGGACAAAAAAGTCGAGTATATCATGATAGATAATTTTTTTGAACTTTCTTATTTTTCATTTTTCAAATTTCAAATTTTTTTCCCAGAATGTATTCTGACGTGCTGATTCCGAATCTTTGAACAAAAATGACGAAAACTCATCGGAAATATTTTTGGCGCCATAAAAACCATTTGGAAACTGATTCAGAGCTGACCAACTCGAGAACGGTTAGAGATAGACCAATTCTGCGAACGCCAATCGATTCAGAATGATCGAATCAGTATACACTGAAAATTTGAAGGAAAAAAATTGACGGACAAAAAAGTCGAGTATATCATGATAGATAATTTTTTTGAACTTTCTTATTTTTCATTTTTCAAATTTCAAATTTTTTTCCCAGAATGTATTTTGACATGCTGATTCCGAATCTTCGAACGAAAATGTCGAAAACTCATCGGAAATATTTTTGGCGCCAAAAAAACATCTAAAAACTGATTCAGAGCTGACCAACTCGAGAACGGTTAAAGATAGACCAATTCTGCGAACGCCAATCGATTCAGAATGATCGAATCAGTATACACTGAAAATTTGAAGGAAAAAAATTGACGGACAAAAAAGTCGAGTATATCATGATAGATAATTTTTTTGAACTTTCTTATTTTTCATTTTTCAAATATCAATTTTTTTTCCCAGAATGTATTCTGACGTGCTGATTCCGAATCTTTGAACAAAAATGACGAAAACTCATCGAAAATATTTTTGGCGCCATAAAAACCATTTGGAAACTGATTCAGAGCTGACCAACTCGAGAACGGTTAGAGCTAGACCAATTCTGCGAACGCCAATCGATTCAGAATGATCGAATCAGTATACACTGAAAATTTGAAGGAAAAAAATGGACGGACAAAAAAGTCGAGTATATCATGATAGATAATTTTTTTGAACTTTCTTATTTTTCATTTTTCAAATTTCAAATTTTTTTCCCAGAATATATTTTGACATGCTGATTCCGAATCTTCGAACGAAAATGTCGAAAACTCATCGGAAATATTTTTGGCGCCAAAATAACATCTAAAAACTGATTCAGAGCTGACCGACTCGAGAACGGTTAAAGATAGACCAATTCTGCGAACGCCAATCGATTCAGAATGATCGAATCAGTATACACTGAAAATTTGAAGGAAAAAAATGGACGGACAAAAAAGTCGAGTATATCATGATAGATAATTTTTTTGAACTTTCTTATTTTTCATTTTTCAAATTTCAAATTTTTTTCCCAGAATGTATTTTGACATGCTGATTCCGAATCTTCGAACGAAAATGTCGAAATCTCACCGGAAATATTTTTGGCGCCAAAAAAACCATTTGAAAACTGATTCAGAGCTGAGCATCTCGAGAACGGTTAGAGCTAGACCAATTCTGCGAACGCCAATCGATTCAGAATGATCGAGTCAGTATACCCTGAAAATTTGAAGGAAAAAAATGGACGGACAAAAAAGTCGAGTATATCATGATAGATAATTTTTTTGAACTTTCTTATTTTTCATTTTTCAAATTTCAAATTTCTTTCCCAGAATGTATTCTGACGTGCTGATTCCGAATCTTTGAACAAAAATGACGAAATCTCACTGGAAATATTTTTGGCGCCAAAAAAACCATTTGAAAACCGATTCAGAGCTGACCAACTCGAGAACGGTTAGAGCTAGACCAATTCTGCGAACGCCAATCGATTCAGAATGATCGAATCAGTATACACTGAAAATTTGAAGGAAAAAAACTGACGGACAAAAAAGTCGAGTATATCATGATAGATAATTTTTTTGAACTTTCTTATTTTTCATGTTTCAAATTTCAAATTTTTTTCCCAGAATGTATTCTGACGTGCTGATTCCGAATCTTTGAACAAAAATGACGAAAACTCATCGGAAATATTTTTGGCGCCAAAAAAACCATTTGAAAACTGATTCAGAGCTGACCATCTCGAGAACGGTTAGAGCTAGACCAATTCTGCGAACGCCAATCGATTCAGAATGATCGAATCAGTGTACACTGAAAATTTGAAGGAAACAAATGGACGGACAAAAAAGTCGAGTATATCATGATAGATAATTTTTTTAAACTTTCTTATTTTTCATTTTTCAAATTTCAATTTTTTTTCCCAGAATGTATTCTGACGTGCTGATTCCGAATCTTTGAACAAAAATGACGAAAACTCATCGGAAATATTTTTGGCGCGAAAAAAACGATTTGAAAACTGATTCAGAGCTGACCATCTCGAGAACGGTTAGAGCTAGACCAATTCTGCGAACGCCAATCGATTCAGAATGATCGAATCAGTATACACTGAAAATTTGAAGGAAAAAAATTGACGGACAAAAAAGTCGAGTATATCATGATAGATAAATTTTTTGAACTTTCTTATTTTTCATTTTTCAAATTTCAAATTTTTTTCCCAGAATGTATTCTGACGTGCTGATTCCGAATCTTTGAACAAAAATGACGAAAACTCATCGGAAATATTTTTGGCGCCATAAAAACCATTTGGAAGCTGATTCAGAGCTGACCAACTCGAGAACGGTTAGAGATAGACCAATTCTGCGAACGCCAATCGATTCAGAATGATCGAATTAGTATACACTGAAAATTTGAAGGAAAAAAATGGACGGACAAAAAAGTCGAGTATATCATGATGGATAATTTTTTTGAACTTTCTTATTTTTCATTTTTCAAATTTCAAATTTTTTTCCCAGAATGTATTTTGACATGCTGATTCCGAATCTTCGAACGAAAATGTCGAAATCTCACCGGAAATATTTTTGGCGCCAAAAAAACCATTTGAAAACTGATTCAGAGCTGAGCAACTAGAGAACGGTTAGAGCTAGACCAATTCTGCGAAAGCCAATCGATTCAGAATGATCGAATCAGTATACACTGAAAATTTGAAGGAAAAAAATGGACGGACAAAAAAGTCGAGTATATCATGATGGATAATTTTTTTGAACTTTCTTATTTTTCATTTTTCAAATTTCAAATTTTTTTCCCAGAATGTATTTTGACATGCTGATTCCGAATCTTCGAACGAAAATGTCGAAATCTCACCGGAAATATTTTTGGCGCCAAAAAAACCATTTGAAAACTGATTCAGAGCTGAGCAACTAGAGAACGGTTAGAGCTAGACCAATTCTGCGAAAGCCAATCGATTCAGAATGATCGAATCAGTATACACTGAAAATTTGAAGGAAAAAAATTGACGGACAAAAAAGTCGAGTATATCATGATAGATAATTTTTTTGAACTTTCTTATTTTTCATTTTTCAAATTTCAAATTTTTTTCCCAGAATGTATTCTGACGTGCTGATTCCGAATCTTTGAACAAAAATGACGAAAACTCATCGGAAATATTTTTGGCGCCATAAAAACTATTTGGAAACTGATTCAGAGCTGACCAACTCGAGAACGGTTAGAGCTAGACCAATTCTGCGAACGCCAATCGATTCAGAAGGATCGAATCAGTATACACTGAAAATTTGAAGGAAAAAAATGGACGGACAAAAAAGTCGAGTATATCATGATAGATAATTTTTTTGAACTTTCTTATTTTTCATTTTTCAAATTTCAAATTTTTTTCCCAGAATGTATTCTGACGTGCTGATTCCGAATCTTGGAACAAAAATGACGAAAACTCATCGGAAATATTTTTGGCGCCAAAAAAACCATTTGAAAACTGATTCAGAGCTGACCATCTCGAGAACGGTTAGAGCTAGACCAATTCTGCGAACGCCAATCGATTCAGAATGATCGAATCAGTATACACTGAAAATTTGAAGGAAACAAATCGACGGACAAAAAAGTCGAGTATATCATGATAGATGATTTTTTTGAACTCTTTTATTTTTCATTTTTCAAATTTCAAATTTTTTTCCCAGAATGTATTTTGACATGCTGATTCCGAATCTTCGAACGAAAATGTCGAAAACTCATCGGAAATATTTTTGGCGCCAAAAAAAACATCTAAAAACCGATTCAGAGCTGACCAACTCGAGAACGGTTAGAGCTAGACCAATTCTGCGGACGCCAATCGATTCAGAATGATCGAATCAGTATACACTGAGAATTTGAAGGAAAAAAATTGACGGACAAAAAAGTCGAGTATATCATGATAGATAATTTTTTTGAACTTTCTTATTTTTCATTTTTCAAATTCAATTTTTTTTCCCAGAATGTATTCTGACGTGCTGATTCCGAATCTTTGAACAAAAATGACGAAAACTCATCGAAAATATTTTTGGCGCCATAAAAACCATTTGGAAACTGATTCAGAGCTGACCAACTCGAGAACGGTTAGAGCTAGACCAATTCTGCGAACGCCAATCGATTCAGAATGATCGAATCAGTATACACTGAAAATTTGAAGGAAAAAAATGGACGGACAAAAAAGTCGAGTATATCATGATAGATAATTTTCTTGAACTTTCTTATTTTTCATTTTTCAAATTTCAAATTTTTTTCCCAGAATGTATTTTGACATGCTGATTCCGAATCTTCGAACGAAAATGTCGAAATCTCACCGGAAATATTTTTGGCGCCAAAAAAACCATTTGAAAACTGATTCAGAGCTGAGCATCTCAAGAACGGTTAGAGCTAGACCAATTCTGCGAACGCCAATCGATTCAGAATGATCGAATCAGTATACACTGAAAATTTGAAGGAAAAAATGGACGGACAGAAAAGTCGAGTATATCATGATAGATAATTTTTTTGAACTTTCTTATTTTTCATTTTTCGAATTTCAAATTTTTTTCCCAGAATGTATTTTGACATGCTGATTCCGAATATTCGAACGAAAATGTCGAAATCTCACCGGAAATATTTTTGGCGCCAAAAAAACTATTTGAAAACTGATTCAGAGCTGAGCAACTAGAGAACGGTTAGAGCTAGACCAATTCTGCGAACGCCAATCGATTCAGAATGATCGAATCAGTATACACTGAAAATTTGAAGGAAAAAAATTGACGGACAAAAAAGTCGAGTATATCATGATAGATAATTTTTTTGAACTTTCTTATTTTTCATTTTTCAAATTTTAAATTTTTTTCACAGAATGTATTCTGACGTGCTGATTCCGAATCTTTGAACAAAAATGACGAAAACTCATCGGAAATATTTTTGGCGCCATAAAAACTATTTGGAAACTGATTCAGAGCTGACCAACTCGAGAACGGTTAGAGCTAGATCAATTCTGCGAACGCCAATCGATTCAGAATGATCGAATCAGTATACACTGAAAATTTGAAAGAAATAAATTGACGGACAAAAAAGTCGAGTATATCATGATAGATAATTTTTTTGAACTTTCTTATTTTTCATTTTTCAAATTTCAAATTTTTTTCCCAGAATGTATTCTGACGTGCTGATTCCGAATCTTTGAACAAAAATGACGAAAACTCATCGAAAATATTTTTGGCGCCATAAAAACCATTTGGAAACTGATTCAGAGCTGACCAACTCGAGAACGGTTAGAGCTAGACCAATTCTGCGAACGCCAATCGATTCAGAATGATCGAATCAGTATACACTGAAAATTTGAAGGAAAAAAATGGACGGACAAAAAAGTCGAGTATATCATGATAGATAATTTTTTTGAACTTTCTTATTTTTCATTTTTCAAATTTCAAATTTTTTTCCCAGAATGTATTCTGACGTGCTGATTCCGAATCTTTCAACAAAAATGACGAAAACTCATCGGAAATATTTTTGGCGCCAAAAAAACCATTTGAAAACTGATTCAGAGCTGACCATCTCGAGAACGGTTAGAGCTAGACCAATTCTGCGAACGCCAATCGATTCAAATGATCGAATCAGTGTACACTGAAAATTTGAAGGAAACAAATGGACGGACAAAAAAGTCGAGTATATCATGATAGATAATTTTTTTAAACTATATTATTTTTCATTTTTCAAATTTCAAATTTTTTTCACAGAATGTATTCTGACGTGCTGATTCCGAATCTTTGAACAAAAATGACGAAAACTCATCGGAAATATTTTTGGCGCCGTAAAAACCATTTGGAAACTGATTCAGAGCTGACAAACTCGAGAACGGTTAGAGATAGACCAATTCTGCGAACGCCAATCGAATCAGAATGGCCGAATCAGTATACTCTGAAAATTTGAACGAAAAGTATTGAAGGACAAAAAAGTCGAGTATATCATGATAGATGATTTTTTTGAACTCTTTTATTTTTCATTTTTCAAATTTCAAATTTTTTTCCCAGAATGTATTTTGACATACTGATTCCGAATCTTCGAACGAAAATGTCGAAAACTCATCGGAAATATTTTTGGCGCCAAAAAAAACATCTAAAAACCGATTCAGAGCTGACCAACTCGAGAACGGTTAGAGCTAGACCAATTCTGCGGACGCCAATCGATTCAGAATGATCGAATCAGTATACACTGAGAATTTGAAGGAAAAAAATTGACGGACAAAAAAGTCGAGTATATCATGATAGATAATTTTTTGAACTTTCTTATTTTTCATTTTTCAAATTCAATTTTTTTTCCCAGAATGTATTCTGACGTGCTGATTCCGAATCTTTGAACAAAAATGACGAAAACTCATCGAAAATATTTTTGGCGCCATAAAAACCATTTGGAAACTGATTCAGAGCTGACCAACTCGAGAACGGTTAGAGCTAGACCAATTCTGCGAACGCCAATCGATTCAGAATGATCGAATCAGTATACACTGAAAATTTGAAGGAAAAAAATGGACGGACAAAAAAGTCGAGTATATCATGATAGATAATTTTCTTGAACTTTCTTATTTTTCATTTTTCAAATTTCAAATTTTTTTCCCAGAATGTATTTTGACATGCTGATTCCGAATCTTCGAACGAAAATGTCGAAATCTCACCGGAAATATTTTTGGCGCCAAAAAAACCATTTGAAAACTGATTCAGAGCTGAGCATCTCAAGAACGGTTAGAGCTAGACCAATTCTGCGAACGCCAATCGATTCAGAATGATCGAATCAGTATACACTGAAAATTTGAAGGAAAAAAATTGACGGACAAAAAAGTCGAGTATATCATGATAGATAAATTTTTTGAACTTTCTTATTTTTCATTTTTCAAATTTCAAATTTTTTTCCCAGAATGTATTCTGATTTCTGACGTGCTGATTCGAATCTTTGAACGAAAATGACGAAAACTCATCGGAAATATTTTTGGCGCCATAAAAACCATTTGGAAACTGATTCAGAGCTGACCAACTCGAGAACGGTTAGAGCTAGATCAATTCTGCGAACGCCAATCGATTCAGAATGATCGAATCAGTATACACTGAAAATTTGAAGGAAATAAATTGACGGACAAAAAAGTCGAGTATATCATGATAGATAATTTTTTTGAATTTCTTATTTTTCATTTTTCAAATTTCAAATTTTTTTCCCAGAATGTATTCTGACGTGCTGATTCCGAATCTTTGAACAAAAATGACGAAAACTCATCGAAAATATTTTTGGCGCCGTAAAAACCATTTGGAAACTGATTCAGAGCTGACCAACTCGAGAACGGTTAGAGCTAGACCAATTCTGCGAACGCCAATCGATTCAGAATGATCGAATCAGTATACACTGAAAATTTGAAGGAAAAAAATTGACGGACAAAAAAGTCGAGTATATCATGATAGATAATTTTTTTGAACTTTCTTATTTTTCATTTTTCGAATTTCAAATTTTTTTCCCAGAATGTATTTTGACATGCTGATTCCGAATATTCGAACGAAAATGTCGAAATCTCACCGGAAATATTTTTGGCGCCAAAAAAACCATTTGAAAACTGATTCAGAGCTGAGCAACTAGAGAACGATTAGAGCTAGACCAATTCTGCGAACGCCAATCGATTCAGAATGATCGAATCAGTATACACTGAAAATTTGAAGGAAAAAAATTGACGGACAAAAAAGTCGAGTATATCATGATAGATAATTTTTTTGAACTTTCTTATTTTTCATTTTTCAAATTTCAAATTTTTTTCCCAGAATGTATTCTGACGTGCTGATTCCGAATCTTTGAACAAAAATGACGAAAACTCATCGAAAATATTTTTGGCGCCATAAAAACCATTTGGAAACTGATTCAGAGCTGACCAACTCGAGAACGGTTAGAGCTAGACCAATTCTGCGAACGCCAATCGATTCAGAATGATCGAATCAGTATACACTGAAAATTTGAAGGAAAAAAATGGACGGACAAAAAAGTCGAGTATATCATGATAGATAAATTTTTTGAACTTTCTTATTTTTCATTTTTCAAATTTCAAATTTTTTTCCCAGAATGTATTCTGACGTGCTGATTCCGAATCTTTGAACAAAAATGACGAAAACTCATCGGAAATATTTTTGGCGCCAAAAAAACCATTTGAAAACTGATTCAGAGCTGACCATCTCGAGAACGGTTAGAGCTAGACCAATTCTGCGAACGCCAATCGATTCAAATGATCGAATCAGTGTACACTGAAAATTTGAAGGAAACAAATGGACGGACAAAAAAGTCGAGTATATCATGATAGATAATTTTTTTAAACTTTATTATTTTTCATTTTTCAAATTTCAAATTTTTTTCCCAGAATGTATTCTGACGTGCTGATTCCGAATCTTTGAACAAAAATGACGAAAACTCATCGGAAATATTTTTGGCGCCATAAAAACCATTTGGAAACTGATTCAGAGCTGACAAACTCGAGAACGGTTAGAGCTAGACCAATTCTGCGAACGCCAATCGATTCAGAATGATCGAATCAGTATACACTGAAAATTTGAAGGAAAAAAATTGACGGACAAAAAAGTCGAGTATATCATGATAGATAATTTTTTTGAACTTTCTTATTTTTCATTTTTCAAATTTCAATTTTTTTTCCCAGAATGTATTCTGACGTGCTGATTCCGAATCTTTGAACAAAAATGACGAAAACTCATCGAAAATATTTTTGGCGCCATAAAAACCATTTGGAAACTGATTCAGAGCTGACCAACTCGAGAACGGTTAGAGCTAGACCAATTCTGCGATCGCCAATCGATTCAGAATGATCGAATCAGTATACACTGAAAATTTGAAGGAAAAAAATGGACGGACAAAAAAGTCGAGTATATCATGATAGATAATTTTTTTGAACTTTCTTATTTTTCATTTTTCAAATTTCAAATTTTCTTCCCAGAATGTATTCTGACGTGCTGATTCCGAATCTTTGAACAAAAATGACGAAAACTCATCGGAAATATTTTTGGCGCCAAAAAAACCATTTGAAAACTGATTCAGAGCTGACCATCTCGAGAACGGTTAGAGCTAGACCAATTCTGCGAACGCCAATCGATTCAAATGATCGAATCAGTGTACACTGAAAATTTGAAGGAAACAAATGGACGGACAAAAAAGTCGAGTATATCATGATAGATAATTTTTTTAAACTTTATTATTTTTCATTTTTCAAATTTCAAATTTTTTTCCCAGAATGTATTCTGACGTGCTGATTCCGAATCTTTGAACAAAAATGACGAAAACTCATCGGAAATATTTTTGGCGCCATAAAAACCATTTGGAAACTGATTCAGAGCTGACAAACTCGAGAACGGTTAGAGATAGACCAATTCTGCGAACGCCAATCGAATCAGAATGGCCGAATCAGTATACTCTGAAAATTTGAACGAAAAGTATTGAAGGACAAAAAAGTCGAGTATATCATGATAGATGATTTTTTTGAACTCTTTTATTTTTCATTTTTCAAATTTCAAATTTTTTTCCCAGAATGTATTTTGACATGCTGATTCCGAATCTTCGAACGAAAATGTCGAAAACTCATCGGAAATATTTTTGGCGCCAAAAAAAACATCTAAAAACCGATTCAGAGCTGACCAACTCGAGAACGGTTAGAGCTAGACCAATTCTGCGGACGCCAATCGATTCAGAATGATCGAATCAGTATACACTGAGAATTTGAAGGAAAAAAATTGACGGACAAAAAAGTCGAGTATATCATGATAGATAATTTTTTTGAACTTTCTTATTTTTCATTTTTCAAATTCAATTTTTTTTCCCAGAATGTATTCTGACGTGCTGATTCCGAATCTTTGAACAAAAATGACGAAAACTCATCGAAAATATTTTTGGCGCCATAAAAACCATTTGGAAACTGATTCAGAGCTGACCAACTCGAGAACGGTTAGAGCTAGACCAATTCTGCGAACGCCAATCGATTCAGAATGATCGAATCAGTATACACTGAAAATTTGAAGGAAAAAAATGGACGGACAAAAAAGTCGAGTATATCATGATAGATAATTTTCTTGAACTTTCTTATTTTTCATTTTTCAAATTTCAAATTTTTTTCCCAGAATGTATTTTGACATGCTGATTCCGAATCTTCGAACGAAAATGTCGAAATCTCACCGGAAATATTTTTGGCGCCAAAAAAACCATTTGAAAACTGATTCAGAGCTGAGCATCTCAAGAACGGTTAGAGCTAGACCAATTCTGCGAACGCCAATCGATTCAGAATGATCGAATCAGTATACACTGAAAATTTGAAGGAAAAAATGGACGGACAAAAAAGTCGAGTATATCATGATAGATAATTTTTTTGAACTTTCTTATTTTTCATTTTTCGAATTTCAAATTTTTTTCCCAGAATGTATTTTGACATGCTGATTCCGAATATTCGAACGAAAATGTTGAAATCTCACCGGAAATATTTTTGGCGCCAAAAAAACCATTTGAAAACTGATTCAGAGCTGAGCAACTAGAGAACGGTTAGAGCTAGACCAATTCTGCGAACGCCAATCGATTCAGAATGATCGAATCAGTATACACTGAAAATTTGAAGGAAAAAAATTGACGGACAAAAAAGTCGAGTATATCATGATAGATAATTTTTTTGAACTTTCTTATTTTTCATTTTTCAAATTTTAAATTTTTTTCACAGAATGTATTCTGACGTGCTGATTCCGAATCTTTGAACAAAAATGACGAAAACTCATCGGAAATATTTTTGGCGCCATAAAAACTATTTGGAAACTGATTCAGAGCTGACCAACTCGAGAACGGTTAGAGCTAGATCAATTCTGCGAACGCCAATCGATTCAGAATGATCGAATCAGTATACACTGAAAATTTGAAAGAAATAAATTGACGGACAAAAAAGTCGAGTATATCATGATAGATAATTTTTTTGAACTTTCTTATTTTTCATTTTTCAAATTTCAAATTTTTTTCCCAGAATGTATTCTGACGTGCTGATTCCGAATCTTTGAACAAAAATGACGAAAACTCATCGAAAATATTTTTGGCGCCATAAAAACCATTTGGAAACTGATTCAGAGCTGACCAACTCGAGAACGGTTAGAGCTAGACCAATTCTGCGAACGCCAATCGATTCAGAATGATCGAATCAGTATACACTGAAAATTTGAAGGAAAAAAATGGACGGACAAAAAAGTCGAGTATATCATGATAGATAATTTTTTTGAACTTTCTTATTTTTCATTTTTCAAATTTCAAATTTTTTTCCCAGAATGTATTCTGACGTGCTGATTCCGAATCTTTGAACAAAAATGACGAAAACTCATCGGAAATATTTTTGGCGCCAAAAAAACCATTTGAAAACTGATTCAGAGCTGACCATCTCGAGAACGGTTAGAGCTAGACCAATTCTGCGAACGCCAATCGATTCAAATGATCGAATCAGTGTACACTGAAAATTTGAAGGAAACAAATGGACGGACAAAAAAGTCGAGTATATCATGATAGATAATTTTTTTAAACTTTATTATTTTTCATTTTTCAAATTTCAAATTTTTTTCCCAGAATGTATTCTGACGTGCTGATTCCGAATCTTTGAACAAAAATGACGAAAACTCATCGGAAATATTTTTGGCGCCGTAAAAACCATTTGGAAACTGATTCAGAGCTGACAAACTCGAGAACGGTTAGAGATAGACCAATTCTGCGAACGCCAATCGAATCAGAATGGCCGAATCAGTATACACTGAAAATTTGAACGAAAAGTATTGAAGGACAAAAAAGTCGAGTATATCATGATAGATGATTTTTTTGAACTCTTTTATTTTTCATTTTTCAAATTTCAAATTTTTTTCCCAGAATGTATTTTGACATACTGATTCCGAATCTTCGAACGAAAATGTCGAAAACTCATCGGAAATATTTTTGGCGCCAAAAAAAACATCTAAAAACCGATTCAGAGCTGACCAACTCGAGAACGGTTAGAGCTAGACCAATTCTGCGGACGCCAATCGATTCAGAATGATCGAATCAGTATACACTGAGAATTTGAAGGAAAAAAATTGACGGACAAAAAAGTCGAGTATATCATGATAGATAATTTTTTTGAACTTTCTTATTTTTCATTTTTCAAATTCAATTTTTTTTCCCAGAATGTATTCTGACGTGCTGATTCCGAATCTTTGAACAAAAATGACGAAAACTCATCGAAAATATTTTTGGCGCCATAAAAACCATTTGGAAACTGATTCAGAGCTGACCAACTCGAGAACGGTTAGAGCTAGACCAATTCTGCGAACGCCAATCGATTCAGAATGATCGAATCAGTATACACTGAAAATTTGAAGGAAAAAAATGGACGGACAAAAAAGTCGAGTATATCATGATAGATAATTTTCTTGAACTTTCTTATTTTTCATTTTTCAAATTTCAAATTTTTTTCCCAGAATGTATTTTGACATGCTGATTCCGAATCTTCGAACGAAAATTCGAAATCTCACCGGAAATATTTTTGGCGCCAAAAAAACCATTTGAAAACTGATTCAGAGCTGAGCATCTCAAGAACGGTTAGAGCTAGACCAATTCTGCGAACGCCAATCGATTCAGAATGATCGAATCAGTATACACTGAAAATTTGAAGGAAAAAAATTGACGGACAAAAAAGTCGAGTATATCATGATAGATAAATTTTTTGAACTTTCTTATTTTTCATTTTTCAAATTTCAAATTTTTTTCCCAGAATGTATTCTGATTTCTGACGTGCTGATTCAAATCTTTGAACGAAAATGACGAAAACTCATCGGAAATATTTTTGGCGCCATAAAAACCATTTGGAAACTGATTCAGAGCTGACCAACTCGAGAACGGTTAGAGCTAGACCAATTCTGCGAACGCCAATCGATTCAGAATGATCGAATCAGTATACACTGAAAATTTGAAGGAAAAAAATTGACGGACAAAAAAGTCGAGTATATCATGATAGATAATTTTTTTGAACTTTCTTATTTTTCATTTTTCAAATTTTAAATTTTTTTCACAGAATGTATTCTGACGTGCTGATTCCGAATCTTTGAACAAAAATGACGAAAACTCATCGGAAATATTTTTGGCGCCATAAAAACTATTTGGAAACTGATTCAGAGCTGACCAACTCGAGAACGGTTAGAGCTAGATCAATTCTGCGAACGCCAATCGATTCAGAATGATCGAATCAGTATACACTGAAAATTTGAAAGAAATAAATTGACGGACAAAAAAGTCGAGTATATCATGATAGATAATTTTTTTGAACTTTCTTATTTTTCATTTTTCAAATTTCAAATTTTTTTCCCAGAATGTATTCTGACGTGCTGATTCCGAATCTTTGAACAAAAATGACGAAAACTCATCGAAAATATTTTTGGCGCCATAAAAACCATTTGGAAACTGATTCAGAGCTGACCAACTCGAGAACGGTTAGAGCTAGACCAATTCTGCGAACGCCAATCGATTCAGAATGATCGAATCAGTATACACTGAAAATTTGAAGGAAAAAAATGGACGGACAAAAAAGTCGAGTATATCATGATAGATAAATTTTTTGAACTTTCTTATTTTTCATTTTTCAAATTTCAAATTTTTTTCCCAGAATGTATTCTGACGTGCTGATTCCGAATCTTTGAACAAAAATGACGAAAACTCATCGGAAATATTTTTGGCGCCAAAAAAACCATTTGAAAACTGATTCAGAGCTGACCATCTCGAGAACGGTTAGAGCTAGACCAATTCTGCGAACGCCAATCGATTCAAATGATCGAATCAGTGTACACTGAAAATTTGAAGGAAACAAATGGACGGACAAAAAAGTCGAGTATATCATGATAGATAATTTTTTTAAACTTTATTATTTTTCATTTTTCAAATTTCAAATTTTTTTCCCAGAATGTATTCTGACGTGCTGATTCCGAATCTTTGAACAAAAATGACGAAAACTCATCGGAAATATTTTTGGCGCCGTAAAAACCATTTGGAAACTGATTCAGAGCTGACAAACTCGAGAACGGTTAGAGATAGACCAATTCTGCGAACGCCAATCGAATCAGAATGGCCGAATCAGTATACTCTGAAAATTTGAACGAAAAGTATTGAAGGACAAAAAAGTCGAGTATATCATGATAGATGATTTTTTTGAACTCTTTTATTTTTCATTTTTCAAATTTCAAATTTTTTTCCCAGAATGTATTTCGACATACTGATTCCGAATCTTCGAACGAAAATGTCGAAAACTCATCGGAAATATTTTTGGCGCCAAAAAAAACATCTAAAAACCAATTCAGAGCTGACCAACTCGAGAACGGTTAGAGCTAGACCAATTCTGCGGATGCCAATCGATTCAGAATGATCGAATCAGTATACACTGAGAATTTGAAGGAAAAAAATTGACGGACAAAAAAGTCGAGTATATCATGATAGATAATTTTTTTGAACTTTCTTATTTTTCATTTTTCAAATTCAATTTTTTTTCCCAGAATGTATTCTGACGTGCTGATTCCGAATCTTTGAACAAAAATGACGAAAACTCATCGAAAATATTTTTGGCGCCATAAAAACCATTTGGAAACTGATTCAGAGCTGACCAACTCGAGAACGGTTAGAGCTAGACCAATTCTGCGAACGCCAATCGATTCAGAATGATCGAATCAGTATACACTGAAAATTTGAAGGAAACAAATGGACGGACAAAAAAGTCGAGTATATCATGATAGATAATTTTTTTAAACTTTATTATTTTTCATTTTTCAAATTTCAAATTTTTTTCCCAGAATGTATTCTGACGTGCTGATTCCGAATCTTTGAACAAAAATGACGAAAACTCATCGGAAATATTTTTGGCGCCATAAAAACCATTTGGAAACTGATTCAGAGCTGACAAACTCGAGAACGGTTAGAGATAGACCAATTCTGCGAACGCCAATCGAATCAGAATGGCCGAATCAGTATACTCTGAAAATTTGAACGAAAAGTATTGAAGGACAAAAAAGTCGAGTATATCATGATAGATGATTTTTTTGAACTCTTTTATTTTTCATTTTTCAAATTTCAAATTTTTTTCCCAGAATGTATTTTGACATGCTGATTCCGAATCTTCGAACGAAAATGTCGAAAACTCATCGGAAATATTTTTGGCGCCAAAAAAAACATCTAAAAACCGATTCAGAGCTGACCAACTCGAGAACGGTTAGAGCTAGACTAATTCTGCGGACGCCAATCGATTCAGAATGATCGAATCAGTATACACTGAGAATTTGAAGGAAAAAAATTGACGGACAAAAAAGTCGAGTATATCATGATAGATAATTTTTTTGAACTTTCTTATTTTTCATTTTTCAAATTCAATTTTTTTTCCCAGAATGTATTCTGACGTGCTGATTCCGAATCTTTGAACAAAAATGACGAAAACTCATCGAAAATATTTTTGGCGCCATAAAAACCATTTGGAAACTGATTCAGAGCTGACCAACTCGAGAACGGTTAGAGCTAGACCAATTCTGCGAACGCCAATCGATTCAGAATGATCGAATCAGTATACACTGAAAATTTGAAGGAAAAAAATGGACGGACAAAAAAGTCGAGTATATCATGATAGATAATTTTCTTGAACTTTCTTATTTTTCATTTTTCAAATTTCAAATTTTTTTCCCAGAATGTATTTTGACATGCTGATTCCGAATCTTCGAACGAAAATGTCGAAATCTCACCGGAAATATTTTTGGCGCCAAAAAAACCATTTGAAAACTGATTCAGAGCTGAGCATCTCAAGAACGGTTAGAGCTAGACCAATTCTGCGAACGCCAATCGATTCAGAATGATCGAATCAGTATACACTGAAAATTTGAAGGAAAAAAATTGACGGACAAAAAAGTCGAGTATATCATGATAGATAAATTTTTTGAACTTTCTTATTTTTCATTTTTCAAATTTCAAATTTTTTTCCCAGAATGTATTCTGATTTCTGACGTGCTGATTCGAATCTTTGAACGAAAATGACGAAAACTCATCGGAAATATTTTTGGCGCCATAAAAACCATTTGGAAACTGATTCAGAGCTGACCAACTCGAGAACGGTTAGAGCTAGATCAATTCTGCGAACGCCAATCGATTCAGAATGATCGAATCAGTATACACTGAAAATTTGAAGGAAATAAATTGACGGACAAAAAAGTCGAGTATATCATGATAGATAATTTTTTTGAACTTTCTTATTTTTCATTTTTCAAATTTCAAATTTTTTTCCCAGAATGTATTCTGACGTGCTGATTCCGAATCTTTGAACAAAAATGACGAAAACTCATCGAAAATATTTTTGGCGCCGTAAAAACCATTTGGAAACTGATTCAGAGCTGACCAACTCGAGAACGGTTAGAGCTAGACCAATTCTGCGAACGCCAATCGATTCAGAATGATCGAATCAGTATACACTGAAAATTTGAAGGAAAAAAATTGACGGACAAAAAAGTCGAGTATATCATGATAGATAAATTTTTTGAACTTTCTTATTTTTCATTTTTCAAATCTCAAATTTTTTTCCCAGAATGTATTCTGATTTCTGACGTGCTGATTCGAATCTTTGAACGAAAATGACGAAAACTCATCGGAAATATTTTTGGCGCCATAAAAACCATTTGGAAACTGATTCAGAGCTGACCAACTCGAGAACGGTTAGAGCTAGATCAATTCTGCGAACGCCAATCGATTCAGAATGATCGAATCAGTATACACTGAAAATTTGAAGGAAAAAAATGGACGGACAAAAAAGTCGAGTATATCATGATAGATAATTTTTTTGAACTTTCTTATTATTCATTTTTCAAATTTCAAATTTTTTTCCCAGAATGTATTCTGACGTGCTGATTCCGAATCTTTGAACAAAAATGACGAAAACTCATCGGAAATATTTTTGGCGCCAAAAAAACCATTTGAAAACTGATTCAGAGCTGACCATCTCGAGAACGGTTAGAGCTAGACCAATTCTGCGAACGCCAATCGATTCAGAATGATCGAATCAGTATACACTGAAAATTTGAAGGAAACAAATGGACGGACAAAAAAGTCGAGTATATCATGATAGATAATTTTTTTAAACTTTCTTATTTTTCATTTTTCAAATTTCAAATTTTTTTTCCCAGAATGTATTCTGACGTGCTGATTCCGAATCTTTGAACAAAAATGACGAAATCTCACCGGAAATATTTTTGGCGCCAAAAAAACCATTTGAAAACCGATTCAGAGCTGACCAACTCGAGAACGGTTAGAGCTAGACCAATTCTGCGAACGCCAATCGATTCAGAATGATCGAATCAGTATACACTGAAAATTTGAAGGAAAAAAATTGACGGACAAAAAAGTCGAGTATATCATGATAGATAATTTTTTTGAACTTTCTTATTTTTCATTTTTCAAATTTCAAATTTTTTTCCCAGAATGTATTCTGACGTGCTGATTCCGAATCTTTGAACAAAAATGACGAAAACTCATCGGAAATATTTTTGGCGCCAAAAAAACCATTTGAAAACTGATTCAGAGCTGACCATCTCGAGAACGGTTGGAGCTAGACCAATTCTGCGAATGCCAATCGATTCAGAATGATCGAATCAGTGTACACTGAAAATTTGAAGGAAACAAATGGACGGACAAAAAAGTCGAGTATATCATGATAGATAATTTTTTTGAACTTTCTTATTTTTCATTTTTCGAATTTCAAATTTTTTTCCCAGAATGTATTTCGACATGCTGGTTCCGAATCTTCGAACGAAAATGTCGAAATCTCACCGGAAATATTTTTGGCGCCAAAAAAACCATTTGAAAACTGATTCAGAGCTGAGCATCTCGAGAACGGTTAGAGCTAGACCAATTCTGCGAACGCCAATCGATTCAGAATGATCGAATCAGTATACACTGAAAATTTGAAGGAAAAAAATGGACGGACAAAAAAGTCGAGTATATCATGATAGATAATTTTTTTGAACTTTCTTATTTTTCATTTTTCAAATTTCAATTTTTTTTCCCAGAATGTATTTTGACATGCTGATTCCGAATCTTCGAACGAAAATGTCGAAATCTCACCGGAAATATTTTTGGCGCCAAAAAAACTATTTGAAAACTGATTCAGAGCTGACCATCTCGAGAACGGTTAGAGCTAGACCAATTCTGCGAACGCCAATCGATTCAGAATGATCGAATCAGTATACACTGAAAATTTGAAGGAAACAAATGGACGGACAAAAAAGTCGAGTATATCATGATAGATAATTTTTTTAAACTTTCTTATTTTTCATTTTTCAAATTTCAAATTTTTTTTCCCAGAATGTATTCTGACGTGCTGATTCCGAATCTTTGAACAAAAATGACGAAATCTCACCGGAAATATTTTTGGCGCCAAAAAAACCATTTGAAAACCGATTCAGAGCTGACCAACTCGAGAACGGTTAGAGCTAGACCAATTCTGCGAACGCCAATCGATTCAGAATGATCGAATCAGTATACACTGAAAATTTGAAGGAAAAAAATTGACGGACAAAAAAGTCGAGTATATCATGATAGATAATTTTTTTGAACTTTCTTATTTTTCATTTTTCAAATTTCAAATTTTTTTCCCAGAATGTATTCTGACGTGCTGATTCCGAATCTTTGAACAAAAATGACGAAAACTCATCGGAAATATTTTTGGCGCCAAAAAAACCATTTGAAAACTGATTCAGAGCTGACCATCTCGAGAACGGTTAGAGCTAGACCAATTCTGCGAACGCCAATCGATTCAGAATGATCGAATCAGTGTACACTGAAAATTTGAAGGAAACAAATGGACGGACAAAAAAGTCGAGTATATCATGATAGATAATTTTTTTGAACTTTCTTATTTTTCATTTTTCGAATTTCAAATTTTTTTCCCAGAATGTATTTCGACATGCTGGTTCCGAATCTTCGAACGAAAATGTCGAAATCTCACCGGAAATATTTTTGGCGCCAAAAAAACCATTTGAAAACTGATTCAGAGCTGAGCATCTCGAGAACGGTTAGAGCTAGACCAATTCTGCGAACGCCAATCGATTCAGAATGATCGAATCAGTATACACTGAAAATTTGAAGGAAAAAAATGGACGGACAAAAAAGTCGAGTATATCATGATAGATAATTTTTTTGAACTTTCTTATTTTTCATTTTTCAAATTTCAATTTTTTTTCCCAGAATGTATTTTGACATGCTGATTCCGAATCTTCGAACGAAAATGTCGAAATCTCACCGGAAATATTTTTGGCGCCAAAAAAACTATTTGAAAACTGATTCAGAGCTGAGCATCTCGAGAACGGTTAGAGATAGACGAATTCTGCGAACGCCAATCCAATACCCATAGCAGTGAGTCTAGAGGAACGTAAACGCTTAACTAATTGAGGCGACTCGTCAAATTACGATATCACAGACTATGTGTGAAAAGAACCTTACCTAAGTCTATGGAAGAACGCGGGAGGAAGACTGGTTCAATACGAATTTTAAAAAGGCTGTTTGAATCTAAGCCAACGGAGCCTTCAGTCAACCCAGATCAGAAAACGTTTGGAAACGGCTTATTGATGGTTTACGCGGAAATCGGAGAATTGAATGTCGTCCTTATTAACAATGGGCAGGTAGCTGGTAGAAATAACTGGAAACGAGAAATCAAACACAGATCTCATTAACTAGTTATTACGATTAGCATGGTATTTGAACGATTGTAAACATTTGGAAGACGCTGGAAGTCCGAAATAAATGTACTCAACAAACAGACTCGTGCATTTTTACCTCGGTATACTTTTCCGAATTATAAGCAGTCAGGTCCTTATCGATATTGTCAGAATTAGTGTTGTGAGACAAGCTGCAGTTTTTAACGAGATACGCCAAGGTATAAATATGAGTCATAGGGGGTCAGTTGCAAAATTTGAAGAAACCCGAGCAGTAGGACAATAATGAAATAGTATCACAGCCCCTGACAATTTGGCACAAATTCAAGTTCTTGGGCAATTTGCAGTAGATTCGACTGTAAAATTCCGTGTTACTTACTAGGAGCCCCGGCTGGTCCAATATCACTTTGTTTACTCAATTGTTTTATGGCGTGTACAGAAAGGCCGCCTTAAATAAAATTGAATGTCCAGCGGCTCATTTGACAATAACTCGATTTGATGGGTCGCGCTTTTTTATGCATGCCGTATTCCCAGTTTCCCCTTTTTTTAAGGCCAGCATATACCCTTTCTTACTCGCATCGGTTGGTTCAATTTGCCTTTTTCTAAACGGATTTAATGTTACCGCTTTTATGTTATCGTGTCATTCGAGAGTTTAGTATCGAAATTCATTTTAGTCGTTTCGCAGAAAATCTTTGCTGCAATTGGAGGTTTACGAGGGTTACTTTGAATATTGTTGGATGGGGTTATCAGCATTTCTTTTATGGCAGTCGTAGTGACGTTACGGCAGCCAGAATGATTGTAAAGCGGCGATCCTAACCATTCGACTACCTAGCCCTGATTGTTATAATTGTTCTTAATACATGAGTATGCAAGTTAATTGATAATCATTACATGAGAGTTGCATAGACTATTTTTTCTACGACGACAGTCACACGTTATTGAAAACTAAAATAAAAATTATTTATTGACACGATAAGAGTGAATTTTCGTTGGTTATTCTGAAGAAACAAAATAGTATAGAACATATTTTTAATCAATTGAAGAAATTTCGTGAATATAAAAAAACAAAGAAAAACTACAGCATTTTGAAAAACTCTTATGATATCTAAACAGCACGTGATGTAACTGGAGAAAATGAAGTATTAGATCAGGAGAGATGGCTTAGAGTCAGGAACTCAATGAAACTAGTAAGTGGATTCGGAGATTATATTTGCATGATAGCGAAAGTAAACATGGACCTAACCCAACTTTCAGAAGTCAAAAGAGTTATAAGGGTTCCTATGGGTCAGTAGGTTCGTCTCATAACGAGAGGCCCTGCTGCAATAATAATGCTAATAAATCTATTTAAATCATCATCATCAAAAAAACGAAGAACGTTTAATTCAGTCATTGAAGTACGGGTGCTGAAAAAAAACGGGATTTAACAAAGAAGCAAACTAAGAAGTTCAACGAGAGCCGGATCTACACTGTGGATCCTACATATATCCACAGGGGTTCGAAAGACTAAAATTCCGCATTTGTTGAAAAATATGTTGAAATACAGGTTCAGATGTTTTATATGCGTTAGAAAGACTTTTTCTGATGGTACACATACTTGCGGATTAAATCAACTCCGAATCGAGTAGGACAAATAGCTTGGATGAACAGCTGAAGAATCACCCATCATTAGAGTTTCGAAGCTTGAACCATTCGGGGTTCAGGATTGTCCAGAAGGCTCAACCAACATCACGGCACATCCAGTGGTGTTCATTAAGATATAAGTGTACCGTATAAGTGTTTCCGAAATTTTTAGAGGTGTATCATTGAATATTTAAAATTTCAAATAGACTAGTCAGTTATTGAATCTTGGAGAATTTTGAAAGTGACGCCTATAAACATAAATTCAAGTATGGTATCAACGTATGTTGGTGTGGTGTCCATTAGAATAGACACGCCACCCAAGTCAGGTTTCCCCCCATACCTTAAGAGTCTCAAGGGCAAGATATCGAATTTTTGTATCATAATTTGGCGCCCAACGTGGGGCTCATTCTTCAGATATTCATCCAAGTTGTTTTTCGAGCTTCACAAATATTGTAAAGGTGTGCTCTTACTGACGCACATGTACGAAAAGGCGGAAAAAATATTTTCAGTTTCCCTTAAAATTATTCTCAACCGTAATGCTATTGCAAAACTGCCAACGGTCTGGGATATCTTATGTTATGCTAGCACGAGTGGTTAGCTTCTTTAGAGTTGTAATCTGTGTTCTTACACACATTTTGAAGTTTATTTTTAGACACTTGCTCTAGGATGAAAACTGTGTTTTTAAAAATCTCCCTCCCAATTGAAAGCTCACCATGTGTTCATTTGTTTCAGGATTTGGATGACTGTGAAAATGATCTTCCTTCAGAACCACTTTGTACGGCCTTGATGCAGCTTTTTGCCACTGTTCTTCAGAATGCTCCTAAAGAAACTCCGGCCAATCGAATACATGATATCGTGAGGTAAGTTGCATGTTTCCCCTCAAATTCTTTGACGGTCGTTAAAAAAAAAAAATTACCATCGTAAACAAAATTGAAGTTTGGGAAAACGGCCACAACGAAACTGACGAATAGAAATGATGGTGTTGACATATTATTTTCAACGTACATTGTCTATTTGTGACTGCGAGGCAAGTGAAGGTTATTCATGATTATCGTAAAATTGTTCAGATAAATATAAGATTTGCCAAAGGAAAAATAGGCAAAAGGTTCAAATAAAAAAAAAAGAAAAGAAACCAAAGCAGACCACAAATTTATGTGAATACCGAGTGTCCACTGAAGGTGGCTTGCCCCTATAACTTTTTTAATTTTGAACATATTGAAAAGAAATCCGGAGGGTTTGTATGAGGAATAAAACTGAATTTTTGACAAGTGACTCAGCTTCATACAATTTTCTGTTTCACTGGAAATAAACTGTCAATTTTTAAATGAGACATATTTTGTCTACATATAACATTCGAAATACAACCATTTATCACTTGTTACTTTTTTTTCAACAAAACTTTTGTTTTATTTTGGAATTTATTTGTTAATCTAGAGGGCTATAGGTATTTTCAAATTACTGATTTTAGTCCTGAAGTTTTGAGAAAAATACAACATTTTGAGTGAAAATAGTATTCTCTAAAAATGTTAGTACTTGAATTACTTATTTGATCATATCCATAGCCCTCCAGATTGAAAAATAAATTAAAAAAAAAGTGACAAACGGTTGTATTCGAAATGTCAAATAAAAAAAAAAGTTTCTATCACTTCCAGTGAGACTGGAAGTTGATTGAAGCTGAGTAACTTGTCAAAAAATATTAGGTCGTGTACAATCCTTCAAATTTCATTTCAATATTGCAAAACTGAAAAAAGTTATAGGGGCGAGCCATCTTCCGTGGACACCCGGTATAGTTATGAAAAATGCATGTAATTTCAAGTATGAACTACTTCCATCAGAACTTAGTATAAAATGCACAATCACGACCATCATGGATATTTTCTCTTCGTGATAATAATCAGAAGATAACAAAAAACACCCTGTACAATGCCTGAATTTCTGTTCGCGGAGCTCATCCCTCCACGTATGCTGCGATCGAATAAATCATTCATAACTTTTCCGTTCCACCCCAAAATCGGAACATGTCGCGGTATAGGCCTAAAATTGATTGATCTTACTTCGATGCATTAGCTAAACGAGCAGCATGAAAGGGTGGTATCGGCGGAATATCCAAATCTGAACGCGCATATGGCCTTATTTGAATATCAGCAGTTCAACTCTCGATGGTATTCTGCAGAATGTACAGAATACTACTTTGAAAGACTGGATGATAAAATTCTCCATCCACTTGGACGAGTAAGTATTGTTGTAACAAGTATGTTTGTTGATATATAGAAAAATCTGCAATTGTTCACAATGAGCGTATAAAGAAATGAAATGTCCTGCCAAGACTGCTCATTGATAATTCTACGGAATTTTGAGCTGGGGTGGAATGAATGACGTATATCTTGAAGATCTGAATGTTATGTGTATTTTAAATACTGTTTTTAGAAAACCCCGAGACTATCCCACCGATGATCTATTCATCGAATCCCAAATATATGTAATCCAGTACGATTGGGTTTTGAGACGAGAATCGATTGTAGCACCACCAAACTTGGTATGCTAGTAGTTGGAACAATTGTAAACGCGAAAAAAAATTGTTTATCAAAATTCCAGGGGTGGAAAAAATTTTCTTGGAAAGTATATGATTTATCGGAAAAAAAACTCAACAGGGTGAAAAACAATTCAATTTTCAACAAAAATTATTCTGGCGGAGCTTAATATTTGATTGGTCGTAACTCTGCTAAAAATGATCGGAGAAGGAAAAGGAAAAGTTCATATCGTTTCTGAAGACTCCTTCCTACCTTCTCATGCAAATATAATATGCGAGTATTAGAGTACCTCAAATGTGTTTTGTCGCACTTCACGGAGATGTTTGCGGATGATCCGAAAATCATGAATAATTCAGTAAATATGGAATTATTATACTGAAGCAGCAACCCATACCCTCTTTTGACTATATGCAACAATTTTAAAGTGGTGGGACAGGTCCCACTTATACATGTAAAAAAAACTTTGTTTTACTCCTGCCTCATTTTCAACTTACCCATAAAATCGGCATTCTCTTCACTAAATGTTGAAAATAATCGCTTATTGATATCCTGCATATAATAACACTATTGTGAAGCTTGAAATCACATACTTCATTTTTTATGTAGGATGTGTATGAGCGATTATTTTCAACATTTACTGAAGAAATTGCCGGGATTATGGGTGAGTTGAAAACTGGTCCAGGAGTAAAACTCAGTTTTTTCTTTGGCATGTATAAGTGAGACTTGTCTCACTAGTCTTAAATCGTTGCATATGGTCCAAAGAGGGTACTGATTCCTGCTTCAGTATAATTATTTCATATCAACTAAAATATCCATGACTTTCGGATACTCCGTAAATATCGTAAAAGGGTTATGTGAAGTGGGACATAACACATTTTAGGTACTCAAATACTCACATGTTATATTTGCATGAAGAAGTAGAAGTCTTCAGGAACGATATGCACTTTTTCTTTTTCGTCTACTACAATTTTTAGCAAAGTTATGACAAATCTAATTTTCGGCCCTGCCTGAACTTGCAGTGGCGGGTTAGCGCGAGCATGAAATGTGACGTCGGCGTTAAACCCATTTTTTTTTGAGAAAACGAGAGTATTTCATAAGGTATTACTGAAAATCATTCTTGTGGAGAATTGAATTATCTCTCAACCTATCGAAATCGTTTTTTGATAAATCTTATATTTTCTGAAATAACAACAAAATAAATAATATTTTTTTTAAATGAAATTTTTTTTATGTTGCACCCCTAATTTTTCGGTAAACAATTTTTTTTCTAATAATACATGATGTCCAGATGTCATGTGCCGAGTTTCAGATTGCTACAATTCATTCTTCACTTTTTGCTCGAGTTTGTCTGTCGTTACTGGATTATGACATTAGGCAGCTTTACAGCTTGAATATTTCAAGAAAAAAATATCCCTTTCTATACCATCTCATACCTGTAAGACCAAGGCAAAGAGAATTGAAATATTGTTCATACGGACCTTTTCGAAGTGGTAGAATTATTTTTGATCGAAGTAATGTTAAGTAACATAGATAAATGAATCGATCGTCATCCGTTGTGAATGGCCGCCCCTAATCGAATTCATAACGCGTATCGCCTCACCGCCCATTAGCAGATTACTCCGGGGGCCCTTTTACCATCATAGTGGCCGAAGCGCGCCTTTCTTGTATGTCGCGAACTAGATATACGTTTTCGGGACTTACTTTTGACTGAAGTGAATACCAAACAAATCCGACCACTGAATTTTTGTGCCTACCTATGTTTATTTCAATATTTTTAATTGAAAAAATTTTAGTTCAATTGGATACATTGAAAAAGAGAAACGATTAATCATAAGAGTTCTTTGATTTAAAAGTCTGGAAAGAGTAATAGTACCTTGTACTTATTATGTATATGTGCAAAAATATCTTGTCCTACCAAATGTTACGTGCTGTTTGAAACTGATATAATTGACTATTTCTCTATTACACTGCAAATTATCATGTCAGAGTGGCCAGGAATCCAAACCAGAGACATAATGTTGAATATTCTCATTGAGGAGAGTGTTTATTGACAGTTTCATACTAATTTGACGTTGACCGGTACGAGCCGAGTGCTTTCAAAGCCGGTTGACTGCCTAAACTTTTTTTTTATGCGTGTGAGGTTGGTTTCCTCCAATATCTTTGCCCATAAGTCAATGGCGTCAATTTCCGCCAACAACTGTGAACCAACAGTTATCTGTACTTAGTACTTAGTAATTTCTCCTTTGGGAAGATCCATTCGACTCTATCTGGAAGATAATAGTTGATTGTTGGAGGCATTATATCGGAGGTCAATCCCAGAACGCTATGACTTTCGATGTCAATTAGCAGTCTACTACTGTTCATATCAACCTATTTTGTGCAACTAGCAATATTTAAAATTCTGTATGTTGTCTATCTAGCCTCTCTCCAGAAGAGTATGGAGATGAGGTAAGTCCAGAGGAGTTACCAAAGCTGCTGAGGGTGTGGTGCTGATAACTCCAGTGGTCGCCAGACAGGCTTGTATCTGTATGCTAAAGAACTTTGCTTGGACCGTCCTCTGTAAAGATCGCTCCATGTGTGATCATTGGTCTAATAATTACATCACATATATCCAGTGGATTTGTTTGGGGTCCAAATCCTAAGTGTTTCCACGAATTCTTCGAAATGTCCATAAGCATAATTGGCTTTCTGGTGAAAGGAACTGTTACAGTATTACATTCAACGCCTTTTGGGGGATATTAGAAGTTACCCTTGATGACGTTGTCCTTGCCAAAAGCACTAGGTGATCAGCATGTACTTGGAGCTCTACTCCTCTTCTTTCAAGGACGTTGAGTGGATTGTCCATCAGGAGTGACCACAGAAGGGGGATAATACCCCGTCTTGTGGGCAGCCGCTGAAGACCAGTGGTCTCTTAGAGATGAGTAGCTTTCAGTTTAGGAGCACAGCGTGGATCCTGCCGGTAATGGTTGGCTATGCTTTTTTCAGGCAGATCAGATACAATAGACATTGGTACTGCATTATCAAATGCTTCTTTGATATTGATAAGTATGGTCACCCCAATCTCTTCTTCATTAAGAGATGATTTTTCGAAACAGTTTGTGTAACACTGAATCTGTTGATTTGTCGGTTTGATAGGCGTCTTGGTAATTTTCAAGGGGGACGAGTAAAGAGCACCCACCCGTTATGTCCGTCCAGCACTCTCTCAAGTCAAGAAAGAAGGATGTTAGGCTCATTGATTGGATTGACTTGGCATTTAGGTTCATGTGACCCACTTTTGGTATGTATACCATCTTTGTCGCCATCCAACTGCGTGGTAAATTATAGTTCCTCGTCAGTTTTAGTCGATTTTAGAGCAGCGCTGGCAAGATGAAGGGTACTATCATCCGCAACACCTTTCGGACACGTTGTCACACACTGTACATCCATACAAGAGAATCTGAACATCTCAATTCGAGCGTCCGTCGCGGCTATTTTAATAGCGCGGTCCTTTCGATTTCGATACGGAGACGGGTTCGCGTAACCGGAGGCGGTTCTCGCTCCGAAACGTCTCGCGAGTCTCGTGACGATCGCCCGTCATTTCTTCTTCTTCTTCGTCTTCACGTCGCTGCCGGATTAGATAGCGCTAAGTTATTGGTCTGGTCTTCTTCTGACGGCTCGGAACCAGTTTCGAGATGTTTCTAATTCCGTACGGCTAATCTTCGATTCGGATTTATTAAACTGCGAAGGGCGATAAGTGAAGGCGGTTCCGAGTATTTCGCGGTAGAGCGGTGCCGATGTTTTAATGAATTTTTGATTGCTCGTAATATGGAAGAATTCGAATTCACGCGTTCTGTGACTTCATCAAAATTGATAATAGGAGGTGACTCCATGGTCGTTGTTGCGAAGGCGTAGAACGGACATGCAATATTTCTTTCCCTCATTTATAATTAATAATTCGCAATAGGTGATAATTTTCGTGTTACTTAGCCAGGCAGTAATGGAAACGCCCAGCCTTTACAATAAATACTATTCGGATTCGGTTTCATATCCTTGTTAAAGTTCACATAGACCTGAATATGATTTCAAATTCTCCGAATAAGAGTCTAAAGCATTGCCGGTTTGATTATATCTTGGACCCGGAAGATAATTTCAAGAAGTAACTCGAAATTACCGAGTTGTAAAACTAAATTAGCACTACTTTTAGGTTAGAAAATTGAATTTATGTTTTTTCTTTTAGACAATCGAAGTCCAGAAAAAGCTTGAGCGTTGTCAAGACCTATACATACACTTGCCTGCAAACAAATGTTTGTAAACATGAAAACATATACCATCGAACACTATACATTTATATGAAGATATTTTGTTTTGAAAAACATTCAGTTCTACTAGTTTGTAATTGCGTCCACATCAAAAGACAAAAACATGTCGCTAAGTAGTAAAGTATAGAGACGGGAACATGTGTTTTCCATCCTTGGCGGAAAACAAAATACATTTCTATATTTATTTTAATGTTTTCGAACAAATGTTTATTTACAAACAGTTATTTAACAGTTTTTATACAGTTTAAATGTTTGCGGGCAAATGTATGCAGGTCCGGACAAGGCTTTACTCGAAGTGAAACATTGTTTACCGAACAATATGCACAGTTTTAGTATCTTTCAGCTCAATATTTTGTCTAATGAAAAAAATGGGATAGTCCATACATTAGACTGTCTCTGTATTGAACCTAAACGAACGCTACGCGTCCTATCACGTAATGGAATATCGATAAAGAGGCGAAAGCAAATCGAAACGTCAGGTCTCGGTATTATCACCGTAAAATAATCAGGGATTATGATTGTTTGCACATGTCGGCCTCGCCTCGTTTTCTGCCCCCTCGTGCTACACGTTCGGGACACAGGGGGTTGCTCTTTTCGCGGCCATACGGTCAAGTTTCGCATCGAAATGACATGTGCGTCGATCGCACGACTCTTTTCTTCTTCTTCTTCGACATTTTGACAGATTTATTCGCGCGGATCGTGTTGCTGTCAAAATAGTGCGGGATTCGAGGGGTGAACGCGGCTTTGTTTTTTTTTCTCGGCTATATCGAATCGGAATGACAAAAGGAAACGGCGCGAGCTGTAATTCAATCAAAATAATTCGATTTTTTACATGTGTTTGAGTTTATTGCGTCTATGACAACAAACGATGGGGGTTTGTTTTTCTGAAAATTGTTTGTTTAACTGATATATCATTGTATATAGAATGAAATTTTCTTCGAAATAATGTAGTATAATGGAGGTAAACCCATTTAGAATTATTCAGAAGATGTGCTGAGGATAAGAGCACAATACTGACTGACTGACTTCCAAAAAAGTTAGACGGATAGTTTTCAAACTATCATAGGATATGAATTGGAGTTCTCTTCAAAATATGTGAACTGTAGTAGTGGACGTATTCAAATGTCCGCTTTGATATTCATACCATAAAGAAAAACAGGTTATTATATCAACCCTTACTCTAGTAAGGGCGCAAGGTGTTTCAATTATCCAGTTTATTCAATGGAGTACGACTGAATGGGGCGAATTCGCCTGAAAACCCGAAGCAACATAATAAAACTCCGAGGATTGTAACATTCAAAATATGCACAGTATTTAAATTTGATGCATGCGTTTTAAAGTAACCCATATGTCGCAGTAAATCTAGGCGAGAGGGGTGGGTGTGCGTACCCTCAATCCGCGATTCTCGCCAAGGGTTAAGGGTTAGGCCGAACCGACCGAGAGCCGCGTTCATTCAATAAAACCCTCCTTGTTATTCGAGTCACGTCTCATTATGATGACTTTATCTTTCGAAGGATTATTAACACTGGTTGCGTATCTTCGGCGGGATCGTCGGACACACCGTCGTGTCGTCAATTGATTCATAAGTAATTGTTTGATGTATGCGCCCGATGCGCCATCTATCAGACGGATATCGTATCTCTAAAAATGTTACTGGAACAAAAAGTGTGAGGCATATAATTTTCATCATTTTGCCTTGATTTTTACCCAATTTGTATAAGTTATTGAATATTTCGCACCTCTTACATTTTTTGTATTTTTACCATAAGGAAACACATTCGTTAAACACATGTCGGTATAGGAAGAGAGCTTAGAAAATTTCCTACAAGATGATATCGTTTCTTTGCCTATCATTTCGTTTTTGGATGTTATAAGTGGTTGATAATTTGAGTATTAAAACTGATACCACATTTTCACAAAATAGGAGGTATTTCAAATACCATAAGACTCAGGTGAATTGAATCTCGATGAAACTTGCCTTTATTTTGATGGTAAAACCCGAAAATGAAATTATTTATTTGGTGTGTGGCTATAGTAGTTGATTTCCACTTATTTTGACGCCTTTACTGAAAATTAACCGGAAGTGACCCCAAACTTTTTTTTCATATGACACCCTGTACTTATTTTTCCATTATCCGATAGAGGACGCCATTTGTGATAACACTGTTCTTCAAAATTGAAAATCGGTTGAAAAATGGCGGAGATACAGTTGATTGTTCAATCGAACAAATTTAACCATGAAACTCAAACTTAAATCATCACAATTGACAAACGACATCAGAAGTTACCAGATCGAGCTTCGAAGTACGATACAGCTGAAAACTGAGTTTCTCGTATAATTGCAGACACTAACTATAATTGCAGAAAGTAAATCTCCATATAGACTTCCGCTGAACGACAAACGTATCAACAACTAATGATGGTCTGTAAGTATTGATAATATCAATCCTACACAGTAAAAACCGCGGAGCATATCGCATTACGCCAGTGAAAAAACGAAATATAATTTATTGGAATATAATTGCCCGAAGTAGCAGCTCTGTACCTAATTGTGCGTGCGCTACAAGGGTATTATCCTCCTGTACATATAGTAGTACGAGTACATCGGATGAGACATAGCCCTCGGGTAATGCACAGAACAACGCAGGTCGACAGATGGGCAGATGTCGAGATAAGGGCAAGTCCGTCTGTCTCTCTGTCGCTTCACCCGACACGGCTACTTAATATTTGATTCTCTTTTATCAACATCGTCATCATCGTTGGCCCGATGTAACCCCATTATCCGTAAACACGCCGTGCGGGGGGTGATTCTGCTGTATTCCATTTAATTCATCTATAACCACCCACAGAAGAGAGCTACCGTATGAATTTCAATCGTATTTATATTCGATTAATCAGGGTATTGGGGCGTAGGGATGATTTTTCAGGTGGTTTTGTATCGGGGGATCGGACGTGAATGAAACTGAGCGAAATTGAGTTTTAAATGGACCACCGTGTGTGTGGATCCGTGGTTGGTTTGTCGTGAAAAGGTTCCGATTGTTTCTCAATTGCTTCGTCCTTTTAAATAAGAATATATGAGAAAGTATACTATTTTCGTGTCGTTGCTCAGAATTATAGTAGGTATTCTACAAACAATTTGAAAACCTCATATTGGTTTGGAAATTAAGAAATGTTTTGTAATAGTTCAAAGATGAAAATGTCATTGATGTTACTCCAAAAGTAGTTATTTTATAATCTTGATGTAATCTTGTCGTTGATACAGGAGCTCTCTAAATATTCGAAAAGAAACTGTCTACATTGATGTTACTCCAAATGCAGTTATTTTATAACCTTGATATAATCCTGTCGTTGATACAGGAGCTCTCTAGATATTCCAAAACAAATTGCCCACATTGACGTTACTCCAAAAGTAGTTAATTTAGAATCTTAATGTAATCTTGTCGTTCATACAGAATCTTTCTAGATATTCAAAAAGAGATTGCCTACATTGGTGTTACTCCAAAAGTAGTTATTTCTGAATCTTAATGTAATCATGTCGTTAATACAGGAGCTCTCTAAATATTCCAAAACTGTCTACACTGATGTTAGTTATTTTATAATCTTGATGTAATCTTGTCTTTGATACAGTAGCTCTCTAGATATTCCAAAAAATATTGTCTACATTGAAGTCACTCCAAAAGTAGTTATAGTACAAGCGTTACATCTATTCAGATATGTAGGATCAAAATATTTCGAATACATAATACACGAAGACGTGAAGTTTAGTATACAGCTTCATAAAAGAACCATTGCAACATTGTTATCGTTTTTATATTTCGTTTCACAAGTGTTAACGGCTGACAAATAGAATCAACGAAACTGACATTCAACACGAAAAACGCATCAGTCACTTAATGAACAAAGATGAAACTACGCGATGATTTTATAGAAACCGTGTTTATCGTTGTCAGAAAACACTTGTCTGTGAAATATACAATGCTTAACCACAACATGATATAAAATTCTCGCGGAAGAATAGAAGTTGATAACAAATATGTTTATTTAGTCTGGTTCACAAGTGCTTTTTGGATTCATAAAGGCATATTTAATCAAAAAAAGAAAGCTCCGCTCGCAAAAAATTGAAAAGTTGAAAATTCCGAATAGTAGTACAGTATTCGCTTGGGAAAGCTACCGTGTAGCGAAACATGTCGCGAAAAAAATTCACCCTTTACTTCTTCGGACGGAGGCTGGGCTCTGCTGTCTTGGTGTAATCCTTTATTTCGACTGGCTCATTTCGGAGCCCTTTGAATGTCTTTGTGCTACCAGAAACATGTTCATACATTCGTTGCTGTCTCCTCAAGACCACTTTATCTGTGCGATCCACGATGCTGCGCGGATTGGCCCATCTACGGATGGCGCTGTGTACTACCGAATGGCGTTGATTTCCCAGTATACTATACCGATTCGTTAATTTCCCAGAAAGGAAGTATTCTGCTATGGGTTCGATTGAACTGATGCAGGCAAAATTCAGAAGCTTCAATACTTCAAAGAATGAAGGCTTTCACGGCCGGAAGTAAAACGAAGGAGTATGGTTTCCGGGCTTTGTTTGAGACCGTGGTCGGTTCATCTCCGTGGAGGCGGTTCCTTTGGTCACAACTGCGGTGAAAATCTTCAGCTTGGATGTTGTGTTCTCGAAGAGCGAAATTAAAATAATACAGCGATTGGAGAGTCTTCGCGATTCATACACACAGCCTGGCTAATTACTTTGTTACTTAGAATAATCGTTTTAGGCCACAAGTGTGATAGTTCGTTGGAATCGTTTTATCTGGAGGAACATAGAAATGCCAAAATATATAGGTTGTCCCACTGAAAATTTTGAATCTGATGTCACGTGACCGAGAACAAAAAGCTCATAGGGTTACATAATATCACAAAAAGCTGCACCAATTGCTTTAATTGCAATTTTCTGCTAGTCTCGAGTTCCGAAATATTCCCTGTCCTAATCTTCGTGGGACACCCTGTATATACTATATAATTGAAATTGTTTGTTTGCGAAGCAACCCTCAAAAGTATTCGATAGATTTGTGCTAGCAAGGGAATACGAGGCCCTTACCTTTTAACGTGTGATGATTATACTAATTTTCTTTAACAAACACCAAAGATTCAGAATTCGTTAACTAGGTGGAGTTTTCGTAAACAAAAAATACTGTTCAAGATCGTTTGAGAGGAAGACACGTGTCTGTCATGCTGATGAAAATATAATAACTCGACATTCGAAAACGTTTTCGAATGTTTAATTTCGGAAACCGTACTCGAGAGCCCCAATTCCCATAAGCAAACAGAGAGAGTCACATCTTTTCGGGACGGCGTAGCTTTAAAAATTATATAACTGCAAGGAAGTTCTCGGTAATTAATTTACATTGGGCGGCCGCTTTCCCGCTTCGGCCCCCCATCTGCCTACTAATTCAATTTGTCGGTTGGTCTGCGCCACCCCTTTCCCCGAAGAGTAAATACTCTCTTTGGAAAAGATGATTTTTTTTCGACTCGGAAGCCGTCTACGAAACTTCCTAATTGGCTAAAATTAAAAAGCAATGAAGTAAATCGAGGAAATAAAAAATTGGACGAGAGCTTGTTAAACACGAGCGTTTCGGGGCGACTTTTCAATTTTTCTCTTTTATTTTTCTCTAGTTGAGGAGTTGTGAAGTTCGTAAATTGATTGCCAAGCTCGCGAGTAAGATATGGAGTCAGTTGTAAGTGGACATAGTGGTGGTTTCCAGGCTTGTCAGTTGTCATCTCGAGGTGATTTTTTTTCTAAGTTCTGATTCCCAGGAAAAGGTAAATCCTGTATTGTTCAAAGAACCTCGTGAGAACCGAGGAAAAGTAGGTAGGAATTGGTGTTCTTCTTGAATTTCTGAATGCTGTATGCCTCAGGGAACACCTCGTGAGGCAGCGAGTTCCAAAGTTTTGCCGTTCTGTGGAGAAACAAGCTCTGGGAAGCAGATGTGCGGCATGTCTCCAAAGTGACGGCATATTTATGTGAGGACTGAGCTCGACGGGTCAATCTCGATGAGACCGCTAACGGTGGAACGATTGATGATATTTCGGAAGAGCATCGTCCATGAAAATATCTATAAAACAGAGACCGATCGCCAACCTATCTGCGATGTTCCAGAGAAGTGAGCGAGCTTGTGAACGAAGTATTACCGACGAGACGAATGGCTCTCTTTTGGACCGAATCTAAAAGTTTCATTGTGTGTTTGGGTGCTGCACATATATGGGAACAGTATTCCAAAACAGGTCGAATCTGTGCCTTATAAATCAAAATCAGTTGACGAGAAGTAAAATACTTCTTGGCGCGAAACAGACAACCGAGATTCTGAGAGGCACTCTTGGCAATGGACCTCACATGGTTCTTCTATGAGAGGGTATTGCTGATGGTAATACCGAGCATTGAAATAGAAGATATCATTGGTATAGATACTCCTGACATAGTTACGCTGGCTACTGTGAGATCGGCCTTCCTAGAGAAAAGACATGCTTGGGATTTATTCGCATTGAATTCGACCAAATTGTTGGATCCCCTTTCATTAGGTGTGCATTATAACATTTTCATTAACTCAATATTAATTTTATTTAAATTCATTATTCGAAATGTCAAAACTCGCCAGAAAATATTTTTTGCGCCAAAAAAAACATTTGAAAACTAATTCAGAGCTGACCAACTCGAGAACGGTTAAAAGTACCAAGTTGTCACATCGACTTCAAATTCGCACTGTGTACGTAAAATTTCATGCTCTCATTCCAAAAATGTATGATTTTCTATGCTCAGATATAAGATTTAGCCGGAAAAAGGTGTTTAAGATAAAACATTAAATTTTCTGAGAATTTTTATTTTTCAGTTTTCGAATTTAAAATTTTTGTCCTCGGACGTGCTGATTCCGAATCTTTCAACATTTATGTCGAAAACTCATCAGAAATGTTTTTGACGGCAAAAAAAACATCAAAAAAATTATTCAGAGCTGACCAACTCGAGAACGGTTAGAGATAGACAAATTCTGCGAACGCCAGTCGATTCAGAATAGTCGAATTAGTAAGTATTGTAGATTTCGAGTCAATCGAAAGAAATTAAAAATTACTCGAAAAAGTTGCAAGGGGTTCGTTCACCCCTAAAAATCATTAAAAGTACCAAGTTGTCACATCGACTTGAAATTCGCACTGTGTACGTAAAATTTCATGCTCATTCCAAAAATGTATGGTTTTCTATGCTCAGATATAAGATTTAGCCGGAAAAAGGTGTTTAAGATAAAACATTAAATTTTCTGAGATTTTTTATTTTTCATTTTTCGAATTTAAAATTTTTGTCCTCGGACGTATTTTGACGTGCTGATTCCGAATCTTTTAACAATAATGTCGAAAACTCATCAGAAATAGTTTTGACGGCAAAAAAAACATAAAAAAACTGATTCGGAGCTGACCAACTCGAGAACGGTTAGAGATAGACAAATTCTGCGAACGCCAATCGATTCAGAATGGTCGAATTAGTATGTATTGTGGATTTCGAGGCAATCGAAAGAAATTAAAAATTACTCGAAAAAGTTGCAAGGGGTTCACCCCTAAAAATCATTAAAAGTACCAAGTTGTCACATCGACTTGAAATTCGCACTATGTACGTAAAATTTCATGTTCATTTCAAAAATGTATGATTTTCTATGCTCAGATATAAGATTTAGCCGGAAAAGGATTCTTCCCCGTTCATTTTTGCATTCACTGGCTCTTATCGAAGCTTTGGAAGAGATATCAAGGGTACTTTATTCTGTTATACACTTTTGGGGTTCTTCAAATGATTACACTCGGTGTAAAAACCTGACCACTTTTACGAGACATACATAGATCACAAATATTTCATTTTCAGCCGACTTTATTAACTTTACTATACTGCCCTCTTACCAGTCTCGGATCTACGATTTTTTTGAACTGTGGCAGAAACTTGATTGTGGCGCCCCCTCTTTCCAGCGTTTGGGATGAATTGTTAAAAAACTCATGAATATAATATAATGGGTGTTAGTTTTTGTGATCATCAGGACAATAAGAACCCTTTGATAAATTTTCACTCTTTATCACTTATTAGCTAATCCATAGCACGGATCTTAAGTTTCAGGGATGTTCTGTGATAGTTTTTGATTTGTTCAAAATTGAACTTTTCATTATAATATTATGCGAAAAATTAGTTGCGGTATAAGACGAAAACTATAAGCTAATGTAATACAGTGTACTAGCCCAGAAATGTATTACTACTACCTCTTATGAAGGATTCCAGAAACTTAACAATATGTTGGGCTGTACGTCATCATAATTATCAACCTTCACCTAAGTGAAGGTTTCCACGGCAGTATTTGCACAGAGGGTCCATCACTATCACGCGGCTCTCGTTACAACCGCGCATCCCCCCACCCCTCGATCCCGCGTCACAGCACGCTTGGGAGATGACATGTGTATACACAGATCTAGAGGGCTACTTAGGCCGAATAATGGCACCCTTTTCGCCGATGCTGCTGCTGCGAAACTGTCAGCCACTCTCAGTTACATCTTCATTATTTTTCTTTATTTATCGTCTAATTGGGAAAAGAGGCGATGGCCGTTTTGGGACGCGCGAGTGGAAAATCGTGTCAGGAGGTCGTTTTGACACGCATATACCGCGTTCGTTGTACCAACGGAATATAGTGTCATCCAAGTTGTGGGAACACACATCTTTGGCAGTCAATAAATACACTACTTTCTAAGGAAATAAAGGTTTGTATGAGGGAGAGTGGAAGTCGGATACTTTTCAAAATTCAGTATCGAGATTGAAGGGGCTTCTTTTTCTGGTCAAAATAAGACTTTTTCTTCATGAACATACAGGGTATTAAAGTTTCAAGATTTTTTTATTATTTTCTCTATAGCTCTTCCAGGTTTTGAGATAAGATTAGGTTTTTTGTTAAGTTTTTCAGTTTCGTTAAAATAATATTTATTTTGTTTTTATTTTAGGAATCGACCGATACCGATATTTATATCGGCCTATCGGTTATATCGGCCTCATTTTGCCGACTATCGTATTGGCCGATATCAAAAGCCGATAGACCGATACATTTTTTTATTGGAAAAAAATTAAAATTTGAACAATAATTGAAAAACGTATATTCAATGTTTACAAGTTTTCGCTACATACCTACAGCTTGGCAAATCTAGCTCTGAATGTGAAATCGCCATGCCTATCGATGCGCGGTAGTAGAAGGAATCAGTACAGTCCATTAAATTTCCAAGCAAGACAGTACGAACCACTATGGAAAAATACGAACAGTCGATTGGCCGATATTTCGGCATATCGGTATTTGAAATATATGTATCGGCCGATTATCGGTATCGGCTAAAATTTTCATATCGGTCGATCCCTAGTATTTTTATTAGGTTTTATTAAGTTTCTACCGTTTTTAATTTCTAAGAATGATCTGTATACATAAACATTCAATCAATAAACAAAATTCTGCATAACTTATCATGGGCTTTATTACCCTACCGTGCGGGTAATACGGCCCAATAGTTATTATGGCGATTTTTGCCTCTAACTCTAAAAATATTATTCTCCCAATCAATTTTCTGAATTATTGTATTGGTATTAGACTGTCATTTGTTGAAATATCAGTTGGAATTATCTAGCCTCATTTGTATTAGTATCGTAACAGTATGGTAATTCAGGTTAGGAGTCACCATCAATATTTTTTGCCCGCAAACGTTCATATGATATACTTGGAAACTATTCATCATCAACACTTCGTATATACCGACAAAATGTTTTAAAATAATGAGCTTAAGTAAACAAATCAGTCTATCTACCTACAACGTTGTAACTTTCAACAGTGATTATCTTTTAGGGAACTTCATCGCTAGTGAAAATTCCCAGTATACATCTAGCACTCCGTTCGGCAAACTTCGATTTCATCATCAATGTAAATATTCGTTCTGCTATCCAAGAGCAATGATTACACAGAGTGTTCTAGCCCGGCAATTTCAACTCATAAGCCACTCGACAATCAGGTCAACCGAACTCGAGGACCTCGCTCTTGGATTCAAATAATGTTTCAGACTCTGTTTGTTGGGCCCTCTCTGTTTCTCGAGTAGCGTTTCGAAATGAAAGGAATCTTTCCGCTTAAAGTAGCGGCACTGAAGTTTCGATTGGTACAGAATCAATCATAGAGTTTTCGTTATCGAGTTATTTCATGGAAGTAGAACACAGTATACAGGGTGTCCCAAATAAAACTTCGCAAATATCTGGGAAATTAAAGAGGATATCTATATTTTGTGAAAGCAGATGTTTTCGATGTCAAAGGGTCCTCTTCTTTACGTAGAGGTTCATTAATGGGCGTCGTCCGTTAGGGCGTCGCGACACCGACGCCAACTTTTTTGAATTGCATCCACGATTTTTCAATGCCCTTTGCTATTCTGGATCAAATTCTGAATTCAGCCATATAGCAGACTCATAGTTTCCCTTGAATACTGATGCATCACAGCATCTTTATGACATATTATAAAGAGGGCCATGAAAGCGTCAAAATCAATACAGTAATACGAGTATTCATGGATCTGTCAGAAAACCTGTCAGATTTTACGTTCGAAAACCAGCACAAAACTGAATACACTTCCGTAAAATCTGACAGGTTTTCTGACAGATCGAAAAATACTTGTATTATTTCATTTATTTTGACGCTTTCATGGCCCTCTTCATATTATCCATAAAGATGCTGTGGTGCATCAGTATTCAAGGGAAACTATGAGTGTGCTATATGGCTGAATTCAGAATTTGATGCAGAATCGCAAGAGGCATTAAAAAATCCAGGATGCCATTCGAATAAGTTGGCGTCGGTGTCACGACGCCATAAACGGATGACGCCCATTGATGAATCTATAACTAAAAAAGAGGACCCTTTGACATCAAAAGCATCTGCTTTCACAAAATATAGATATCCTCTTTAATTTTCAAGATATTTGCCCGCGGAGTTTTATATGGGACACCCTGTATATTCACGCGGTGGATTGGATTGATAAATCCATCTTTCATCATTATAATGATTTTTGAAGTAGTCTCGTCCTTGGCCCAAAATGAACTTCAATATGTCACTAAAATACAATGACATAACGTTATCATTATGACATGTCAGCAGATAAACAATATTTTTTGAATAGGAAAGGTTAGTGAAAAAATATTTGTATCAGCAAAACTGTTATTATTTATCCCTTTGCGTACACAAGATTTATTCACAACTAATATTCCAGCTACTGAATCGAGCATGCTGTGACTCCTCTCAATAAGCACTAGAGTCGTTATCACGATGGCGGTGTATCGAAACAAGTGCATGAGTTCCATTCGGTTCCCAGGCTTTAATGCAGACTCACTTCTGGCTCCCACAAATACTCTCTCTTTACTCCCTCGAGACGATGCACCGCGTGTTTATGAGAAAGCTAATCCAGTGAAAAATCGGCGAGTAAATGCATTAACCCGTATACTAAATGAACAGAAAAAGAAAAATTCCGTTCATGATATGCGAAAATCTGGTTGTTTCGTTCCTTTCTTTTCAAAGGTGAATCGAAAATGGTTATTTACCTAACAAGTGCGGAAAGTATTACCGCCCTTAACGGCTTGCCCGAACTCCGCTCCGCGTCGTTCGTGCAACTGCCGTCGCGTGCGAAAAAGACATTTTCAACAATACAAAAAAAGTTACTTTTTCGCACGATTTTAAATCGTACAGAAAAGTACAACTTTCAAAACGAAAAATCGCGCGGAAAAGTTACTTTTGCGCACGCTCGTAGGAAATAGTAGTTTACCTAACAAGTGCAGAAAGTGATACTTTTCCTCACGCGATTGCAGATGGCTGAACGACGCGTTAGCAGAGTTCAGCCAGAAATCTCGTTAGGAAAAGACACTTTACGCTCGTGTTAGGTACATTATATTTTCAACTAGCGGAAAAAACACCCAAAATTTAACATAAAGAACGTTTATTATTAAATATATATTAAACTATACCTACAACCATACTTGGTAAGCTTTCTATTTTAACCTTCTGCGACGCAATATTTAAATGTCAGTATAATCAGCAAAAACTAAACAAATCTACTTTTCCGCACTAAAATGTTTTTTCCGCACTGAAAAGAGTGCGGAAAAGTGGCTCTTTCAAAACTAAAATGAGTGCGGTAAAGTTGATTTTTCTGCACGCTAATAGAAAAAAATCACCTTCAGAGCAATAATGAGTATATGGATAATATAAATGAAACGTTTTGTCTGAAAGATCACACTTTGTCCAAATTCAAAAAATCCACGATTGCAATTTGTCAAGTATAGGTTATATATTTTTTTCCTACGAGCGTGCGAAAAAGTTGTACGATTTTTCGTTTTGAAAGTTGTACTTTTCCGTACGATTTAAAATCGTTCGGAAAAGTTACTTTTCCGCACGATTTTTACTCTTCCGTGCGATTTTTACTTTTCCGCACGATTTTTATATTTTGACTAACTAAATGATCTATGTAACTATTCTGTCATATAAATAAGATGGAGAAAAACACTCGTAGGAAAAATATTGTACCTAACTCTTACGGAAAATGTCTTTTCCGCCCTTAACGGCTTGCCCGAACTCCGCTCCGCGTCGTTCGTGCAACTGCCGTCACGTGCGGAAAAGTACTACTTTCCGCACTTGTTAGGTAAATAACTATTGTGGTGCCAAGTTATAAATACTATTTTTTCAAGGCGAACTGTTTGAAAATGGGTTGCACTATATCGTTTACTTCATTTATACTCCTGGAGGCTGTACATTATATTTTGAATTAGAACTTCCGCATGTTTCAATTTACTTATATTTAATAATTTTTTTTCCTCTACTACCATGACGTTTTCATAATTCAAACAGCATTTTTTTTCGCAGCCAATAAAAGTTCGGGACCACCCAGCTCCACATTACCATTTCAATTCATACGATAATGACGGAGTATTAATCAATTATTCGGTAATCCGCAGCGATTCGATTCGCATTTGCCAGTTTCGAATGTATGCAAAAACCGAGCATATGCACTATGTGCACCGACGGAAGAAAGGGCTGCTCTGCGTTCGAAGAGAGGCGGCAATCACAATAATCACAGTATAGAGTGCATGAATGCGAAGTGTAAGTGTACGATTATTAGGGTTGGAGGGCGGGGGGTGAGCATTGACGTCGGTACAGGGCTTGAGGGTCTGGAGATTGATGGAAATATGCCACGCAGTCATACCCGACTAACCGGTGATATTGGTAAGGAAGGGACTGATACAGCAAAGTGGTCGTGGTGCTAGAGCATTTGCCTCTCGCCCAGACGACGCCGGTTCAATTACACCGTCTGTCAGAATTCACTTTTACTTGTAGATCCCGGATCTCCCTAGATTGGACAAGCTTTCTCACAAATTTCATTCTTGGGCCACACTCGATCTTTCTGTTCTAGAGAATCTGATCTAAGCAATGTGCTCTTTTTACCGTAATATCATATCACTTTCTTGTTTGACCAACATACTTCCTCTCGCAGTCCTCATAGCTAATTTCATAAATACTCGACTTTCAATATTATCCTGTTTTACCTTTGGTGGTACCCAAGATTTTCTGTAGTTAATACACAGTTTTATATTTTATATAAAAGGGAAAAATATAATTTTTTTGTAATATCTAACAACTCATTGAACTACATCTGATAGATATCTATTAGATGTAGATCAATATACAGCGTGGCTTCAGTCGGGGAACTAGTAATTTTTGTTTTTTTTTCAAATACTTACAAGTCAAACTGCGTGAAAAAGGATTTTTTAATTTTTTTTTATTGTATTTGATCCAGAAAAAAAAAATATTGGAGAAGAATTCAAACACTAGCTATTTTCGCGCAAACTATTACCAGTATTTCATTGGACGAATATAGATGACGTCAAAGTCTTTCCATATATTGCACGTCTCGAATCAGAACAAAGTGTGCCTTTCCATTGAATTCAACTGAATAGTTTCGAAAGAAGTTCAATCGGGTGTACCTACACTGTGATTCAAACTGGGAACAACTCTTTCTCGTGCAGAAAACATTCTGAGAGGACTCAAGGACGTTTGTAGAGCAATACTGATGACGTCAGCTCGCGAAAACATCGGTTTGTATCTCAATTTGGTATAGTCTTGAAGTGAATTGAAGTCGATATAAAATAGATTAACCCTTTGTGGTCCAATTATATTTTCATAATCAAGGAAATGAAACACAGTCTATTGAAAACATGCAGAAAACAATAACACGGCCAAACCTAAAATAAAAAAGTAGCGACTTTGACCGAAGCCAGTGCCAGACATCGAACCGGAACGTAAGAATATTACTACTATCGGGGATATCCCGACAAAGGACCGCAAAGGGTTTTAATAGGTTCGTGGTGTGATTTTACATGCATCGCATATACAGATAAGATCATTTGTTACAAATAAAACGTCATTTTTGAATGTGTAATTCTCTATTCTATCAATTAACTAGTTTGAATATCATGTGCCCTTTCGTACGCCTATGAGGATTGGCAGCATTATGATGTGCATTAGAGGATACACACTTTCACCCCTGATGCAGAACCGATAATGTTTTGGGGGCGGAATTTTAAAATTGGCTTAGCGGGATTCTTTTGCTGGATATGGTGCAGAGGGACAATCTGTCGATGTCGACGCGGAGATTTCAGCCGGCTAAAGCCGATTTAATATTCGTTAAGGTGCTTGGGGGTGATTTTTTTCTACCATTTCTGTGTCCGAAATTTCAGTTGAAACTATTGGAATTATTCAGTTCCGTTTCTTCATTTCATCGTTATTTCTTTAATTTATTTATTCATTTATTTAATTAAAGAGGTCGCTCAACAGATGCACAGAGAGCACTTCCTATCACAGGTTGATTCAAAGTAAAATTATTATTTTACTTTATAATGAAATAAGTTATATATTTTTATACTTCACCGCGTGGTCACCGGTCGGGTGCATAGCATCACACGTTAAATTGTAAGTACTACGTCTTTCCTAGCTCGCCCAAGTATCCCGAGGACTTCTGAGGGATGCTCGTAAGGGGTAACCCGTATAAACCAATATATTAAATGAAATAGAAAAATCGACGATGTCGAAGTACCCTTCTCTCCAAATATTTCCACCATGTGGAAAATATGAGGCAAACATCTGACAGAAAACAACTACTTCCCTGGCTAATACCACGACAGACATTGAATTAGATCTGACAGATATTCGTGCAACGTTCTTTCAAGAAGACCCAGTTACAATTGCTTATTGTGATTATACAGCGGATTATCCTTCATTTCATCAAATGGATATTTGCTGATGTATCGCGAAGACTAGCTAAAACCCTCCCCATGAACGGTGGATCGTGTAACATAAGGAAACGACAGGAGCATTTATCCACCTAAAATTACATGAACAAATTGAATTATCGATTCTTTCGAAACTATCTGTCGACCGCATAATATTCCCTTGTAATACGATACGAAAAGTAAAGAGCTGAAAAGAAAACAACGGTGTGTGTGTTCACGATCTCCCCGACAAAAGAGCGTCTTTTGGTGGAGTACAACACAAACAAAATATGTGTAAACATACAAAAGGCCGTCTCATGTGTCCGTCTACGCTCCAGCCTTTGATCTATGACGATCAGCCAAAAGGAGTTTTCTATAGGCGGAGAATTCGGTAATTTTTCATTCGAAACGTAATTTCACTTGTCAAAAGCAAATAATTCTTGGTATATACTTCTTTTAAATCGAACCCTGTACTAAGTAAATGAGACATCATTTCAAAAATAGACTTGCCGAGAGATGAAAAGTCTTTTTGTTTTTTCATTGAGAGGAACATCTTTATAAATATATTGTGGGGAATTATCCCACTTTATACATGTAAATTAGTAATTAGGTCAATATTTCACATATTTCAATTTCAAATATTATTTCTGGGCTCTTGTATATATTTCAAATTTGATTCAGCTCAGGAGTCGTATCTTACGCTTATCTAGCCGGTTTTCCCAATTTGTAAATGATTGGAAATCCCTTGGGTAATCTTTCGGCAGTTTTTATTTTGTTTCATGAGAAGGTTTGGTTTGGGATTTTCCGGCGAGAAACGACAAACCGAGTCAACCGAGACACAGTTCATTCTTCGACTTCGAAGCGTTTGATCGTCCTCCAACCAAAACCTCACATCTACATAGTGCCTCGGCTGAGATTTATCGTTATTTCAATAAAGAGATTCATCAAACGTTACCTCAAGTGTTTGGATTTGCCACAGCAGTTAAGAGTTATCTACGAAAAATACATAATAGGTGATACGGTACTAAAAGGCCGATATGGCCAAAATATGTTAATTGCCGAACATATGTAAGCGCATAATTTCATAATGGTTGCACCTGTTTGACTGAATCTTTTTTGTTGTGTTTCAAATTGTCAGAAACTCTTTGAAGGCGCGGTGATTATACTGGTTTCGTCAAACGCTGCCAGTCATTCCCAGATCAACAGTTGCTGATGAAATGGATACTTGCTTGGAATAATAGAATTCGTGGAAATATCTGAAAACTATCAAGTTACCACGAATATGTACGTGGCGTTACATAAAATGATATCTATAGTGTTTTCTGGCCTCATTTAGTTTCCACTGAATTTTTGTCAATTCACAACATTAAAAGAAGACTTGACATCGTTTCTGAACGAGTTATTTTAGCAGCGAAAAATAAGGATGTAGACGTTTCAAAAAATAAAATCCAGAATGCATTCATTTGAGTCGATCGATTCCTTTTCCGATCCAAATGAAGTCGTCAATTATCCAACTTACCCAGAATTTATTAGATTTTTTACAGCTCAAGGTTGGTTCGGTGATAATTATGTAACGCAATCTGAATCAACCGAAACTATTCAATGGAACAGGACTCGCTGTTAAAAGTTGATGAACAACGTGATTAAAGCAATTATTATCATAGGAAAGTTCAAAGGCGAGGATGTGCTAATTCCAAGAATACTATTAGTTCCCGCTGACTTTCTTTTTGAATTTCATCGTGTCTATTTTTTGGTCCGTCTTGTATTCGCCATGACTAGCAATACATTGCAAAGTCAATCATTGGAAGTGTGTGGAATAAATCTTGAGTGGTCGTGTTTTTCGCATGGGCAGTTGCACGTTGCATGCTAGAGAGTCGGCAAATCATCGATGCAATTTGTTTTCTCTCCGGAAGGAAAGAAAAAAATATTGTACATTACAAAGTATTGCAATAAATTATGTTCGAAATCATTTAATTGGTATTTTATTTAATTACATGGTCGTAAAGGCGAAATTTTGTCTCGTTATCTTCATTAGTACACCCGTGCGAAGCCGGGACGGGCAGCTAGTATCCAATAAAAAGCCCTGTAACGATCTCCAATTGCTGAAGATAACATCCATTGAATTTTTTCCTCTGATTGATGATAGAATAAACAGCTGACCAGTTCTTTTGTTCCAGCTGTGTGGTGTATTTTTTCATTACAGTATAGAAGTGATTTTATTGACTTTTCACTCGTATTGTCTGTCAAAAAGGACTGATTGGACAAATGCAATGAGATATATAAAGTCTCGAGGACACAAAACAAACCCGTCAAGTTGTCCTGTCCCGTTATCTTCCCCCACGTACTAATAAATAAGAAATCGTCGGGACTGAAACAATTACCGATATTCACGATGATGTTTCAATAAGAATCAGAAGCGGGCGAACAATTTTCAGAATAATGCTTTTGTGATTCGAACAGACGTAACGTACTGTGAACGACAAGAGAAAACTACGAGCCATAAATGTCAGTCGGTGCATCCCCTGCATGCACAAAATATCAGGGACGTTCCAGCATTTTTTACCATAAAACAACTCCACGGCACAAACGAGAGATTGTGATGTATCACGGATTTTTATTTTGCAATACTTATTATTAAAGTATTCACCAATATCGACATCGCGTGAATAATTTCTCTGACTGTGCTTCTGAAGGTTTCGAAAGAGGGTGCATGGATATCAAACGGAAAGAAATTAGAGATTTTTTTTTGCAAAGTGCAAAATGGAGGTCAAATATACTGAACATTCAGGATTCGGGTATATCGCGACAGCTTTGGTCCTTGTGACTTGATGCAATTTGACAGTTTTTATTTTAGGCGGTTGAAGCATTTTCGTAAAACAAATTGAGGAAACATATTTACAAATTTGGCAATAACTTGATAAAATAGTGTATCTGAATCCTTGTCAACACTTCCGGTTTAGAATGAATCCAAATGATTTAAATATGAAGGCTTTGAAACATTTTGTGTTACCTTTTTCAATACATCTCATCCGTTAGGTAAGATAAGCGATTGTAGTGTGTTCAACTTGGATAACAAGTTAGCATATTTCAAACCTATTGAAGCCAAAATGGCACGCCCTCTCTGAAGAAGTAATCGACAAATTATAAAAATAACATAGTGGAAAGCGATGATGAAGAGAACGGCCTTCCGTTGCCCGATGGAGGTGTCCAGACATCAGACACCGAGAAATTCTATAATAGAACTAGTTATTAGCTACTTCAAATATATGTGCAGGTAATCAAAGTCCAGATTTTGATGACATGATATCTTCTTCCCGTTCTGAAGCTGAATCAAGTACCTTTGTATTTGTTGACTCCTCGAAACGTGATTATTGTCTGAAAATAAGCCGCATGGAGTAGGAGCCGGAAGTTGTGGTTGTCGATATCTACAGTGTGTCTCACTTCTCATGGAAACACCCCCGTATATTCCGTAATAATTGAGGTAGAATGATGAGACTCTCAGGACAGATGAAAATGGTCAAAATGCACCTACCACCTCAATTAGGATGGCCTAAGTGATATACACTGCCCATCACTCGCGATGGAACAACCCATTTTTACGGTAAAACATATTAGGAGACAATATACGCTCGAAATTCTTTCAGTTTCGTTATCAGGATCACCAACTTACTACAGACACACTTTTTTCCTGAAAAAATTTCAGACCTGAGAAATCCGAATTTGTCTCACTTATGGAAACACCCTCGTAATTTCCGTAATTATTGAAGTAGAACTCTGTAAATTCCATGAACGTTAGATATACCAGCGATGGGTCTATATCTTGCATGCAGTTGATCTGAGCGACATACACTGTTCGCCAGGGGCGATGAACCTAGCCTTGTTCGCGAAAAATTATATCATACATATTTTTGAGGGTGATACCACAAGAGGTTTTTATTAGATAAAATCACACCACCTTCTTGAAACGTAGCTTTTCGAAAAAAAAATCGCCTATTTTATTCATTATCACCTGACCATCCGAAAGGGCGAACGCCGGCCCTGCGCTCCGGCCTCGCTACCCCAACGTGACGTTCGCACTTCCCTTTTTATTATTTTTTAATCAACGTAAGTCCGTCCGGCCGATCGCGCCCATACACACACTCAAATATAGTCGCAGATTAATTTATTCCGTTTGTTTTAGTTTCAATCATTCACACTACAATATTCAGTGTGTGTGTTTATGTGTACGGAGGGTGGAATTATTGCCGTTCGAGCACTATTTCTGCGATTACGTATAAATACTTAAATGGCGGTTTCGGAAGCCGGACGGCCGAAATGGGCGTCGGAAGTTGGAGCTGGGTTAATTTGTTTAATGGATTGTTTACATTATCTTCTACTTTGATGCATTGTCACGCCTGCGAACAAACAGAACGCCGTCCTTCTGTTGCACGTCGAACAAGAAGCAGATCGGACCACTTCTCAGAATTAACATTTTCGGGCTTGGCCAGGGTGATTGTTGGTATCGGCTTTATTGAAAAATGTCGAAAAATGGATGGCTATCGATGAACGTTCAATTATATTCTTCTACGTTCATGCAAAAAACAAAACTTTATTGAACTATATTTGGTGGAAAAACTGTCTCTTTATTGCACTCATCTGTCATTCTACTATAGCGTTCTGTCATCATGACAGACATAAACTTTCAAATCGACGCCAAATTTAGCCCATTTTCTGTGAGATTGTATTACGTTTTAAATAGTTGCATGTTTCATCATATTCATTATATAAGGGACTATGAAATTACTAGAAAATGCAATTTGTTAAAAATAGAATTATTTCCTTCGAATATCATCTGAATTACACAAAATGTTTTTGAATTACTTTTAGCAGATAGATTTAAACAAACAATGTCTTCATTACAGTTTAGTGCCACCTAAATGAAACATTTTCTGGTTTTTGCATGAACGTAGAAAAAATATTGTATGAAACTCGTGCCAAAAACACCTACTTTTTGCACTTGTTGCATAAATAACTATTAGTGGATTTTGATTAAGATATATACCAAACACGTTCAGTATAAACTGCTCCAGAGCTGCCGTCTTCAAGCAGGCAGCATACCAACGATGGTAATCAAGGCCTCGATCCCAAATCGAAATATGTAGAAGCTAGAAAAGTGTGCAAGGAGACAATCAAATCCGCGAAAGTATAAAGCTCAGTTTGTGGTACTTATAACTAACTAACTAACTAAAAAGGTTTTTTTTTAAATTATCAAAAATTTCACATTTCATGAGCAATGACATATCATTTCATCATCACGTTCGACGTAACCCAGGGGGTTAGAGGAAGGACGGGATGATAGGTGCAAAAGTTGCATCTCCTCCTCCCCTATCAGGGTAGCGGAGGAGAGCCTTGCTAAGCGAACATAGCCACCCCCGGGAGAGGGCGCTGTAGTCCGCCCGCGCTGGTGTTGACGCTGGTCGGACATTTCATCACATCACGGTCGTAGTTCGGAATGATACACGCCTCCTGCAAAGCTCATGCGTGTTGTTAATTTTTATTCAATGTAGATATTGCTCTTTGCAGGTTATGAGGCTGGTTGTTTCAAGGCTGCATCCCGGAAAAGGCTGAAGCAAAAAACCGGGTTGGTACTTATAGGTATATTTCGAAATTATTGAGTTAATTACCAAAAAGTAGTACAAATTACAAAGCAATATAAGGAAGAATAACAAATATACATGAATAACTAAATGCTTGAGGGGAAAAAATAAAAAAAAACTTCCACCAGTAGGATTCGAACTCAGCACAACAACAACCTTTTCCGCGGGTCCGTACCACTGGACCACACAGCAACTTACAAAACTTGTGCATGACATATCACTTAACAAACTCTGTTCGACCAAAAACCGAGATTGTGTAGAATTTTCAGATAAATATTATTCAAAATACCTTTGTTGCAAGGAGATTTCATCAGGAGTTAAAGTCAAAACTAAGAAAAAAAAAAACAGTCAATCTGACATTCGCGGATGCCAAGCCGTGACAAGTCCAATGAAGCAAAGCCTTCTTGAGAAATTTGTTTGGTCCATTTGCTGTTTTGTCATTGGTCTAAACCTCTCACTTACCGTGGATTCTGAAAATTCTGAATCTGTGATTGGCTGAGAGCCGTTGAATAATGAGTTGAGATCCACGGTGTCTTGGAATCATCTTCATTCTGCAACTAATAATCAAAATGTAATCAATGTAGAATACAATAGTCGTAGAGAAAAATTTATAATGTAGGTAATCTAAGCAAACCTGTCCCACGTACTCCTTAATAAACTCTTTGTTTGTTTGTTTGTTGCCAATAACAACTAGGAATCACCCTTTATGCCATTCCGTGTCTCTGTCATTCCGTAAATACTCGTCAGTATTCCAGATACGTCTCTTGTTATTGGTTTATGCAACAAATGCTTTTTCTGTTTGTTCTGCAACAGATCTCGGGCCATCCGGGACCGAGTGTGTCAATAAAGAAATCCTGCGAGTATCCTATTGACGAAGTTGGCTGTGACAGCCGGCCTCGAGGGTCCTCGTACTCCTCATTCAACTGCACCGCATACGGCGCGACACTGCTTAAAAAACTGACAACCTGTTTGTGATAAGGGATGTGCAAGAAACCCTTTTGCAACCGGACGAATTTTGGTGATGCTTCTCAAATTTGAAAGTTGCTTTACTCGCCGATACCATTTTGCCAAATCATTACAAAAAAATTTTTTTAACGAATTCTTATTGCCACTTGAATACTTACTTGAATTCTTATTATTCTGTATTCGTTCTTGTTCCTGTTCTTGTTCTTGTTCTTGTTCCTGTTTTTGTTTTCATACTATTTATGTCTTGACTGTGTATTAGATTTAGTTAGATTATAGGTTTATATTGTGACGATTACTATGCAGTGTATTTTCTCTGAAAGGAATAATAAAGAAGAAAGAAAGAAAGTGCCGCGTCAGAATTAACATCATACAGCGGATTGATGATTCTCAACGATATTAAATCATTTACAAAATTAAGCTTGTCCGGAACTACGATGTCTAGATTCCGTGTAGCTCAGTGAGTAGGAGTACAACAAATAAACTAGAATTCCAATCTTCGCGACGTGCTTCTCGATAATTTTGCCGAGCAAACAACTTTTTCTAATAGTTTTTCATGTCGAGCCGCCACACAGCGTAAGCGTAAGCGAGCTCTCGTTTCATCGGCATAATCTCGAGTATGCAAGAAAGCTAATAACTTGAGCAAACTTAATTACAAGTTGTTATGAGACGAGAGAAAGGGGCGGTAGCAACGACGGCCTCCTTTCCCTTGTCGAAGCCGAGAAAGGGGATTTTTCTGAAATACACGATATTCGGTACGTTGGAAAATCTAAAGCCAGGAGATTAGAAGACGGAATTGTAGATTAATACCTTTTGGAAATATTCACAACACTGACTTAATATCGTTTTTCACTGGAAAAGATATTCTCGTCTCTTGTCTTATCTTGTCTTGCCGAAGCAACAACGTCTGTCATCTGAGGCGAGACAAGACAAGAGAGAAGAGAGAACGAAAGAATTTAAGATAATCACATAATTATCATTATCTTATCGCTCAATCAATGATATTTTAGAAGAATGTCTGTCAAAAGCAGCTCAAACATTTTCTACCCCATCAGGCCCATAGTACATAGTACAACCAAAGATCAAGTTGTTGACACTGATGTCTCATTGAAAAGTCACATTCAAATATTCGCACCTCGTTTTACCGGTTGCGACCAACAAGATGCTCATGAGTTTTTGAGATACCTGCTGAAGTGTCTTCATGAGGATGTAAACAGAATCACTGTTCAGTGAAAACTCAATGAGAAAAACATTCAAATTATCGATGGAATTGCTGCAATCGTTCAATATAAAAACGTCGTAGAAATATCTTTGGAGGATACATTTTCACTTTTTTATACGCGATTTCCATATTTGGCAAATTAATATTAATGCTAGAAAACTTGGCAAATTGCTATTCTAGTCATCAATTTCGTCAAGAGATTGTCGGGAATGAGACTGGGAGGGATACAAACATAGGGTGAGCCACTTAAGCCTCAAAAAATCTTCGAAATGAGATATTACTCAACACTATGTGCCATATGAAACTTTTGATGCCCCCCTCAAAAACCAAACTAACCGGCTTTCGAAAATTTCTCATTAACATCGATTTTCGGTTAACATACACAATAAGTCCAAGAATGGATCCTGGAGGTACACCTACAAACAGATGTGATCGACGTGACTCAAAATTATATTTCTACTATTCCATGGTCCCATCTCGTTGTTATGGTCGAGTGATGTTATTTATATCTGACGGAATCGAGGAATTTTAACCGCATACCTTCACCCTAATTCTTCGGTCGTATTAGTCGTCATTAGTTTAGTTAATCTCGAAAAACAGACACGCGCACTTTGTAGCGGTCATCGGCCGATTAAGAAAACCTCATCACAATAACTCGAGAAATTCCGAGAAGGCTGGCGATTCTCAGAATGCATTCGTCGTTTTCGAGTGGCCCATGAGAGCTCTCAAAAAACAAGCGATGAAAGCTTTAGCGGCTTCTAGCTACGCCGACTGTTACGCATTTATTCATCGTAGATGCTTACATTGATTGATTTCTATTTGAATCGGCGTCTTAGAGCTGTGCACTTGGCCTTAATGTATACGTATAATACAATATTTGTCATTTATAAATGAAAGAAAGCTCTTTGTTTTCTATGCGGATACCATACTGTCAACCAGAGTTCATCTTAGTTTTTTAGCTACCACACTCATGTCCTACTTGGTAGAAGTACCAGAAGATGATAATTTTAGTTCTGTCTTCTGTGTCTTTCTTTTACATATCTAGTAGTAGTGGGAAATAATGAGTAGGACTAGAGGTAGTAGTCATTTATCAATGTTTTGAAAGACTTTCGTCCGAGGTCCTTCATCTAAGTGTGCTCTGGGTAACAAGCTCAATTCACGGTTAATCTTCCCCAGAAAACAGGGAGGCCGTGGACTCTTGAGTTTGGAGTATCTATATAGAATAGTACTGGACGGAGTCTGTAAGCTCATCAGGAGTTTGGATCCTCTTCTCTGCATGGTTCGCTATACCATGAAAATGCAGGAATCGGAACATTTCTCTTCAAGGCAGCAACTCTTGCAGCTGATGAACTTTCGTATTCGACACTGATGACATAACCGGAATTCTGTCATCGAATTGAATCCCTTTCAGCAAAAACCTCACATTAAGCTGCGGAGATCCATGATGAGCCAATGCATGGGGTCTTCTTCGAGAACATTGGAAATCCCCAGGCACTAGATAAAGAACATATCGTGGGGCTGCTGCTAGCCTTATCAAATAAACTGAGTAATTCGTATATCAGGAATTGATTTAAAAAATCTATTTGTTTCTTAGGATGACCTTAGATGAGCAAATTTATATATAGAAAACTGTCACTTATCCCTTTACACTTCATAGAATTCATTCAAAAGTAAATTTTGTGCAAAATCCCTTGAATAACTGACTGATTTCCATTCAAATGTCGTGTAAAAACTCTTATCGATTTCCACCAATAAAAATCCTTGAAAATTTTCATCCAAATGTTAATTATTTCCAAGACACTGAAAATCACTCGATATATCTGATAAATGCTAAGTAGGTTAAAAGACGAGCCTAAGTTGATGTTAATTTTTTTTATTTTATTTTTTAAAAATCACAAAAAAAGTTTTTTGCATACTTTTTGAATGTTACTGTATAAGAGTAGCGGCCCAAAAATGGATCCTTTTGGAACTCCATAAAGTAATAGCCTTGCTCCAGTTCTGGAATTCTGAAAAAAAAAGAAAATAATCTCGAGTGCAATCAATAATTTTATGAGAGAAAACGGAGGAGAATACATTCATCGAACTAAGATGAGAATCATATTAATAGAAATATTGTTTCGACTCATGTGTGCATCACAGAAAAAGAAGTAAAGTTATGACAGTCAAAACTTTCTAGATACAAAAAAACTCGTATCATTCAAGAAGAAATGAAGGAGCGACTTACAGTAATAGTAGATAGTAGATAGATAATTACAATAAGCAATTGCAACTGAGTCTTCTTGGAAGAACGTTACACAAATATATATCAGATAATTCAATGTCCGTCGTGGTATTAGCCAGGGAAGTAGTTGTTTCTGTCAGATGTCTGCCTCATATTTTCTTAAGCACTTATGGTTTATTGAAAATAATTGAATGACTGATTCTAACTATACTCATTTTGTTACCTTCCGCCTTTCTTTTTTAATGATGATGATAGAGGATGTTTTTCTGAGTTTAAAACTACCATTCCGAGATTCTGCTTGAAAGAGAACGTAACTTGGTCGAGTGAAAACTGACTCATCCTCAATGTATTTTTTTAACAAGGTGCCTTATAGGTACGAATTCGGGTCTTTTATTGAATTGGTAGGCATTCTGAGTAAGCCGTTTGAAAGAAAGCAGGATTGGAGCGGGATAGAAATGCGAGCATATTTCCTTATCAACGACTACGAAACTATATGTCGGTGTTCGGCGTCGGCTCTCGACCAAATTGATAATCACTTTGGCGTAGCACATGACACATCTAATGTGGTTATCGCACACAGGCCTCGAAATTTAATAGGCGGTGGGCTGATACCACCGACGAAGGTATATAGCTCGAAACAAAGAATAATTGATTCATGTTCTATCAAAGGGACACCCAGAATGATGGTTCAAATTCTTGAACTCGTTTAACTAAATATACTATTTATGGAATGTTAATTTTGGGATCAAACTGGATTTGGTACCATTCAGTACCTTTCTTAACAATATACAGAACTGTGTGTTCTGCGAATGGTTCCTTTCAAATGTCACCCAATAAGTATCCTCTAGAACCATAGCATCAAGAACTTGCTGGCTATGCTGTGAAGTAGAGAAATGTATCACCTGGAATTGGAATGTATTACCATCGATATATAAAATATGAAATACAAGAAATCCTGAAAAACGTGTAATGTTGTCTTTGCTCTAAAAAAGATTCGACCTAATGATAACGTATCTTGGCTACATTGCTTCTTCATCCCGTTTGGATGGATCTTCTGGCTGCTTGCAATGCATCCTTGAATAAATATATATATATGAACTTTATTCAATGAAATATGAGGTACAATAATAAATGAAAGCATTACAGCTAATGAATAAAGAAATAATCGATAAGTGATCAATCACTTGTTTCGATATTAGCGGAAATATAAATTTAAAAAAATATAAATAAAAATAATCATACGTGTATATGAACATGCTCAAAGATATAATATACACATGAAAAAGAAAATATTATCACAAAATGAAATATGTAATATTAAAATTGAAATTAATTAGTAAAATAGAAATAAAATAAATATATACATGTAAGTGCACATTCTCACATATATAAAATGCGTATTAAAATGTTAATCAGAAATTTAAAAATATTAAAACTAAGACATAACAATAAAATTGAAACACTAAAATATAAAAACTAGAACAAATTATAAAAACTAGAACAGAGTAAAAATAAGAAAGTAGTCAAATGATGAAACGGATGAACTATATTAATGCAGGGAGTATATGTTGTTTATGTTTTCGATTCTATCAGATCGATTATTAATTTTCTGTCATTACTTAAGATGTAATCTTTTAATTTTTTTTTGAAATTACCTTTACTTCTTTCAGATCTTATAGTGTTCGGGACACTATTGTACAATGATTTCGAGATATAGGAGTGAGATCTTTGAGATATTGATTTTTTCACGCGTGGTACTACCGTAATGGGTCTTCGGCGGGTATTATACTCATGAGTGGGTCCTGCTATATCACCAGAAAGGTGGAATTTCACATTCGTGCAGAAATAGAATAACTGCCTGATATCCATGACTTCAGATTGTTGGTACAGTAGCTCCGAAGAAAACCTTCGGTTTTTCATCATTATCACTTTCAGAAATCTTTTTTGCAGTATTTCCAATGGGTTGAGGTGTACTCGGAGTGCACTGCCCCATGTCAGGATTCCATATCTTAAATGACTTTCCACTAAGGAGTTATATAATATCTTCATTGTTTTCAGTGGAAGGTAATTACTTAAATATTTAAATTTGTATAAGATGGATTGAAGTTTTTTAGATGAAGGGTATGGCTGCTAATTTTATTATTTTAAATATTTCATGTATGAAGAATATTCATTCAATATTTGAATTATGATTATCTGAAGATTTACCGTTCATTTTAATTCTCGCCAATCTGGATAATCTGGAGAGAATTAAAGCAGACTTTGATCAAGAGTTACGTGGATACGTAACAGCGACACTGTTATGTAATTCCGGTGTATCCTGTATAATTTCGGTCCTTACTTAGGATACTGTAACGCCCTACATTTCATTTTATGAGAGAGAGGAAATTGGCAGATCGGATTTTCCTAAAGCTGAAAAAGCAAATGCGCCACTGGAATCAATAAAGTCGCCCCGGAGCGCCAAATAATTTTTCTTGTTGTGTTATATTTTGTATTACTTTCGTTTCGTTTTTTTATTTGTGTATTTTACCAACAAACTATCAGAAAACATTAAAAAAAAATAATTCTAATAACAAATATAGTTCGAATTGAGTTACTTTTTGTTGCACATATTTCACACCTTTATGATATTCATCGTTTAAGTAATTTCCACCATTTTTGCTTTGGTAAATAAAGCTGGTTCATTTGCCCTTTCAACCCAATCATCAAAGTCCACGCATTTGTGAAGCCGTTACCGAACCTGCAAATCTACAACAAGCCATTCGAGATGATGTTAAAATAGGAGATTCAGTTGAAAAGTTGATTATAATGGTTTTGGGAAGGCCATCCCTGAGTTCAAATCCGAGCGATTCAGAGCGGATTCTTAACTATACTCTGGTCTGGTCTGCCAATGATAATTTCTTTATCAACTCTCTGATATTTAAAAAAAAATATCCCCTAGAGTAGGCGACTTAGAAGTGGTTGTTTGCTTTGGTGCAAGTATGAAGTAGACCCCAAGGCTAATTGTCACAGCCACCTTAGGTTAGGTATTACATATATAGGGATCGAGCTTGAAGATATTAGGAATTCAGATATTTTCAGAAGTTGCTAGAAACGGGACACCATGAAACAATTTACGGTTTACGCAGGAATATAGTGTCATAGATGTAATATTAACGGAAACTGTTGAGTCTGAGCCCACGTACTAAAAATATAGTCTCCGAAGTGTCGGATGCGGCATGTGGCCGCGCTCCCACACATGCCGGCATAACTCACACCTTATCTGATTAGCGCGCGGCCAGAGATGCCTACTTAACCGCACAGATGCGACGCACTCGACTAGATGGCCGACGCCGACGAGCACTAGGTGGCTCTGCGCCACCGATAAATCACTCTTAATCAGTTTACGGAGCTTTCGACGAAATTTAGGTTGCCACTCGGACAAACAACGCCGAAATCGAGTTTGGATGCTGGGTGCGAAGAAAACTCGAATGGGACATGATGCATCGGGCTTTTCCCGAGGGATTAAAAAAATTAAAAATTGTTAAAATTGTTTTTTCCGTTAACCAGCTGTCGTCCCCTTACGAACGGCAGCTCTCAAAAGTCGAAACTTGTGCGAGCCAAGGATTAACGAGGTCTTACCTTTTAACGTGCGATTCCTAGCACTTTCTCGGGCCATCAGATAAAAATCTGAAGTCGCTGAGGATTCGAACCTAGCCGACCAGCACTCAATGGTTTTGAACGCTTTAGTCTCAACCACTGAGCTACTTGACCCTTGTTTTGAGCACGCGTCTACATTAATACCTGTTAGCAATCACTCAAATAATAACAAAGAAAAAAACTATTTAGCTCTCACACATTGTTGAAATAACTTTGTTTTGCCACAGTTTATTGGCCAAAAACCAAAAACACTTCAATTCAAAATATGCTTCATTGTTGAAAGAATATAGCCATATAGGCATTGTATAATTGATGCTTTATCACTGGATATATCACGGAGTATAGTACGTCGTACTAATACGAATCATGGGCGTGCATATTTTCACACTTTCAGCTATGTTTGCCTGGCTTATTCAATAGTGAAATTTTTTTTGTTTCAGTTTTTCTGTCTGTGTTGGCGTCGTAGAGCAATTGGCCCGTTGCTGCTTGTCCGTCAGAGGACCGGTACACGACATACCTCCCGCATGTGCTTTTTTGCTGGCAGCTTTGGAATTTTTGGCAGCACTTGCTGACCGTTGCCCGGAAGATTCGGATCCGACTCATCTGGTAAGATATTTGTCACTCAGTAATTCGATTTAACAAATAATTTTCATTCTGATATTCAAATATTAAAGCCAAATTGAATCGGTTAATGGTTTGAGATTTCTACTATGACGCAAGGCTCAATTCTTAGGCCTGTATGGTCTTGATGTATGTGAACCCAAATTTGGGTATGCATCTTACAGCTCAAAATTCCTGTGGCACGTAATTCCTATTGCATGTGAGTCATATGGCACGTAAGTCGGTACGTAATTCCTATGGCACCCATAACCTCTAAAATCATTGATAAAACCTAGCAATGAGATCTTAACAACAGAAATTATCTTTGGAGTACAGGGTATACTCCAAGGGTAGAAATACTAAAGTTGAATTAGATATAGAGAAAGCTGAATTGATCAACTAATTTTTTATCAACAGTATAACAGAAATAGCTGAAATGGTGATCACAACAACACAAATGATCTAGCAAATAATAATTTATGTGTCAGATGTATTATGTGCCGAAGGAATTATGTGCCAGAAAAAAAATATATGCCAGAGGAATTATGTGCCAGAGTAAATATGTGCCAGAGTAATTATTATGTGTCAGAGGAGGTATATCCCAGATAAATTATGAACCAGATTATTCAAGAGTCACATACTTTGTGAGTCACAGGATATCCATTCATTCAAATCTGCTTTCGAATTTTTGAATGTTTGAAAGGTCATTTACATTAAACCATACTTAAGAGTAATGCAAGCATGGATTTTATTTTCTCCAGGTGAGCACCCTACATGGTACCGAACTCCTAGGTTGTGTTTCCATGTTATACGGGTCTCTCCTACCGCCTGATTCCACGCCGAGGATGGAAGGTCAGCTACCTCCAGTTATCCCAGTACCATGTTTGAGTTTGGCATCCGTAACGTTCAATCTGTTGAGGAGAGTAGCCGAGCTCGATTTGAAGAAATTTCAGGTAAGCGCGTTTTGTACAAGTGGTGTATCATTTGAAATGTGTGAGAAATTGGTAATATTTTGAATCAAGTTGTTTTTAATTAACACGCTTATATTAGCTTCGCTTGTATGTATTTATGGAAACTTTGGAAGCGATTTTCACCCACTTCCAGACGTCCGAATTATTTGAAGTTCCGGTGACAATGCAATATGACATTTTTTGTTATTGAAAAAAAAAAGGCAGCTACAAGATGGCGGACGAGATTTGTGATAATGGTCCGATTCCATTCAAAATTGGTATGTAGGGTATGTAGGGTTTCAGAATCAGAGATTATGAATTTTTGTTAAAATTCATAAATTCAAAATGGCGACTCCAATATGGCGGACGAGATTTGTGATTATGATCAGGTGCGATTCAAACTTAGTGTTATAAACAACAAATCCTAAATGTTATATTTTTAGGGTATCCCAACAATATGCATTGAAGTAGCTTTTATGGCAAAGATTGCATGTATAAACATTGAAATTCTGACGTTTTTACTGATAAAAATCAATATATCAAACGAATAAGAAATAACTTACGACAAATAAAGAATATAATACAGGAATGGTCACGCAATAAAAATGCAACACCCTGTATATTTCGAAAAATTTCCCACCACCACCGCGACCCCTTCATACTCAAAACCAGAACGCGTTTCCATACAGACATCACCGCCGAGATGAGTCCCAAATGTAGGAAGAGACGGTTCTTCGGGGAATAGTCGCGTGCCCGGTCCGGTACCGCGTATTCCCCGAGGAATCGCGAGGACTAACAAACCCACTCGCTAGGAGGCCACCGCAACTCGATTTCTAGACCATCTCGCATTTGCGGATGGCACAACAGATGATTCACTTACTGTTTTAAAATAGGATGGACGGTAGCGAGGGGCAGTGTGGAAGGGTGTGATGCGACTTCTCCAAGGCCTTCGATTGTGTCGATCGTCAAACACTACTGGCTAAGCTTCAACACTACGGCTTCAGATGAGTAGTAAATAAATGGAGAGTCCTCTACCTAACTAACCGCACGTAAATTGTAAAAACTTCAACTATATCTGACTGACTAGTCAAGTGTGGAGTTCCACAAGGGTCCATACTCGGCCCTACTCTATTTTTGTTGTACATAAATGACATGATGCATCGTCATTTGAATATTCCGTTTTCAATTCTATTCTCTTTCTATTTTCCTCAGAAGGCATCTGTAGAATAATAGTTATTTATGTACCAAGGACGAAGAACTGTCTATCAATGTCGTCTGGCTGTTCACCGCACTTTCCAACATCGTTCGTCTGTTCACCACACTTTCTAATATCGTTCGTCTGTTCACCACACTTTTCAATATCGTTCGTCTGTTCACCGCACTTTCCAAGTAGTTCGTTTCCCTTCTATATATTCGGCAATACTAATGCAATTTAGACCTCTACGAATTACCTACTAATTACCGATTTCAGAATCAACAATCGACTATTTTGTTAGGCAAGTATTTTTCGCCCGCAAACACTTTTCGTCCGCAAACGCTTTTTGTCCGCTGTGGTCACTATATTACGGCCACAGCGACCACAGCGGACGAAAAGTACTTGCCTTCAAAAATAGTCGATTTTTCGGCCAGAATTTAGTACGTAGAATGTAATTTTTTGTAGAGGTCGACGAACATAGTTATTTATGTACCAAGAACGAAAAACTGTCTATTATAGTCAAGCATGCAAATTGATAACTGAGGCGCAGCCGAGGCTAGTAAGCAGGCAAGACAATAGACCTACTAATTCCTGATTTTCGAATCAATAATCGAACATTTTTTTAGGCAAGTATTTTTTTTTCGTCCGCTGTGGTCACTATGATACGGCATAGTGACCACAGCGGAAGAAAAGATATCATGAAATACATTTCGAGGAGACTCTTGAATCCATGTTTTAATTTGATTTTTAAAAGATACTAATGACTTGTTCATTTCTATATGTTTTGGAATCAAATCATAGTAGAATGGCAATAAGTATTTGAAATGTAGAATATGATTCCATGTTACTCACCACAGTACTACATCTCCATCTAGATTAATCTCTGATATTTTACATTATGAAAACAAAATTGTATGTACGTACACCTACACCACGGACAGTCTATGATTTTGTGGGGTCCCCCTGTTTAATTGTTATTACTACCTTTGAATGTAACACTAGTCATTATTATCCAAATAAACGTTATTATTATTATTATTATTTGGCGATGAGAACACACGAAGCAATCAGCGCATCGTATAATGGGCAATAATAAGAAAAACAAACACGAGATCATCATGTGTAAACCGGAGCAAACAATCTGCGGCTCGGCAAAGTTTGAAGAGAATTCTCGGCCGCGGTCCCTCGGGAGAGAATCGAGTCGATCCGTACAAAGCTAATTTTCGATTGAAAGCGAAATGATTCAATTAAAAGGCAACGCTAGCGACGTATCGGTTAGAGCAAACACGGAGAGCTCGGGCGGCCTGGCCTGGCCTGGCTTCTTCTGCAAACACGAAACCAACCAGCCGGAAACTTATATAACCCGGAGTATATTTGTGTGTTCGACGTGGATGGGCTCCGCAATTTTCAATTCCGACTAAATCGCGGTTCAGACATACTGCAATTGTGGAGACTTTTTGTTCTGCATTTCATAAATAAAACGTTGAGGCTTGAAAGCGGTTGAAATCCTACTATGTATGAGTCTAAGTATTTCTTAAATTGAATTCCTATAACATTTTATATTGTTTAAATTCAATCGATAAAAATATACAAAAATTCATGACGACTTACTTTTCGTAATCGCAAATTTGATCATATTAGTTACACATGAAGAATTGTTGAAAATGCCTTCTACCATGTTTTATGAAGAAAAACTCCACCACATCTATATCAAAATAAAATACAGAACAGGTGTACTTCTCCTTAACTTAAGAGCAAACAATACCCTTGATGAAACGGGAATCGGTTTTGAGCGTTCAGTTTTATTTTTTTGCGAAAATTTTGTTGGAACAAATGATTCAATTCGTTTGTGAGAATTCGGGAATCTAACTGATTTTTGGTTTTGATGATTTTGAAGAATTTCTTTTTTTTTACAAATTTTCACGTTTGTAAATTAGTAGGAAATTGCCCAAAATGCGAGTCATACTCAAAGGGTACTTACCTCAGATCAATAAAAAAACGTATTTACCTTCATATCTCCCAGTATATCAATTTGCGAGCGTTTATTTCTTCACCATTATCTTCTATGATGTCATTGTAATGTGTGTGAAAATTTTCACTTTTTTAAATTGGTAGGAAATTGCTCAAAATACGAGTTATACTTTAAGGGTATTTACCTCGGATCATTAAAAAACCGTATTTACCCTCATATCTCCCGATATTTCAATTTTTTAAATTGGTAGGAAATTGCTCAAAATACGAGTTATACTTTAAGGGTATTTACCTCGGATCAATAAAAAACCGTATTTACCCTCATATCTCCCGGTATATCAATTTGCGAGTGTTTGTTTCTGTACCATTATCTTTTATGATGTCATTGTAATGTGTGTGAGAATTTTCACTTTTTTTAATAGGTAGGAAATTGCTCAAAATACGAGTTATACTTTAAGGGTATTTACCTCGGATCAATAAAAAACCGTATTTACCCTCATATCTCCCGGTATATCAATTTGCGAGTGTTTATTTCTTCACCATTATCTTCTATGATGTCATTGTAATGTGTGTGAGAATTTTCACTTCTTTAAATTGGTAGGAAATTGCTCAAAATACGAGTTATACTTTGAGGGTATTTACCTCGGATCAATAAAAAACCGTATTTACCCTCATATCTCCCGGTATATCAATTTGCGAGTGTTTATTTCTTCACCATTATCTTCTATGATGTCATTGTAATGTGTGTGAGAATTTTCACTTTTTTAAATTGGTAGGAAATTGCTCAAAATACGAGTTATACTTCAAGGGTATTTACCTCGGATCAATAAAAAACCGTATTTACCCTCATATCTCCCGGTATATCAATTTGCGAGTGTTTATTTCTTCACCATTATCTTCTATGATGTCATTGTAATGTGTGTGAGAATTTTCACTTTTTTAAATTGGTAGGAAATTGCTCAAAATACGAGTTATACTTCAAGGGTATTTACCTCGGATCAATAAAAAACCGTATTTACCCTCATATCTCCCGGTATATCAATTTGCGAGTGTTTATTTCTTCACCATTATCTTCTATGATGTCATTGTAATGTGTGTGAGAATTTTCACTTTTTTAAATTGGTAGGAAATTGCTCAAAATACGAGTTATACTTCAAGGGTATTTACCTCGGATCAATAAAAAACCGTATTTACCCTCATATCTCCCGGTATATCAATTTGCGAGTGTTTATTTCTTCACCATTATCTTCTATGATGTCATTGTAATGTGTGTGAGAATTTTCACTTTTTTAAATTGGTAGGAAATTGCTCAAAATACGAGTTATACTTCAAGGGTATTTACCTCGGATCAATAAAAAACCGTATTTACCCTCATATCTCCTGGTATATCAATTTGCGAGTGTTTATTTCTTCACCATTATCTTCTATGATGTCATTGTAATGTGTGTGAGAATTTTCACTTTTTTTAATAGGTAGGAAATTGCTCAAAATACGAGTTATACTTCAAGGGTATTTACCTCGGATCAATAAAAAACCGTATTTACCCTCATATCTCCCGGTATATCAATTTGCGAGTGTTTATTTCTTCACCATTATCTTCTATGATGTCATTGTAATGTGTGTGAGAATTTTCACTTTTTTAAATTGGTAGGAAATTGCTCAAAATACGAGTTATACTTCAAGGGTATTTACCTCGGATCAATAAAAAACCGTATTTACCCTCATATCTCCCGGTATATCAATTTGCGAGTGTTTATTTCTTCACCATTATCTTCTATGATGTCATTGTAATGTGTGTGAGAATTTTCACTTCTTTAAATTGGTAGGAAATTGCTCAAAATACGAGTCATACTTTGAGGGTATTTACCTCAGATCAATAAAAAACCGTATTTACCCTCATATCTCCCGATATATCAATTTGCGAGTGTTTATTTATTAACCATTATCTTCTATGATGTCATTGTAATGTGTGTGAGAATTTTCACTTTTTTAAATTGGTAGGAAATTGCTCAAAATACGAGTCATACTTTAAGGGTATTTATGTCATATCAATAAAAAACCGTATTTATCTTCATATCTCCCGTTATATCAATTTGTGAGTGTTTATTTTTCCACTATTATTTTCTATGGTATCATAGTAATGTATGTACAAATTTTCACGTTTTTAAATTGGTAGGAAATTTCTCAAAATACGTGTCATACTTTTGAGGGTATTTACCTCAGATCAATAAAAAACCGTATTTACCCTCATATCTTCCGTTATATCAATTTGCTACTGTTTATTTTTCCACTATTATTTTCTATGGTATCATAGTAATGTATGTACAATTTTTTACGTTTTTAAATTGGTAGGAAATTGCTCAAAATTCGAGTCATACTCTAAGGGACTTACCTCAGATCAATAAAAGTGTGTTTATTTTTTCGCTATTATTTTGTATGGGATCATAGTATGTATTTTACCTTTTAAAATTGGTATAAAATTACTCAAAATACGAGTCATACTTCAATAAAAAACTGTATTTACGAAGTATTCTTCAAAGAGTTACCCTTTCATCTCCCCTTATATCAATTTGCGAGGGTTTATTTCTTCGCTATTATATCATAAATAAGTTTGGAGATCCTTCGCCACAAATTAGAAAAACTTTTGGTGGGAAATTGCTAATCTTCATCTGGAGTAAATACCCCGCACCGGACTTATGGGTATTTGGGTTCCGGTGAAATTGAGTGAAACTTAGTATGTTAGTTTTCATTATCCTGATCAAAACATCTCAACTTGAGTAGTTTTCGAGCTATGCAGTGTGTGCTTAGACCTATTTAAACTGTCACCACTGAGACAGTTTAAATATCTCTTGGACCAATTCGAATTTTCAAAATATGATTTCATATCACTCTCACATTCTACAAAACTGTTTTATACTAATAACTTTATCATGCCATCAAGTTTCAATTACTAAATATCTATGAAACCATGTCTTTCTACCGTTTCATCGAAAATCCGTTGAAATAAATATTGTGTTTCTTTTTTACCGGGATTTCTCTCTCTTTCTATTCGTTTCTTGGCTTGTCTCCCTATTATCGGTGACGTGTACCAGCTCCCCCCCCCCCTATCAACGCCTGTTACATAAGTTCGGGGCTTCGTCGTGTGGATGCAATAGCCTTGCTGGGATTTTAAACACTGAAATAGTAACTGTATTATTATTTTTTGCAGGAGGTTCTAGGTGCCGAAGGAATATCTCTTCAGTTCAGGCACATTTGCAGCCACCTGCTTTGGTGTTGCGCATCTCCGTCCAGTCCTAAAACTCACGGGAAGGAAGAAGCTGACAACGACAAAGCCTACCAGGATCTTCTCCATCAAGTTATAATAGTCACTGGATATTTCGCTATAGAAAACAACGAAAACCAGGTGAGTCAGATTGCTAGTTCAATTTTTACTAGGGAATTATTTAGGATATTGGCGTATTTTTCTCTGGAAATTTGTCATGAGAGCAGCTCAATCGTCCAACATTATTAAATGTATAATCTATGATTAATAAGCATAATCATAGAAAATGATATGAATGATATGAAATGTGAATGCCACATGTAGGTGAATCAACCATTTATTTGAATCAACGAAAGCGTCATATATGTACAACAAAGTAGTTTGTTGACACAATAAAGTTGTGATGATACAATATTATGTATTTTCAAATACACAATAATATTTTCTTAAAAAAAACGGATTTCGCTGCCAGGCGTCCCAAGATGGCTTCAATTTTTATTATTATATAAAGAACTACTGATTTATTCTGGGCCGTATAAAACTACCCAAATACCATCCTTAGGTCAACTTTACCCAACGCGCAGTTCACCAACAAATGTATCATCATCGGGAGCAGGAGCTCACCATGGAGAAAGATTAAACAATTTTTGTTCTTCTGTTTTTTTCGTTGTTTTGACAAAGTCAAGTTTTTGAGCACTCATTTAAGATATAAACTTTTTTACTAAACTAAATGTTTTGCTACGATGTAGGTGGTTCAAGTAACTTACTAACTACTGACTAACTTCACTTCACTTGAAAAAGCTACAGCCTAGCGAAAAATGGCATGGATGTTTTGATATAAAATTTGTGGTCGAGTCAATTGAAAATATAAATCTTTCGTTTGAAAATTTGTAATGAATATTTCTATCAATATTTCCTTTGAATTTCGGAGACCTGGCACCTCGTACCCCGCGATGGGGTGCGCGGCCGCCACGAGGCATTATCAGCAATTAGAGCATTACCTGTTAGCTTTCCGCGAGTCATTTGATTCGACTTCCGGTCGCACGGTGCGACACCGGACACGGTGATGGACACGTGTCTTTTCACTTCGACATTGACGTCTGTCGAAGTCCCCGTATAATGGCCAGCTTGATTCCACATTGATTGTTTTCGCCGCGTCGGGTAATGAGGGTTTGTCATGTTTTTCCCTGGCGGTGGTATCCAAAAATGTAATACTGTCTCTGTTTCTGTATGGGCAATTTCAATTTACATTTATAAACTTCTTTTACTGTGGTGATACAAGTTACCAGGTTTTTCTATTTACTACGAAATCGACAATAATATGAACCCAATCTCCCGTACTGTTATAATGCAGGACGTCATTTCAAGAAAACCGTACTTCATCAGACTGGACAAGAAATGGAATAGAAAATTCAAGCAATATTTTATTACGATACTATAGTTCGTGGCTTCGAAATGGAGGTTGTACATCGTGCAGGACATCTGACATAAACCGTGGGATTTACACAGACATGAAGTGTTTTCATCGGCATCCATCTCGGGTTTATTATTTTGTCTGTGATCTGGATCACCTGAACACATTCTTCATCCATCTCAATAGGTGTTGCGAAACTTGCAAATTATTCACCTTGTCCTGTTCTTGCAAGGTCCCGAAAATAGAAATAGAAATGGCCTTCTCTCTTGGTTTCTGTTCCTTCTAAAGTTCTTGCAGTGTTCTAGATGTGCAGCTTCACATCCGTACACTGTTCTGCTGGATATTTTGAAAGTCATATTCCCCCTTGTGTTGTTTTCCTGTTTTCACATGATTCTCCACATTCGGTCCTGGCCCTATGAAGTTTCTTCTTGTCTTCATCTTCTGTTCATCTTGATTTTCTTCAACCCTCTTGTTTTCCTGTTTCCATTTGCCGCAATCAGTCCAGCTCTGCTTGTCTTTTCTGGCATCTTTCGCCTTTCTGTTCTTGAAAAAAATTGTGAACCAAATTCTAATACTTGTGACCAAAGAGGTCTTGACAACAACTCTAAAGATAAAGAATGGTGTCAATCGGTGGGTCAACCCCACCAAAAAAGGAATAGAAACATTAATATCGTGCCATAAAATCAGATGGAAAGGTTTTTGTATGGAAGACAGGTCAACTATCTGGGACTTATATAACAAACCTATCTGGAACCAGCATAAAAATTAAGACAAATGGGACAACGGCAACATTCCAAAACTCCGGAGAAATGTCTTTAACGGTACGCAGATGAATCGAGAACAACAGAAGGAACTGGAATATGAGTATACGAGCCTGGAACCAGTTATTCTGAAAGCTTATACAAATCCCGGAGCATCTTCCAGGAGGAAGTCTACGCTATCAAAAAGTATGTCCAGTTCAATAGAGAAAGCCAAGCATCCAAGCCCATAAAAATGCGCTGAATTCCCACGTAATCAGTTCCAAGGTGGTCTGGGAGTGCTCAAAGATGAAATGAACTGAACAAGTTACCCATGGGCCTAAGACGCACTGGAGTTGAGCGCAATAACGTCATTTTTGGGACCTGAAACCCTGAACCCTTCTATGGAGTCATTACGAGTACAATAATGTATGAACTTGAAAAATAAGTACCAAACAAAAAAGCCAAAGACTGGATGAAATCACAAAGCACAAGGCAGCAAAGATACTATTAGAACACTATAACCGGAGGAGATCCAATCTCATGAGAGAGACGAGATATAAAAACTTTCGATGGTCAAATTGATGATTCCCGAAGAAATAGATGAATATTCTGAAGCATCAGATATAGAAGGGACGAAATTGGCCTTTTACCAGAAAACCCCCTAGCATAATACGAAGCTGATTGCTTTGATTATTAATTATTTCGTTCCATTCTATTACTTTTCGTATTGGTGTTATGAAGTGACGTTTTCTACATTGAAAAGACAACTGAGAAATAGTATATTTTAGATGTCATTGTCAAATTTTTTTTTTGTCAAATCCCGAATCTACATGGCTATACTATAAAACATTCGAATGCATCAGATTTTCCGGCGATCAACACCACCAACTTCACATGTACAGACGGTTCAATATTTTCTCGTGCGATTAGGAGGTCGGTATGTTAGAAAAATGTCTGCATTCCTTCGGCTCGGTCGACTGGTTAATGTCACTCAGATAGACGAGGCGCCATACGCCACCTAGTCTGCGTCTTTCAGTAATAATCCTTTTTTTTTGTCGACGAATAGGAGCAATCTTCTTTCTGTCAGACATTTTATTTCATCAACATGAATCAGTGATATTAGTATGTACGAGATCCAAGAAGTCATGTGAAAAATTAATGTTTATCGATACGAAAGTATTTTGTTATAGTGGAGTCTAGAAATACAGGGTGTCCCGTTAAATTGCGTAAAGGCAAACATTCTATGTAGTAGTTAAAAGATTATTTAGTGGGGGAACAAGTGAGGGTCAATTTATGAAAATATTCAACACTTGGTCTTGGTGGCGCGTAGGAAGTGTGCCCGCTTGCTAAGCCAAGGTACGTGGGTTCGACTTTCCGCGCCGTCACCATGGCGTCACAGTTAAAAGGTGAGGGCTGCGTCTTCCTTAGCTCGCACAAGTTTCTTGAGGACTTCGGAAAGATTCTCCACGACCTCTAGATTGCCGGTCAGTGCCCGACAATAAAAAAGGCCGTTTCTACCTCTTTACAAAAACAGAAAATGAGTTTTAGTAAAGTATCGCCAATAACTATACTTTCGAATCGAGAAATAGAATAATTCGACAAGTCTTTCGGCAATTTCCGGGTAGGTCCCAAGCCTAATTGTGATTAAATAGCTGTTCTGTGAATATTTTAGCTTTCCCATACTTATGTTCCATACGCAACGAGAACCAAACAACAACAACAACAAACAACGTTACCCGCCGATAAAAAAAACCGTCTATCAGCGTAATGCACTTTCCCTAAAAGTACAAATACGATCATGGGCGTCTGAATGAGCCTAATGGCGTATCGAAACGCCCCCGCCGTGAATTATTAACCAGGTCGAGGTGATCAGATAGTAATCTACGTTATAGTAATTTCCTTCCGACAAAAATATAAAATAATAGTCCGCACATTAATATTCGATTGGCTGATTGATGGGGAACGAAAACATAATATCGTCAATAATGACGAAACTTTCGGTGACAGTGGTCAGTCGAAGATGATTAAGCGTTGTCAACGATCGCTTTTGATGTTCAAGCCAATATTGTTATTCTTGGTGTGCAGATGAAGGCACCAATTATACTTCGACGGGAATTTTCTCATCAACTGACAAACAGAAGCTGCATGTTTCAAAAGACATAAAATTGGAGTCAATACAATAGTTTATCGAAAGAAAAGATATACCAACAGATATCTCCGTTATAAGGGTAATCATAGCACCATGTAAAGATGGGAATTTTTTAATGTCTTTACAACAGAGCACTAATAACCAAAATCTTGAAGAAGAATTGAATCCTATCAAGTCTCTTCTCAAAATAACGCTTATCCAGATAAATCCATATTAAATACTCAAAATTAATAAAACATGTACTTGTGCCCCTACTTCATAATTTAATATTTTTATTCATTATGTTCATTACTTTCCAGATGCTGCTCATCAGCGGACAATCGCCGTCAGTTCTTCAGCAGCTGTGTTCGTTACCATTTCCATATTTTTCCGTGGAAGCCCTTTCCAACGTCCTGTACCCAACGCTTCTGGCCTGCTGCGCTGGAAATGACCAAACGACGTCCATTCTGAAACAAGAGTTGTCGTACAGTGTAAGTGCTTTTCAAAATTTCAAAAAACAGTTGAAGAACTTCTTCATCATTTCGATTTTTATTAATTTCAAATCTACCGAATAATGCTAACTTGGGTGACTGGGTTTCCTTTACTATTAACTTTATAAATGATTTTAGCCTCATTACCTACTATGAATTGCTTTTTTTGCAGATTTTGGAAGAATTTCGTTCTTCCGAGTCCGGCCAGCAGCATCGCCTGGTTAAATTATTGTCTAAGAGGTCGTTGATATAAATCTATAGTATTGTTACAAAAAAATTTCAAGTATTTTGTGCAATGTTTTTTCTACTTAAATGTATATTCCAATAGTTTGATAGAGTTTATCGGAGCTTAGTTTTGATAAGAACTTGATGCGAATCATCAGTTCGATTGGACGCACAAAAACTGCGTATAATGCATTGCATCGGAGTTCCCAAAAGTATCTCTGTGTTTTGATCCATAATAGTTTTGAAAGGGACGAATTGTTTTCATTTCAACACAAAAAACTGTTTTTCAATCCGATTTTTTCAGAAATCTGGTTCAAGTTTTTCAAACATTTTTTTTATCGGTTCCCAAAAAATCTCTGTTGTTTAGAAGAAATTATTCTTGTTAAGTCTCTATATATTAGGTCCATATCTTCATTTTTGTTTTAATCTGTACTTTTGGGAAATCCAGCATTTTCTGTCTCGTTACTTCGTATTAGCTTGATTGAGTATTTTTTATTTTATTTTTTGTGAGTGACGGATATCATTAGGGATGTATTGATGGTTTCGATGAAGTGTTGACTTGTTAAGCCTCCAACCACTTGCGATATTTCGTAGAAAAATTTTTTGTTCATGGTGATATCCTTTTGAAATTTTCATAGTCAGAATTTGGCTTTATTTTTTTATGTGATCTAGTTATAGTAACATCTATAAACTAATATATATTTTTATTTATTATATCTTTTTTAATCAATAAACTATCAATAATTATTGTTGTTTCTTTTTCTGCTCGTTCAGCTCAGGAGAGTATAATAAATGCGACTTGGTGATAATGTGCATTCAAATCAAGGTGTTCTGAATTGAATAATAATCATACCCTATTGGCGCTGATTTATCTTGACAAAAATCACTCGAACTTTGGATAAATTTCTTTCAACTCAACAGCTTTCCATCCGTAATTTTACTCGAAAACCTGACATTGGACAAAATTTCTCTGCCTAATGTCTCGCAATTTTTTCATGTCAGGTTTTCTCTTTGAAATTTCTAATTGGCAAAATAATTTCGTTGAAAGAAGAAATTTAGCAACAGTAAAAACACAAGAGCTTTTACTTTATCGGATAAATTCCTTTCCTCAACGAAATAATTTTGCCAATCAGTAATTTCACGAGAAAAACTGAGATGAAAAAATTGCGAGACTAATAGTCGAGCAATTTTGTCTAATGTCATTTTTCGAGTAAAATTATTGATGGAAAAATTTTGAGTTGAAACAAATGTAAAAGAAAAGTTCGAGTGTTTTTTTATATATATCATTAACACAAAACACATACAAACACATGTTTTGTGTGTTTTTTGTATGTGTTTTGTATGTGTTTTATATGTATTTTGTATGTGTTTTGTGTGTGTGTGTGTTTTGTGGATATTTTGTGTGTGTTTGTTTTGAGTGTGTTTTGTGTTTGTTCTGTGTGTGTTGTGTGTGTGTTTTGTATGTGAATTGTGTTTGTTTTGTATGTGTTTTGTGTTTGTTTTGTGTGTGTTTTGTGTTTGTTTGTTCTGTGTGTGTTTTGTGTTTTGTATGTGATTTGTGTTTGTTTTGGGTGTGTTTTGTATGTGTTTTGTGTGTGTTTTGTGTGTGTTGTGTGGGCGTTTTGTGTTTGTTATTAACAACGCAATTTTTATAATGTTTTTAGTGATTTGGTCATATGAAACTTTCCCAAAACGATTTGTGTTGTGTCAACAATACTAAACAATCATAGCTGTCATTACAGAAATTGAAGTTACGGCCGCTTACTAGATGAAGTCTGGTTTTGAGGAAAACGATAAAAAAGGATGCGCCTTTTTTCTTTTATAAATTTCAGTAATTTTACTCGAAAAACTGTTGATGATAAAAAACCTAGCTTGGCTTTCCAACTGATAAATATGCACCTTGTCGCGGTGAATTTCAATGGTGAAATTTCCATTGTGACAACCGTCAGTGTCAGATTATTCCTGAGTTTCCAACATATAAAATGGACATAAGCTGCCGTTCTGTGGCGATTGTCGACAGCATGAACTGTTTATATCAACAAAAAAAAATATCTTGGGAGTATCCTCGAAATAACACGACAAAGAGCGAAAAACTATAAAGACCTAAGAATGATGTGGGGTTGTCGGAAGGGTAGCTCTGCAGGACCCTAGATTAACACAAGCACTTAGCGCTAAGAGCTCCGGGGTTGTCGATATTCTGCCACCCCATGTTCTCGACTAGCAGAAAGACATCATTCCTGCCAACGACACTGGCAGTTACAGTCGCTTTTCATTTTTAAGAGGCCGAAATACGTATTGTTTCATTCCGCAAAGATATGTCGAAAAAGAAAAAGTAAGTGGAAATATGATACACACAAAAAGGCGGATTGAGAATATCGTGAGAACTAATTTGTTAAAAAAAAACGAGAAGATACGTACTCTTTTTCCTGGAGGAGAACAAGTGTCTGTCTGAAAAAGGGTAGTTACTCCTTTTGAAATTACTATGAGGAACATAGTTCAAGCTGTCCTCATTGGAATGGTATTGAAATTCTGGCTGTGTGTTATTTCATTATTTCGAAAAAATTATATCTAAATAGGTAATGATTAACAAGAAAGCAGCAGTTGCACTGCCTGTTTATAATATTTGGTGTAATAATGAAAGACGATTTCCTGCCCTACCACGACTATACGAGAAAAATAATAATTGGGTCAAAAATCCATCAGAAAACAACTACTTTCCTGGCTAATACCACGATGAACGTTAAACTACATATAATGAATTGCTAGTTGCATGGAAATGTGGAGATTGTTTTTTTTTTCTGAATAAAAACTCAAAACGGCCCTATATGTAAACAATTAATGTCGTCCCATAAACCCAAGAATTGAAAATCATATTCTTGACCGAAAATCATTCACGTTTACGAAATTCATTCAAGCCTGCCACGAGACGTAAATATTATGGCAATTATAAATCGACTTCTCGGACTTTTCGGATACTTTGCCTATTATGTCTCGAACGGAGAGCTTCAGTTAAATTTTTATATTATTTATTAATTTTTCATTCTCATATTAGTTTCAATGCAATTTTCGAAAAAATATTGTATGCATCTCAAATGCGAAATACTTTTTCGTTCGAGAAGTTATTTTGCTGAAATTCAGCCAAGCAAAATAACCATTCGTTTTTCATTCTAGATACAAAAATATCTATTTTATTGAATATCATTTTCTATATTTGAACTTCGTGATAGTACGTGCAATGAAAGTGCACGTAAAACAGGGTCCACATCATCAATCCTCTACCTGCTGTCGTGACAACCTTAGACAATCGATATTTCATCATGGTAAAAGGGGTGAATAGCATCCCTTTTCGCTTTTGCTTCCCTTCGTTAATACGTACACCTTCTCTGTAATAGATTAAAAACCAAACGTTCGGAATATTTTCACTCTGCTTTTTCGGATTTTCTGGACTTTGCGTTCGGCTACCTCTCCCAATTGAATTAAAACAATAGAGCTGTATTGCAGGCTGTGTTTGAATTGTTGTACTCGACGGTTATATAATGCGATTTATTTTTAATTTTAGTCAAATTCAACCATATTTTGAGAAGCATTTTCCGACTAGCTAAAGAGCCCGCTAGTCGGTTCCATGAAAAATTACAGGCAATTTATGCTAGTCCAATCGTTGGAGGTTTCAATCATCTTGGTATGATAATATTATACCGTTTTCAAGAATTTTTGGTCAAATGATTTTGACAATATCTTGTTGAAAAGCATGCCTCACCTATCAGAACAACCTATACACTGTTTTGATTAGACAACATCTAATATGTAGGTGCCTCAAGCTAAATTAATGAATGAAAGATAAATAAGGATGATATTAATTGGATATCAATGGGAATTATTGACATTGTTGGATCATTTAAATATGAACAGAAATTTCTTGTTCACTATAAAAGAACAAATTTTTGCACCGGACGAGTAATTACCCATAAAGAAGGCATTGCAATTATCAGTTACAGAAGACCGGAAATTTCTTGCTTAGCTCGGTAGGCATGCTTCGATACATTAAAACAGGTTTGGTGATAGTTGAGTACTGATTGAAAATTGATAAGGACTGTACATGACAACCAACTGCTTAATGCATTTGAGAGATTTGCCCCCAGTTGAGGCGGTGATGATTACAATGTGTTTGTATAATATATCAGTTATAAATACATATTAATCAACATTTCGTTGTGCATGTAAAAAGAGCTTACGCCAATTAATGTTAATAGGTACATACACTTCATGAACCACCCAATTAAGTTATATTAATTATGAATAATTGCTCATTTTCTCGCAACTACGCATTCACATTCAATTATTGATAACATTTACTTAATCTTCATTCAGGCGACTCGTGGTTGTATTCTCAGGGCAAGTGAGAAATTATTGTAATCTTCGTTTCTGCAGACAAAAAATATGCGGATGATGTAATTGATAAAAAAATCGATTATGATTGTTTTTTCTTCAAATTCCCATATGTATTGGAAAATATGGAACAACTGCCATTTCTAGATGTTCTGGAGATGGAGTCCATGTGGAAAACTAAAATACGATGTATTAAGGAAAGAAATCAGCACTTACAGGTATAACAAAAGTTCACATCACTGTGAGCAACACCATAATGCAATATGCAAAATATTGTGAACAGACGAAAAGATCTGTAGAAATAAGATAAAAAGAACACCTAGCACATAATATAATATTCGGAAAACGAAAAAATCAGCAGTTTAAATGACATTATTTCTGTATATCTATTTGCGACACATGATTTCGAATAGTCGAAGAGCCAGTGGGCGGCAGACCACACATATTTAATGAAAGACTGTAATTTCCTCATTTTGTCTGTCGCGGTAGGTTCTGCGTCAATCAGGCATGATAATTTGACGAACTAAAAAAGTATAATAATACATTTTATTTCACTTCTTTAGAGCGTGTAAACAAAGTATTTCTCATCATTCACATTTAAAAAGCGTTTCTTCTGTGTAGTGAGAGAATGTTTTTCTTCAGCGTGAGTGAGCAAAGGCTTTTCTTCAGCGGGTAAACAATTTTTATTCAGCGCGAGTAAACGAAGGCTTTTCTTTAGCGTGTGTGAGCAAGGCTTTTCTTCAGCTCGAATAAACAAGGGCTTTTATTCAGTGTGAGTGAACGGAGGCTTTTCTTCAGTGAGTGAACGAAGGCTTTTCTTCAGTGTGAGTAAACGAAGATTTTTCTTTAGCGTGAGTGAGCAAGGGCTTTTCTTCAGCTCGAGTAAACAAGGGCTTTTATTCAGCTCGAGTAAACAAAGGCTTTTCTTCAGCTCGAGTAAAAGAAGGTTTTTCTTCAGCGTGAGTGATCAAGGGCTTTTCTTCAGCTCGAGTAAACAAGGGCTTTTCTTTAGCTCGAGCAAACAGAGGCTTTTCTTTAGCTCGAGTAAAAAAAGGCTTTTCTTCAGCTCGAGTAAAGGAGGGCTTTTCTTCAGCTCTAGTAAACAAAGGCTTTTCTTCAGCTCGAGTTAACGAAGGTTTTTCATTAGCGTGAGTGGGCAAGGGCTTTTCTTCAGCTCGAGTAAACAGAAGATTTTCTTCAGCTCGTGTAAACAAAGGCTTTTCTTTAGCTCGAGTAAACAAAAGCTTTTCTTCAGCGTGATTGAGCAAGGGCTTTTCTTCAGCTCGAGTAAACAAAAGCTTTTCTTCAGCTCGAGTAAATAAAGGCTTTTCTTTAGCGTGAGTGAGCAAGGGCTTTTCTTCAGCTTGAGTAAATAAATGAAGGCTTTTCTTCAGCTTGAGTAAACGAAGGCTTTTCTTCAGCGTGAGTGAGCAAGGGTTTTTCTTCAGCTCGAGTAAACAAATGCTTTTCTTTAGTTCGAGTATAGAAAAGCTTTTCTTTAGCTAGAGTAAACAAGAGCTTTTCTTCAGCTCGAGTAAACAAGAGCTTTTCTTCAGCTTTAGTAAACGAAGGCTTTTCTGCAGTGTGAGTGAACGAAGGATTTCTTGAGTGAGTGAACGAAGGCTTTTCTTCAGTGAGTGAACGAAGTCTTTTCTTCAGTGTATGTTAACAAGAGCTGTTATATGTGTATTCCAATTATTACAACTATGAACAAAATGAAAGTAAGGTAAAATAATATTTGCGAATATTTTTTTTGTTATTGTATTCTCTTCGCATGCATCGATGCCAACGTCAGTTCAGTAGTTCCATAGTAACGAAACATAAACTAACATTAAACACAAATCAACTGGAACAAATCTCGAATCTACTGAACCTTATCTTTTGTTTCCGAGACATCTGACAATGCGAAATAGCTCGTACAGACAGCATGTTCGCTTGTTTCGAATACTAGTTTTCAATTGCGGATATGGAAACTCTTCGTAAGTGCCTTATGGAGTACGTTCACACGGAAAAAATATATAATTGCCTTAAGAGGCCATATCCTACGAATAAAATCACCAGGATTGTTTACTTTCGAACGGCATGTGGGACATAAAATCAAGAGGCGTTCGGCAGTAAATTAACAATTTCACTTTCTTGTAACCCAATGGCGTAACTTTTATAATAATATACGGGCTGAAAAAAGAATCATTATTCCCTCGCGGATGAATGAATAATCGAATTTGAATCGAAACGTCTCTGAAAACAACGAGGGTCTAATTCGCCCACTCCGTACCAACGTTGCCAAGTTACTGCGCATGCGTGCGGGGTGCTTCAACCGTTGCCAAGTTTTACTCATTAGACTGCGAATGCATGCGAGGTGTTCTGATAATTTGTTTTTTGCTCGCAATTGACACACAAACCTAACCTGAGCAAGCTAACCCTATAAAAGGAATATTATTAAATCAATTAAATAATAAACAATGTTTATAGTTTTTCAGACAGTTGAGAAATAGTATAACTACACAAAATAACTTGATACAAATCTTCCAAAACACCACATGAAAACAAATCAACACGATAATGACATCAACGTTCTTCCTGCACTCGCCGTTTTCACCAGTCTGACAGCAATTATATCTTTCTTGCACCTCTGAAAAATGTTTATGGTACGAGTAGACTTACAAATAAGTGTACAAAATTGTAAATCCCGATTAAATTTCCGTAGTAATAGTCCTGCAGTAGTGATTGCACTCATTTTTGATACTTCGAAAACGGCGTCATTGAGCCACAGCATTTCAGAATATTTCCTGCAATCCCGCGTTCGGGACTCTAGACATTTCCTTTTTCCCATAACTATTCCATTGAACCAATGCAAAACTCCATATATTTTTTTTCAAAAACGTTATCGTAATCGTAATAGTATGACAGAACTAGATATAAAATATAAATAATAAATCAATATAGAACAATCCAACTTTATCAAACTTTTGGGAAAATATTTTGATACCTGGTATCCTCTCATTCAAACTAAGAAACACTTGCGTCATCTTTCCAAAGTATTAGTTCTACGTGTACGTCTATGTTTTAATCCACTTGAACGAAAAATTTAAAGGGCGAACTGGAAGTAGTCGCATTTGTCATTCCCTTTTCCATCCCGCCCGCCGCCGCCAAGAGTGTTCAATCGCGGCCTGTCAAACCGCCATTATGAACTGGTAAATCTAACCGACCAGAAATAAATCAAAATACTGTTTGAATTTTAATTTCCTGTTGGATTCTCGCGCGACGTGTGCCACTTCGAGTTTGAATGGTTTTAATTCGGGACGAACCGGGTCTTTTCTAATTGAGTGTGAAATGCTACACTGGAATTGCAGTACGATTTCGGAGCGTGATTCCCAACGGTTCTTAGCCACCTCAGCTAATTTCCTTCCATCGGCGTCGTTGAAAGTCAGTGGCGAAAAATGAATCAGTCCGTTTGATAAACTATTGCTAATGGATACAGGATGCTTCAGAAAAATTCTAAATTACAAAGGCATAGAAGGACCATACCAATTTTTCGAATTTCGACTTAACAACTCGGAATTTATTAATTCCGACTTAATATCTTGGAATTCCGAGTCTGTTTCTCGGAAATTCCTATTCGGTATCTCAGAGTGTCGACTTGGTATCTCGGAATTCCAAGTTAGTAAGTTGAAATTCCGAGATAAAGTCGGAATTTAGAGATACTAATTCGGAATTATCAAATTCCGAGATTCAAAGTCGGAATAATTAAAAATATCACTCACACAAATCGTTCATTTCATTGAAGCAAGGTTCGCTTCTCCCGAATTCAATCCCCAATACATTTTTGTCGGCGAAAATCTATTTCGCTTTGCCAAGCTGATCAAAGGAGATTGAAAGTATTGGAAAGCAGACTCTTCAGAAGCAATACACATCAAGAATGAAAATGATGGAAATATTTCTTCTGCGGTGACACTTTGAAAGTTATTCGAGATTACGAAATTCCAAGCTAGTAGGTCGGAATTTTAAAAATAAAAATGGTGCGGCCCTTCTGCGCCTTCGTACTAAATAGGACACTATTCAATCTTAGGAAAAGTTCTGAAAAAAAAATCAAACAAAATCTGCGAATGAATGAAAGCTTCACTTCTGGAATCAATGTTGATGGAAGATGTAATCAATGTATGCCTTACTGACATATACAGTGTGACCCATTTAAGATGGAAACACTCTCATACATCTTACATTTTTCAACCGATTGGAATGATTTTTTTTTCAGTTCGGTAGACAGTCCACTAGGATACCAAATTTCATGCCCAAATCTCCATTTCCACGGCCAACTAATCATATATTTCAAGATCAAAAATCTAAAAAAAATACTAGCGATTTTTTTGGGAAAAATTGGACTACACCACTCGATTCGCGACATTTTCAAATGGTTCATTATGTAATTAGTGTTGAAATGTGTCTACCAATAAAAAAGTTAAAGGGGAATGAAATATGAGAAATATACCGTTTAATCAACCGACCACTTCAATTTCAAAACTTTTATCAGAACTTTGACTACACCACTGGATTCAGGGAGTTTCAAAATATCACTTACCCTAATTTCATCGGAATCTGTTGATAAATAAAAAATTTAAAATGTTGAAATTTTTCACTTTGTTGGACAGTGTCGAGAGAAGATATCAACTATATGTCGACGTCAATGTAACGCAAAGCTATTTATTAGAAAAGAAACACTGAATGAGAACCGAAATGTTCTCTACGGAAGTGCCACAGGGAACAGTTTTGGAGCCACTTCTGTTCTCAAATTATATAAACGTTTCGATGTGAATTGAACGAACCAATTCGACCCCGCGTTTTGATCAGGAGTGAATACATTGTTGCAACCCTCACAGACAGTTAGTTATATCGAAAGCCAAAGCAGTAAATAACGTGGTTGATGCGTCCTGTCTATACCCCAGTTATTTTCTAATGTGGTTTGCACTGATTTCACAAGGAATAAGTTGAGGTTCGAGGGAGTGATATGTCTGTGATACAAGTAGCTCAGATTATATAGCTCGTTTGGAAAATATTTATGAGAACTAGGAGTAATCTACTTTGAAGAGTTTTGAAGATTTTAAACAGCTTGAAAGATAATAATAGGATTTGAATTTATTCACTGTAAAACACTGTTTGTTTTGATGTACCTATTTAGTCAGGTGATATGGAGAAATTATCTTGAAGATTGTCTGGTGTGTTTTCCTCTGGAAATGAGAGTCACAAAAGTTTTTTCCAAAGCCGAGGGGAAACAGTGTGCTTGAATGCATAAGCCCAACGACGGGCATGGTATGAAGACAACGCAGAGAAATATTTATGTCGAACATCCAAGAGAATTTCAAATCTGAGCAATTATACGCGAGTATCATCAATAGGACACTGATGAAACGATTGAAACGAGCTCCCTATATGTGAAAGAGGGTAAAGATGCATGTAACACGATCTTCGGAACAGTTATAGAACCGAAGCTAACCTCATTGTTTGTTATTCCCAAGTCGGCCGAAGGCTGTATTTATGAAACTGGATATTTGTTAGTTTGTTTTAGCGACGGATGTCAGTCGGGAGTTCATATAGACCGTGTTTATTTGATTTTTCAACAGCGCCGCGACTGTAAATTGCCCTCCCGTCATCGCGCAGCTTTCAACTTGTCGTTTATCGTTGCATTTCGATATTCCACTAACAAATGACGTTTTAATGCACATGCCGCGCTATATGGTTATTACAGAACGTTAATATTGGATGCAGTGCCATGAACACGAAAACTTCTTTTATATCAACATTGGCGGATGCGATGCAGCAGTATTTTGTGATTTTTTCAAAGGTTTCAATTGTATATTATTATACTAACTGCAGGAGCTATAATGCGGTTCGAGAACCGGAGTTTGAATTGGGTCAATCCAATAAATAACAAATAGTTCAAAAAAGCAAATAGTATTTTCAATTTCTATTAATTTTTAATGTTTTCAAGCCACATCACATAATATGAGTGTGAGGTATCTCTCCAACAGAACACATTCAGTTAAGATTGAAAATTCAATTAGTGAATAACAGTTTATAGAATACGGTGTACCTCAACGAACGGTATTGGGACCAGTTCTTTTCAATATTTATGTGAATGGACTCGTCTCAATACAGAGTATATAGTGGTGAAATTATATCATATTTAGATGATACTGTAATTTTTCTGCACTGACAATGACTGGCAAAAAATTGATAATTCTCTTTTCATTGATGTGACACTGGACCCTCCCATGCCATTCAATTTTTAAAAGTGGTTGAGCAATATCTTTGATTTCAAAAAGTAATATTAGTGATATCCCTCAAACGGTTTTTTCTCATGTTTTTAAATCGAACCGTACAAAAATAAACCGCACTGTATGAAAATCAGAAAAGGAATATAAATGTTGCATTCAAAACTAACAGCACTCTAAATTATTTTATTGATAACAAAAAGTCTATACGGGATGAATTCGAGATTTCAGGGGTTTACAAAATCGCAATTGCGATGCAGTATATATAGGCCAAACATGCCGCAGTTTCAATCAAAGATTCTCTTAGCATTCAAGAAGTTATATTTTGGATAAAACATACCTACGTAACAATAACAATTTAGTTCTGAATGACCAGATGCATTGGCGCAGTCAGGGGGTGGCCCTAAGCCACCAAATGACTATTAAAATGATGACGTAGATAACGAAAAAAATATTAAAAAAATTCTAGAACTTTCTGAAGTTTTTTTTTGCGGTTTTATGTGCAAGGATGCCGGATCCTAGCGCAGAAATTTTCTACAAAATGATGTTATCGTTAGCGTACCTAACAGTTCCTTTGTAGGTGTTATTCATAACATCCGGCTGATAACTGATAAATTGTATGTTCCCCCCCCTAAACCGAAATCCTGGCTGCGCCACTGACCAGATGGGCTTGTATGATTCTCCAATAATTAACTACCTCGTTAGTCATTTAAACCAACTGCTTCTTGATGATTATGATTCATACAATTTATTCAATCAATTATCATAAAAAAATCATCAGAAAAAGCTAGTTCATCTCTTGCTCCGAGAATACAATTGTTAGCTTATTACAGTGAATATTGTTTTGTGCAAATGGAATTTATTTTTCCTCTCTAACAGTCAACTCTAACAGACAAATTTACACATATTAAACGGAAACGCACTATAGAAAAATCTAAAAAAATAATACGTTCCCATTCTCAAAAATCAAGACTTAAAATTTGGCATCTCAGTGATGAATACCTTTTAATCCATTTTGTTTATTTTATTTTATATTTCGATTCACTTCCGTATTTTATTAGACAGTGCCGGAATCGTACCTATATCTTGTACAGGAAGCTGAACTTAAATTCGTTAATCGTTTAAAAAACGAATTCAACAATGCAGGTGCCGAATCGACCGTCATTTACATTCTTGAGAAAAAGTACAATTTCCCACGGAATATGGGGGTTGCTACTTCCTTTCTACCGAAGGTAAAGACGACAATGACCTGTAGCAATTAAAAAGATGTAACCGACAATGTTTGGTTGAAATATTTCCATAAAGAAACAGAAACAACTAAGGCCGTCAAACAGTTGATACATTTCCTCTATGATAGAAATAATTTAGGTCATATAAAAGGAGCGTTCGGTAAATGCAGATCTGACAGCTCGATCCTATGTCCTAAATGTAAAAACTTATACACACCACGTTTATGGAAAAAGACAACGAAATGTCCTCCTTGTAATTCCATTTGTTACGAAAGCAATCTCACAACGATCGTCATATTTTCTCAAGCCCAAAGTTTTCAATGCAGTACCACTTGACATTGAGAAAATAAACTCACAAAGTTTATTTAAGAAAAAAACTAAAAACTGGATCTAGAGCAAACCAAGAACCCTCATACATCAGATGATCGACACAAAATATTGAAATGTAAAATATGTGTATACCCTAAATATATCACCAAACATGGTTTTTATTGAAATTGCTTTCAATATTTCTTTATTTCTTTCTTCTTCTTCTTCCTTTCACGACAAGCATATGCTTCTGTGAACGACCACTTTATTCATCATCAATAATATCACTAACTTATGTAACCGAATGTAAAAATACTTATATATGAATAAATTATTATTATTATTATTATTATTATTATTATTATTATTATTATTATTATTATTCTAGAGACCTCTTATGAAGCAGCTGAACACATGGCAAATTCACATATTTCAAATTTTCTCCGAATAAAATAGAAATAGCTTGCGAACAGATTTTATTTGTGGCAAAAAATCTTTTTATTTTTTTAACCAAGTTCTTTTTCAAAATTTGTATATAGCTATAAAATGTCATTCTGAACATTTTAGAATAACATTTTTCAATATTTTCTCAAACAAGTGTATTTTGAGAAATAATTTTGAAATTTTTTAAATTTCCCTCCAAACATGAAAAGATGAACGGCACTGTACAACGTCTTTTGGTGTTTCTTTTGTTGCAGCAGCGATTAAGCATATCGATATTTGTCAAAATTTATTAATAAAAAAATTTCCCATATGATGCGTACTTTCTGCCGGTCACTGAATGTATGTGTGGGACAAATTTGTAAATAAAATTTTACCCACTTCTAGTAGTCTGATTATTTTGAAATTTGGCAGGATTTCATAATAACGGTGACAAACAAAATGGCGGCTCCAAGATGGCGGACGAGATTTGTGGTTCAGGTCCGATTCCATTATGAACTTTTAAAATAAAATTATTGTAATCATGATCTGATTCTCTTCAAAATTGGTATGTGGGAGTATTTGGAGTCGAAGATCATGAATGTTTTGTTAAAATGCATTCATTGAAGATGGCGGATCCAGGATGGCGGATGAATGAATATTAAAATGGCCTCTTCATTGAAGATATAGATATCTTAAAACTCACAGAAAACTGACCTTGTAATAACTATGCTCCACAAGAAATTCTTAAATTAATGTCGCACTAACTAAAAAGCAGAAAATGAAATAATAAAAAAAAATTGTTAGGGACAAACTTTTATTCAAAAGTGAAAAATGATTTCATAAGATGTGTGATATAAGGTATTCTGTAAGTTACAGATTCAAAATATTGTCGTTTTCGTAGTCGAACGGAAAACTGCGAGGCAAGCTTTCGAATCTGTAACTGTATAACCTCCATAACACATCTAGAGAATAGTTATTTACCTAACAAGTGCGGAAAGTAGTACTTTTCCGCACGCGACGGCAGTTGCACGAACGACACGGAGCGGAGTTCGGACAAGCCGTTAAGGGCGGAAAAGACATTTTCCGTAAAAGTTAGGTACAATATTTTTCCTACGAGTGTTTTTGTCCTACTTATTTATGAAAAAACAAGGTTTTTAATAAACAAATTTTCATAATAATGCTACAAAATGACTAATAAGACAGAATAGTTACATAGATCATTTAACCTGTGGTAGAAGTCCATTATATCTCAAAGTGGAGTGGTATGGATATACAAATGGAGACGTGTGGAGACGACTTTGCGTTTTACTGATTTGTATATAGATCATTTAGTTAGTCCTAAATATCCACATTTTCAACAATACAAAAATCGTGCGGAAAAGTAAAAATCGTACGGAAAAGTAAAAATCGTGCGGAAAAGTAACTTTTCCACACGATTTTAAACCGTACGGAAAAGTACAACTTTCAAAACGAAAAATCGTGCGGAAAAGTTACTTTTCCGCACGCTCGTAGGAAAAATACTTTTTACATTTTGAATGAAAGCTTCTTTTTACCAACATTAAAAGCACAAGAGCTTTTTATTATAGGATAAATTTCTTTCTTCAACGAAATAATTTTGCCAATCAGTAATTTCACGAGAAAAACTAACATAAAAAAATTGCGAGACGTAGGACGAGCAATTTTGTCTAATGTCAGCTTTTCGAGTGAAATTACTGATGTTATTAACAACACAATTATAATAATGCTTTTTGTAATCTGTTCAGATGAAACCTTCCCAAAAAAACGATTCATATTGTTTCAACAAACTGAACAATCATTGCTGTCATGGCATAAATTGAAGGGACTTCCGCTTCCTAGATGAAGTCTGTTTTTGAGGAACAGGCATTTTTATGGCGATAAAAAAGTTGCGTCCTTCTTCATCGTTGTCAAACTGACTCAGACGTCATATTTAAATGGGTTTATTTCTACAGGAGTTGATTTATCACTTTTAATACATAAAAAAGCGTATTTTGTCGTCAGGACTACCCAAAGCAACCAGACCGTTTCAAAGTATTTTCTCTGGCGACTAATAAAACACCTCGAATTGTCCTTCCTTTTTATCATATCCTCTCGAATAGGTACCCTAATTCACTTTTTATGCGTTTTCAATCACCATAAAATGATGATATATGATAATGCCTCTCACGAACTTTATCTACACCAAATTATCGTAATTGAACTTTTATTTCTGCGTCCACACCTATGCCTAGAAATACATGGGAAAAAGTCTCACTTACGCAGGTGGTCGTGTGAAAGGCAACTAACTCTGCACACCTGAAACTGCTGAAAGATTCGAAGTCTACAGGTGGACTTTGTTCGAGGGTATATTTTGTTTTAATTAATGATATTCGAGTACAAGTGATCGGTCGATTAGATAGCGAATTCACTGACATTTTTATGCAAAGGGATAATTTTGGTGATTTAAAATATGCCTACCACGAAAGTCTTAACCACTAAAAAAATAGCAATTTAAGTAAGCTATTGTATTAGATTATATTAGATTATATATTAGGGACTTTCGTGCTACAAGCCTCTACACCGCGACCTTTTCAGATCTATTGTGTTTGTCCTCGAGATCATTTAGAGTTCTTTGTCTAGCCCTGTCTTCTTTACGAGACTCCACAGGCTAGTTTTAAGAACTCCCATGAATCTGGGAGCTCTTGGTTTTTCTTCTCCCAGCGTTAGAAACCTTTGCCTTGACAAGCCCTCGCAGTGGCATAGTATGTGTACTGATGTTTCCTCTTCTTCCTGACAGAACCTGCATAGCATTTCTTCTGCCAGGCCTATTGTACTCATATGTTTGTTGTGCCTACAGTGCCCTGTGAGAAGTCCTACTACTATTCTAGTAGTGTTCCTCTTCTGGCTTAGTAGATAGTCTGTGAATGTTGGCTGCGGTTGTTTGATAAACTCTTTGGCCTGTCTCATTCCTGGTGCATTGTTCCACCATTCTTGAGACTTCTGTTGAATCCATGATTTGGTGTTTGTTTTTAGTACAGCTTTTGCTATACCGCAATACGGTTCTGGGCCATTCAGGGCCTTACTTGCTCCTTCTCGGGCTAGTGTATCGGCCTCTTCATTGCCTCTATAACCTGTGTGTGCTGGTACCCAGGATAGTGCCAGTCTGTTCGGACTGCCCAGCTATTGTAAGTGGAAGTCCTGAGTATCAAGTAAATACTAGCATATCACTCAAATTATTTGCTTATATGGAAAAATACGGTCATCTGAGTGTGAGAAGGTTCATATTGGAATAGAAAAAGAAAAGAGCAAAAACATTCCGCCACAAAAGAGCCGTTGATTTGGAGGTTAATTGCTGAAATCGACGTTGAAACATCGGTTTCTAGGTTACCTTGTCCGTATTTTTTATATTTCTTCTGCTCTCTTCAATAAAAGTGATAAAGGTGCTCCACTTGACTGATTTCTAGTTAGTATAGCTCCTTTATTCAGTAATGGTTTTGCTTGAAGCAAATAAACTCTCATATATAATTATAGTAGATTAGTTATTTTCTCTAAATCTACTCTAAAACAATATTAGTCTGAGGCATGATTATAAATAAAAACTATACGTTCTCAAATACCTATAAGCACCAACCCACACTTTTTAACAATACCAACAGGACCTCCACTGGCAGCAGCGCCCTCTACTTTAAGCTTGCGAGAATATATGCCACTGAAACGTGAAATGCGATCCAAAAAAAAATAGCTATATTCCTGTGACGGGAAAAAGATATTTGATTAAATTGTCGTTTTTCCCGTCACAGAAAAAAATAGTGTATTATACACGGGAAAAAGATTTTAGCTCTCGATTTTAACATAACCTCGAGCAAAAATCTGATTCTTTTTTCGCTTGTATAATAAATAACTATAATATTTCATTTCTATAGCTTACCTTTAGACAGTTTATGTGGATATTGTTTGTTTGAAAGTGGTTGACAATGTTTCAGTTTGGAAAAAGTTGTCCTGGATTTCCAATGTCTAAAAAAAATAAAAGAAAATTATTTCTCCGCAGTTTTTGAGTCAGGACGTTTCGGATATAACTTCTATAGCCGTTATCAAGTATCAAGTATCATTCATTATCATTCACTCTTGATACGGATATAAATAGAACAAGTCTACTCATTATGTGGATATATTCCCATATTTGAAAATGATACCTGGCTTACTATACATCATGAAAATCGCATAAAAAAGAGGAAAAATTTTTTCAAAAAAACACCTTCATTCACAAACTATTGAAAAGTAAACAATAATTTTGTGTGAATAAAAAAAGGCTTTCTTTCAAGTGTAATGAAGCCTTGGACTTTCAAGAAAATATTTGAATTTTCAAAAGTTATTTGTTACGAAGCTTTGGAAGGGACACTCGAAATAAAAAAAAAAATCTCGGAACATCATAAATCATGATGTTCCGAGTTGTTCGCGCGGAAATCTGAAAATATCAAATATAGCTCATTATCAAAGGAAACAAGGTTTGTTCCTATACATCAATTATATGTCAGTTCCCAGTAATTTGCATGTCTAGTTTCTATAAAGGTGACAAACAGGTTAATAGTTATTTATGCAACAAGTGCAAAAAATAAGTGCAATAAACAATTTTTGCACGAGTTGCATACAACATTTTTTATTAAGGTGCGGCACTATATAGGTGTAGGAAAATGAAAAGCGCAACTTGAATAATCAATTTTTACTATCGATTTGCACTGAATAGATCACTATTATGTATTTTTGCAATTTTTGCATTAATAATACCCATTTTAAAACTTTCAATTCTGTAATCGTCAGAATTATTATTTGACTGACACTTCTATAACCACAGTTGCATTATAATAATCAGAATCATAGTAGCCGTGAGCGCGTATGTTATCACGAGGTGTGCTCATAGTACTGACAGTTTGCTCTATGCAGGTAGACGGTTTAGAACAAAGCGTATCAGTTTTGATTATGGAGTTTTTCTCGGGAAGGCATTGTTTGTTTAACTTTGATTACCAACATTAATACAAAATAATATAAACGTGTTTAAAACGTATTGCCAATCTCACAGAATATCTGCTAAATATGTAGTGGATTTGAATGTTTATATTTGTCATGATGACAGCACGTTGAAGTAGAATGACAGATGAGTGCAATAAAGAACTTCTTTTTCCACTAAATATAGTTCAATCAAGTTTTGCTTTTTGCATGAACGTAGAAAAAAACTATAATTTTATTTGTTTGTTCATCAAAATTCTGACTAACATTATCATAAAACCTACCCCATTCACAAAGTTTGAGATGACATTTTTTATTGCGGTAATTTTCTAGAAGGCGGAATTTTACTTTAAAAATGTTCCATTTCGAATGAACTCTTGAAAATCGTAATCGTGAAACGACCGTGCTCATCCCGAAACCGCACCATATAAACTAAATACACCAACGAATATATTCCGTTGGATATTCAATTTTTCCTTGGACCGTAAATTGATTGGGACCCGCTCGGTGATTACAATAGGGCAAACACTATTACTATTCCATGTTATCATAGCGAAAATGCACCGCAGATTGGCCTGATGTTAGCACTTTGGCAAATTACATCTGTATATTCATGAGTGTCCGTCTAATATACTTGGGGGAGATCGGAGGACGTAATAACGGGGATTATTTCTACGCTGCGTCTAATACGACGGCCAATATTTGCGAATAACTTGCTGATCGTGGACTTGCCTGAGACGTGTTGATATTAGCAGACCCTGTCGAAGTGCCGAATTCGAGATTGCTTGATTATAATGCTAAATACGCTTCCAGATTTCCAATTATTCATCCTCGGAATTGCAAGCATAATTTCGAACAATACATTCTATAATATATTCCTGCGAAATGTAATGTCCATCTTATCATATCAAGGACGCTAGAAAACAGTGCATAGAGAATACCTAACCTCACATTTTCTTCTTCTTAAACTAGTCATGTGCATGAATTGGACGTCCAATGAATGTTTACTATTGGACGTCCTATGGATATTTACTCTTGGACGTCCAATGGATGTACATTGGATATTCATCGAACGTCCGTGTCCTGGACATACAATGGACGTACATTCAACGTCCATGGACGTTTAGACTTTAGCTGGACGTAAAACGGAGGCCCTTAATGGATGTCGTGTGCTGTGTGGGCTACGGTCATTTTTTTAGTCGCCTCTTACGACAGACAGGATTAACCATGGGACTATTCTCAACCATGGGATAAAATCTTCAAAACTCTTTTCCTCGTTCTGAAGTTATAACAAATTGGCATTGCCAGCTTGTATATGACTGTCATCAGCAAAAACAACAAAGGAATGAGGCTCTATAACAATAACAGAGCACTCCTCCACAACTTCACCATTATCACATTAGTTGTTTCGGCAGACAGAGCCTTGCGAATTTTCACCCGATTTCTCCCGCGATAAATACCAATTTTCGATCGAGCGCATAGAGAAAAATCCCCGAGCGACAAAAACGGCGAGCGTCCTCTCAGCCCGGCGTGAAAACATAATTTATAACGGTGCGGTGGTAATGTTATTTTTTCAAGGAAGTGCTTTTAGAGTAATGCGAAGGAGCTATTACGGTGTCATGTCGCCGGCATGTAACAACTTGTCATCTGGCGCTGTTTACAACCGTACCATCCCTCCGAATGGATGTGCTCTTAGAAGCATTATTTTTAGAATCGCATCACTTCGATGTGTCTAGGCACTCGTAACGTAACGGAGTTATTAGCCACAGAAGGCTGGTGACGGCGGAATAAAAAGTGCACTTAAAAGTCATTCATTGCTAAGGAGCATTATCTGAATCAAACCGCTTTGAAAACATTCACAAAGCGAAACTCTAATATCACTCACAATGACGACGTTTCATCAGGGTTAGTGAATTGAAAATGAAGATCATGAAAACGACACAAGTTTCACATCATCAAAAACACCAAAAGAAAAAACAAAAATAACTTCATTCAAAAAAATGTAAAGCCTCTACCCCCCTAGAAAGCCTTTACCTCCCAAGAAAAAAAATTAGCGACGCCCTTGGGCCCCAGCCAACCATGTGATATAAGAAACATGTAAATGTGATATCACATTGTGACGTGGAAAATTGCATTTGAGGTAACAAACATGTATCCAATTCCAATATATTGAGCCACTGTGAAAAGTCCGCCTCAAGGAATATCCTTGTGGTGTCTTTCAGACATGAAATGCGACGTAACATATAAAGACACTACTAGGTGTTTGACAAGTCCACATTGTATATCACAAAGAGATATCACAATGTGATATTAACTGTTCTTTCTATAGTTTATCGTAGCTTTCTGGATCTCGGTCTTTCTCTGCTCACTGGAAAGCCCAGAATGTTGACGAATTCTGAAGTATGTATACAACCACCTTGAGTATGGTCCGTATATATCCTTGGTTACTCTGGTTAGTAATTTGGCGGTACGTATATACCAAATTCCTGAAAATTCGGTGTCTATTTCCTGAAACTTCGGTGATTTATCTGTCATCAGAGCAACCGTACTTTTTTCTCGGTAACTCGGGAAGCGCTTGTCATTTGTCAATAAGAATAATTTTATTGAGTTCCAGATTTGAAACTTTGGATCAAAAATCAAATTTTTATCTCAAAAATGTTGCTGACAAAAAGGACTGCCACAAGGTTGGCATTGTAGCAGATGTTTCGATGATACTTGTCGACATGGGCTGAAACAATAGTTTTTCGAAAATTTGATAGCATTGCCAATTAGTTCTTGCAGAAAGCTTTGCCAAGAATCTAACAGATATAATTCAGCAGTAGTTGTTTTCTGTTGAAAACCTCTGTATGGGTTAAAAGTGGAAAGTCAAAACACAAAAATTATTTAAATCATGGGGAGTTGATCTGAAAGGACCCCACACTATCCTTATGGAAAATGGCTTTCGGTTAACTTTCCTGAATTTTTGGTATGTTCCTCAGCAAAAGTGTCCATGGGCACAAAAAAATCGAAATATCGAGATACGGGTGTCAAAGATGAAACGTAAAGCTTACTGTTCAGAATTTTTAACAATTCCAAAACTTGATAAAATGCCTATTTATTCTGGGAAAACCATGCCTCAATGATGGTACAATGCCACCTTGATCTAGTATTCAGGAAATTTAACCGAAAGCCATTTTCTATAAGAATAGTGTCCTTCACATATGTGTTTGCACATGGTAGACAAGCAAGTACACCATTATATTTCCGGTAATTGGTCACGGTTCACCCTGTATATGTAATGTCATCTTATAAGTACCCGTCTCCAGTCTACTCTACTCTATTTTTATTGCCTACCACTGATTAAAACTATATCTTTCCTTACTTCTTGTACATTTCAAATATCCAGCTTCAGTGTGATTAAGGAGGAACGAAGAAACACTGATTCTGCCTTTCCACGTGTAGTCACCCAGAGACTAACAAAAGAAAATTTTCTTTTACGAGATTTTCAAATTTCACTTTCTACTTCTTTTGGTGGGGAGAGCATACTGAATAAGCTTTTGCAAGTGATAATAGTTCACCCTGTATACATACTTTCAGTCATCGAGATCTCCCGAAATGCTGAGATTGCATACAAACATCTATAGATTCTCAGTCATCGACCTGTACGGAAGCGTGTCTGTCGACTTACACTTCAAGATGTTTCGAAGGTGACGTAATGGTGATTCTTGCCTGCAGCTGTATAGTTCTTTCCATTGATTGCATTCCAATAATCATATCGACTAAATTTAATTCACAAACTCATGGTATTTCCAAAAATACAGATGGCTCTAGGCCCTGAAACCGTGCACGCTCATGCATCGATAATAGTGATGATAAACGCATGGGGATGCAACATATGGCCGCCAATAAAACAAAATCAAAGCGGGCCAAAAGTGCAGTAATAAAACAGTATCGACGGGATTAGCGCCCTCTGATGCTCTAAACATGTGGCGAATTCTTCCACGTCAACGGATTCTTTATTATACGTTATTTTCGGATTAAGGGCGCTGCGCATTACACATACTTTGCTTACTTTGATTAGTTGATGCATGTGTGACATATGGGGAGAAGAAAAAATACGTGAGTGTGTTTATATCGGAGCCGATGAGACGGAAAGATTAAAAACGATGTTTATTGGCGATTCACTCGAGTACTCTCAGAATCAGTTGCTGTGTGTATTACGTCAAAGTGATTTTATTATAGAAAACAAAAATTGGAATGTCGAGTGAAGTATAAAAATACGTACATCCAGTATATTCAGTCTATGTGGGTCTTGGTGGCGCACAGGTTGTGTTCTCGCTTGCTATGACAAGGTACGCGGGTTCGAATCGCCGCGCCCTCCGACCTCGTGCATGGCATCACACGTTGAAAGGTAAGGGCTGCGTCTTCCCTAGCTCGCACGAATCTCTAGAAGACTTCTGAGGGTTGCTCGTAAGGGGCCAGCCGGTGCCATGCCAGGGGGGGTTTACATGAAATTCTATGGCCATATGAAGTGAAGCCATAAAAAGATATATTTCCGGTAACCTGGAATCCATACAAATAAAATAAATGAATATTTAGAACATTTGGTGTGAATACAACTAAATAATTACATATTACCCATAATACTAAAACTACGTTAATTTCGACCGACGCCCGACCTTTTCTAACCCTGTTCATATAATGTGCGTGGTTGATCGCACTTATTATCACCGCCTACCCAAACTGTTTAGTTTAATTGTTCACCTAATTTTGCAATTTACCCCCTAATTCATTACATTTAATCCCATTTTCTGAGGCGATGCAGAAATCTTTCGAATTATTTTCCTGAAGCTTATATGCATGATCTCTTTGCCTGTCTCTACATATTTCGTTTCTGTGATTGCCTAGAATTTTCAGATGCTGATGGCCCAGTTTCTCTTGTATTCCACCATTTATGTTAGTCTCCTGTTCTTGCAGGGTATCCTGTTCTTCTCTTTTTTCGTCGTATCCTTCATTTTTTTCTTGTGGAGTTTGCAGAAGTCGATCATGTTCATCTCCGTACTTTCTCTTCTTGTATCTCTCTGCATCTTTTTTCGTCTTTTCCTTTTCGTTCTGTTCCATATTCTTGTTTCTCTTTACGCCATCCTTCTTCAGTTTCTTTTTGTCTTCGGTTTCCTTCTGTCTATCTTTGGCCCTGTCTTCCTTTTCCTATTGGAAATAGTTCAGCATCCAGTCCAACTTGTTTGTCAGTTGTAATCCTGTGTTCGCCGCCATAACTGTTCTCGACTAACAGACAATTCTAACAACAAATTGATGGATGTACAGTGAAACCAATCTAGCGACAGATTTTTAATTGCGCGGTCGATCATATTGAGTGCGTTATCACTGGATATATTACGGACTATAATCCGTTGTCCGACAAGTGCACAGCACGTTTTCACGTCTCAAGCTAGGCTGGTTTTACTGCAGCCGTTACTACGTAACCAATGATAACCACCTCTAACACCAATTGCCAATTGTCGCGAATCTCCTTGGTTCCACCCATCAAATGCTTGAAAACGTTCGTAGCCAATAATCCTATTTCTTACGCCAACTGTTACGATCTTAGGGTCTGTGGCTACAGAAAATATCGGGCAGTTATGACTTGTTTATTCAGTGTTCCACAACAACAATAAATTTCAATAAACTAGTTATACAACTCTATTATATTGATACAATAATCTGCCTAGTTCTCTGGATACTAATAATACTTCATAAACCTCTACTCCAACTTCAACTCGTCTGACTTGATATCTCTATGACTGTCTGAACGAATCATCTTTCTTATGTAATCCAATGGAAGCATCGAGAACTTCTACCGCGACTAGAACGCCTAGAATAGCCCATTTCAGATCGACTCGTCAAATTCCAGAAGCCCTGCCTGTGTTACAAGCTTCGACAACGCGCCGATCGTGACGTAATCCAACTCGCACTGACCAGCGTTGCTGGTTGAATTCTTGGAAGTGTATTTGTCGCTGCGCAATTTACCATGGTGTATTTCGTAATATGTTAATGAATGGATATTAGGAAATGTTTGCGACTCAGTGTAGGCTGCTCACCATCTCTGCATGACAGATTAGTTTGCTATGATGTACTGTCTTTTCTGAATTGAGGATTTCCACGACAAACAACACACACGCACGCTAATCCAAAAATTCTTCTATCAATATCGACGAGTGTTTACATTTACTGATAATGGTTCACAAATAATGTGTACCTTATGGTATGCTTCACTCCATAATCGAAAGTACATATTTATCTGCGAGTAGATACGAACAGAAGTGCACAATATGGTTGAAAAAACAGTCAATCATATGCCCACGCTATTATCATAGTACAAAATTAAATGTTTGGGCTAGTTTATATCACTTTGAGTAAGTTTCTGATCATTCAAACATCAAAGGATAATATAATGATAATATAGGCCAGTAGAGATAGCCATGAAAAATCGAAAATTTAATGCATGGCTCTCATTAATCCAGTACGATTGGGTTTTGAGACAAGAATCGATTGTAGCACCACCAAATTCGGTATGCTAGTAGTTGGAACAATGATAAACACGAAAAAAATTGTTCACCAAAATTCCAGGAGTGGAACATATTTTTTTTTTTCGTTTAAAAATATATCAATAGATTTTTGCTGTAATTTTGGAAAGTATATGATTTAACGGAAAAACAACTAAACAGGGTAAAAAACAATTCAATTTCCACAAAAATTATTCCTAGTAATTTCTTATGAAATGTGCTCGTTTTCTCAGAAAACGTGATTGAACGCCGACATCAAATTTCAGGTTCACCCTTAGCCGCCGCTGAGAGTCCTGGCGGAGCTGAATATTTGATTGGTCATAACTCTACTAAAAATGATCGGAGAAGGAAATGGAAAAGTTCATATCGTTTCTGAAGACTCCTACCTTCTCATGCAAGTATAATATACGAGTATTTGAGTACCTAAAATGTGTTTTGTCGCATTTCACGGAGATGTTTAACCCTGGGTCACCCTGTATATATATATATATATATATATGTATATATATATATATATATATATATATATATATATATATATATTCATACACCGTTAAGTTCAGAGCACAATAAAGGTTTCTCACTTCATAAAGTCATGAATTTCCAATAATCCACGTCATTAACTTTGAAATAAAGTGGGTAGGGTTTGTTGAAAGTAAATAAAAAATAGAGTATCCATATATCAAAGCCACTTATTTCTATTGTCTGGCGTCGATGAATTCAAATATTAAGCTAATCTGAAGGACCACCTCAAAGTGAAGGTTGCTCGTAGAACCACCTCTCGCCTGAAAAATAACCGATCGTATTTCATTTTCGACTTTTATCAAGAGAATAAATGGTCGAGTGCGAGTGGCGTTCTTTGATAAGCGTACCCATATCTACATTTCCATGATGGACATACCGTTTCGGGACGTCTATAGCTATAATGAGAGGTTTTAAAATTGTTGGAATGCCGAATGCCTCGCGCGTCTTCGAATGCGGCGAGGATGATTTTTGAGATTCCTATTATTCATAATCCACGCGTTATCACTTTTTGAAGGATTAAAAATAGATATTGGTTTGTCAATTCGAAGCATTTGAAAAATCTATTATGCATTCTGTTTCTAAAGGATTTCACTGGCCTGATAATCTTGAATTTATTCAAACTTATTAAACACAACTGAAATAAGTCTAAAACTAGGAATTTCTTTAGGTAATTTGAAAATGTTGAATTTATTTTATTGGTAATGAAAATACTCAAGTAATTCGTTTTCTATGGAAACTTTTAACTATTTATAGTCTTTGCAGACTTGGGACTCCTGATTTATCAGATTTTCAAATTGTATTTTCTATGTTCTTGATATTGTTGAGAACAGAGCTTTTTTTTTCGTCAGCCGGATGTTATGAATAACACCTACAAGCGAACTGTTAGGCCAGTAAACAATAACATCCTCTAGTAGGAAATTTTCTTAGCTTTTTTTCTATATACCTATGTATTTAACAAATGTGCCTCGTTATGGTCGAAAAATACGAAAAATGTAAAAGGTGCGCCACTTTCCAGTATCCTAGCCGCACAACCACCTATAACATCTAGAATCGAATAATGTCAAAGGTGCGTTAGGATCCTATCATAGCACATAAAACCGCCAATAAAAATACTTCCGAAAGTTCTAGAATTTTTTCAATATTTTTTCCGTATTCTACGCCATCAATTCAGCATGACACAGTATTCGAAAATTGAAAAATGATAAATTTAATAATCGGTCCAACTCAAAGTGCACACGTTCGTAAAAACGCCCACCAAATCTATGGTTGACTAGCAATCGACTTCAAATTCGGTCAGCGTATAGAAAAAAGATTGAATTTAACGAATATAACATAAAAAAAAAATTAAAAATTTTTGGCGGGAAAATAGAACCTGCAACCTGTAGATAACATTTTCATCCGACGCGACGGCGACGACCGAATCGAGATAGAGCAATGTGTCTCATTACGGTCGCAAAATGCGATAAATGTAAAAGTTGCGCTAAAAACCGCCAAAAAAATACTTTCGAAAGTTCTAGAATTTTTTCAATACTTTTCCCGTATTCTACGCCATGATTTTAATAGTCATTTGGTGGTTTAGGGAAGGCTGCAGCCTGTGAAGAGTTTTACTGATGAAATAATAGTTTTACATTTCAAAATAGTGAAAGAATAGCGTGAAAGAGAGATTTATTTGTGAAAAGACAGACCAACAACAACAGAATGTATTCATGTATTTATTTATTTCATTGACGTTTTTTAATCTGTTCGTTATTCTGCATTCAGTTTCAAGATTCAGAAGGGCCTATCTCGAAAAGTACTGCTTATAAGTACTGTTTTAAGTACTATTTTAAGTAATGTATTATAATTTTATTGATTTTTATAGTACAAGTACTTATACCTGTATTATTCAAATAGTTGGGAATCCCTTTAGTTTTTCAGTTTTTCTTTAGTAATTCATTGCTAGTACATATAATTTTTTATTTAAGTCGAGTTCAATTACTTTTTATACAAGTAAAGACTCGGCTATTCAGACCAGCCTATCGCGAAGAATGGTATATTAACGCAAGAGTGGATAAAAAGGTCTTTCAAACACGCGCGATTTTTCCAGCAAGAAGCGCAGCAGTGTTTGAAAGATCAGTTATCCACGAATACTTTACGTTATTTTTTTCAATTGGTGCACTTTGAAATCATAAATACTGATTTCATTATTACGAATAATCGAAATGAGAACTTAAAATGTAAAATGGTAAGTGGGAAACGAGCGAAGAAACGCCAATGTATTGGCAAAATAAATGTCATAGCTTTGTGAAATTGAATAGTGAGAATCATTATCATCGATTAATTTCTATTCTTTTGTTATAATTATTATATTATCATGTTTATCAATACCCCGTCCCATTTCAATTTGCCACAAATTTCACACGACTCCGTTGCACCCCCGCACCCTCCAGTCAATCAACAGATATTCAAAGTCATCCGGCATGGCGAAACGGCTCCTTTTGTCCCGCAATATGTCGCGCGGACATTCTTACCGTACGTATCTTCGTCCTCTTTTCGCTCGCACGGACCGCGCGGCGAGCGAGGTAGCGAAGCGGGACGACGCGCGGCCGGTCACGTGACCAACGTAACTTCTTTATCCTTCCGCGGACACGTGGCGACGCCCTCTGCCCGCAAATTGCCGCGGCGCCGTCAGACTGTGACTATCGAGGGGCGTCGGCGCGGCGAAGAGTCACAGTCTGGCGTTTGTTATCGATAGTTTCTTTCGGTTCATTATCCGGTCGCGTGGCGTTCGCAGTCGTGTTTATAGAATATCGCGGACAATTATGTTGAATTATATCGACGGTGTGCGTAGGGAACTCGGAACAGATTACGGCGTATCCGAGTTGATGGGTTCACACACCTCGTCCCTGTGGAGCAATATCACAATAACCAAGAACGAATAGTAGAGAAGAAACTATACTTTTGTTAATTTTCTCCATAAGCCGAATGAGTGTGAGAGAGAATTTATTGACCCGCCAGAAAAAGTTTCTCTCTCCCACTCATTCGGCTTATGTGTGTGAGAGAGAATTTATTGACCCGCCAGAAAAAGTTTCTCTCTCCCACTCATTCGGCTTATGTGTGTGAGAGAGAATTCATTGACCCGCCAGAAAAAGTTTCTCTCTCCCACTCATTCGGCTTATGTGTGTGAGAGAGAATTCATTGACCCGCCAGAAAAAGTTTCTCTCTCCCACTCATTCGGCTTATGTGTGTGAGAGAGAATTTATTGACCCGCCAGAAAAAGTTTCTCTCTCCCACTCATTCGGCTTATGGAGAAAGTAATAGGTGATATATCCATAGTCTTTGGAGATAATAGCATTAAACTTCGTATTGTTGGATTCCTTATGATCGTCCCTAACCGATCATACAATGATATACCGGGTGTTCTATTTAAAAAAATTATTGAAAATGGCGATCAGCTGCAATTTTGAAACTTTTAGCTGGAATTTTCTCGTGAAAAAGTAGGTTTTTATCTCCTATTTGAGCCTTCCAAATTTCGTTGCGATATACCAGGTGGTTCAAAAATTAGTAGAGGGGAACCCTGTATATTTATTCTGTGTTCCAAAGTAAAACTAAGAAACTGGAATCCCGAAATAAAAAAAAAACGGAAATTCAATACATTCATTTTGTTAGAAGAAATCATTTAGTCTGATCTCACCAGAACGAACTAACCTTACGTAGATATATGGGTGCGTGGAAATTCAACATATGTCGAAAATATTGGTTATAAATTTTAAAAGTTGTGATAAAATGATAAAATACAGTTTTCGGTCAATTCTCGTTTTGGGAAATTGGCTATTCGGGCAATTGTATATTCGATGAATTGTGTTTCGAAATATTGTCCATTCGGGCTACTGTTTTCGGGGAATTGTCCGGAAGCCTTATATTTCTTGTCCGAAGCCTTTTTTTTTCAAAAGCACTGGAGTCAGGTAAGCAGTTCATCTGCTCATGTTTGTCGAAGGGTCAGGCACATATGAGAAATTGAGGTTTCTATCTACATAACTGCACAATCCTTTTTGATTGCACTGTCTCTTTTGAGGAAAGACTTCCATTCTACGACCTCCAATTCCCGAACCAACTAACATAACCTGCAAACGAGCGTCTAGTTCGAGAGCCTAATTCGATCGCCGTATACCGGTCCGACGACCAATCACAAAGCCCGTCCGAGAACGGGCACTTATGTTAATGTTTCCGCAAGTCGACCGCAAAAATCACTCACTCAAAAAATATTCCCTTTTGCCAAACAAACAATTAAATAAATAAAACATCCGGTGGCATCGATGTTCCTCGCCATAAATCACCAGGAACGCACAAAGAGATCACGTCTACGGTTTCGTCGGGGTGGCTGGGGATGATTTGTCGATAGTCATTTGTTATCGGGAAGCGCGTGCCGCAAGAAAAGATTCCGGAAGTCCGCGGATTGCTGCCGGACTGGAAACGCAGAAAGGGATCCATCCCACTGTTGGTGCTTCGGGAATGAATGGATGTGGTCGCAGTTTGGGAAGAAACTGTTTATTGTTCACTCGTAAAGTTGATCAAGTAGCTTTCCATCCATTCAACAGCTTCCTACTAATACCCCGTGTTGAACCAGAAGAAATGAATTACAGTCATGAAAATGAGAGAATGTTACAACTCTAGGAGGCTATGAAAGAATTCATTTTCCGAGTTGACCCAGAGCCGTTGTCTTACGATTTTGTGAGAGACCTCTCCAATTCTATTAGTTTAGTTTCGAGAGAAACTGAATATCTTAATTTTCAGCACGAATATCTCATGGAATAGCAGATGTTTTGATATCTACTTAAATTATGAAATGTGATAGAATTGCGTTTCTGTTATTTTATGTAAGAGTTATTTATTTGTTATTATCTTTCTATCTGAAATATACTGAATTTCAAAAACAACTCTGTTTTTCATTTTCAATTGACATGTATTTCCACTGAGTTCAATAATATTGTTATGATAACTACATAATTTTGTAAGAATAACGATATTATTTTCTTGGGATAGCCATAATCAAGTCAAAAATAGCAGTTTGTTAAAATAGCTATGAGTTCTGATCAAGATAACAAAATAACCTCGTAAATATATCAATGTAATATTGTCAAAACATTATGTTGTCAAAGTAACTGTATAATCTAGTCAGGATAACAATATTTTATGGTTAAGGCTGAATATGATTCACAATATTAGCCAGGAAAACAATATGATATTATTAAAGAACTATTAAATTTGGTAACAATATTAGAGTAATAAGTCACGATGTAAATTCACTATTTTAACAACTTAATATTGTCAGCAGTAAGCAATATCATGCTGTTATATAGAACTATAATTTGGTTATGGCGACTAAAATATTATGCGGTTAGTCTAATAATACAGAATTAGCTATTTGAACTGTTTGAGGCTCAGGCCGGATTATCATGCATACGATATCCGGCAATCCGATGATACGAAAATGTTAGGATTGGTTGAATTGGTAGGCGTGACAACAATTCAACCAATCTAAATATTTTCTTAACCAATCAGAACTCTTTCGTATCATCGGTTCGTCGGATATCGTATGCATTAATATCCGGCATTACAATAAAGAAATAGCTATATATTAACAATATTGTGTTGTGTCTATACTCTATACTAACTAGATTTCTGGTTAAAATTCTGGTTATGGTAACAATTAGTTTTTTCCGTGTAATATAATATACTATTCTAGAATCACCAAAAATTTGGATCGAACCCTAGACCAAAGATAGATGATCATCTGCTACATTGACAGGCCGACAACTGTTTAGTTATACTGACCAACCTAAGGTTCCATAAAGTTTCTAGTGCGTTAGGAGGAACGTAAAGACAGTATATGGTGGATGGTGGACCTCTTGTGAATTAATATATATATATATATATATATATATATATATATATATATATATATATATAAAGTACAGTCAACCAACTCGTTCTCATAGTTAATCCGTCAGGACAAACTATTCGAAATAAATCAGCTTCCACTTGTCATCAGATCTTAAAATTTTTCTCAAATCCATTTGAGGTGATTAATATTAACGACGGTGTCGTAACATTGTGACTTGAAATAATCGGATTTATGGAGGCAGAGAGATGTGACACATGGAAGGCGATACGTCAATGGATTAAGCGTGTATGCGTGACTTTGTAATTCCCTCGTCTACATGAATATGGAGTTCTAACGGTAATCCGTCTTATTTGTTCGCGGTTACCCCCTAACAACAAACACACAAATGGCCCAATTGATATTATGTGCTTATGGGATAGAATGGAACACACGCCGAATATTGTTATTGTGGAATTGAATTACATGAACATAAGAGTCGTCTGAACAGTAAAAGCATTGAAAACACCAGAGGTTAATGAAAAAAACCATTTGAAGACTGAATCAGAGCTGACCAACTCGAGAACGGTTAGAGATAGACCAATTCTGCGAACGCCAATCGATTCAGAAGGGCCGAATTAGTATATACCGAGAATCGACGGACAAAAAAGTGGAGTATATTATTTATTTCCTTATTTATTTACCATACATCATTTTTTGCAGTTTTTTATTTTTCATTTTTTTAATTTCAAATATTTGTCCTCTAACGTATTTTGACGTGCTGATTACGAATCTTTGAACGAAAATGTCGAAAACTCATCAAAACTATTTTTGGCGCCAAAAAAACCATTTGAAGACTGAATCAGAGCTGACCAACTCGAGAACGGTTAGAGATAGACAAATTCTGCAAACGCCAATCGATTCAGAATTGTCAAATTAGTATAGATTGTGAATTTCGAGTCAATGGAAAAAATTTAAAATTACTCGAAAAAAATTGAAAGGGGGTTACCCCTAAAAATCATGAAAAATACCAAGTTGTCACATCGACTTGAAATTTGCACTATATACGTGAAATTTCATGCTCATTCCAAAAATGTATGATTTTTATATGCTCAGATAAGTCAGATATAAGATTTAGCCGGAAAGAGTGTTTAAGGTAGAAGATCCAATTTTATGAGATTTTTTATTTTTCATTTTTCGAATTTCCAATTTTTGTCCTCCAACGAATTTTGACGTGCTGATTCCGAATCTTTGAACGAAAATGTCGAAAACTCATCAGAAATATTTTTGGCGCCAATAAAACCATTTGAAAACTGAATCAGAGCTGACCAACTCGAGAACGGTCAGAGATAGACCAATTCTGCGAACGCCAATCGATTCAGAATTGCCGAATTAGTATATACTGAGAATTTGAACGGAAAAAATCGACGGACAAAAAAGTCGAGTATATTATTTATTTCCTTATTTATTTACCATACATAATTTTTTGCACTTTTTTATTTTTCATTTTTTTTATTTCAAATATTTGTCCTCCAACGAATTTTGACGTGCTGATTCCGAATCTTTGAACGAAAATGTCGAAAACTCATCAGAAATATTTTTGGCGCCAATAAAACCATTTGAAAACTGAATCAGAGCTGACCAACTCGAGAACGGTTAGAGATAGACCAATTCTGCGAACGCCAATCGATTCAGAATGGCCGAATTAGTATATACTGAGAATTTGAACGGAAAAAATCGACGGACAAAAAAGTCGAGTATATTATTTATTTCCTTATTTATTTACCATACATAATTTTTTGCACTTTTTTATTTTTCATTTTTTTTATTTCAAATATTTGTCCTCTAACGTATTTTGACGTGCTGATTACGAATCTTTGAACGAAAATGTCGAAAACTCATCAAAACTATTTTTGGCGCCAAAAAAACCATTTGAAGACTGAATCAGAGCTGACCAACTCGAGAACGGTTAGAGATAGACCAATTCTGCGAACGCCAATCGATTCAGAAGGGCCGAATTAGTATATACCGAGAATCGACGGACAAAAAAGTGGAGTATATTATTTATTTCCTTATTTATTTACCATACATCATTTTTTGCAGTTTTTTATTTTTCATTTTTTTAATTTCAAATATTTGTCCTCTAACGTATTTTGACGTGCTGATTACGAATCTTTGAACGAAAATGTCGAAAACTCATCAAAACTATTTTTGGCGCCAAAAAAACCATTTGAAGACTGAATCAGAGCTGACCAACTCGAGAACGGTTAGAGATAGACAAATTCTGCAAACGCCAATCGATTCAGAATTGTCAAATTAGTATAGATTGTGAATTTCGAGTCAATGGAAAAAATTTAAAATTACTCGAAAAAAATTGAAAGGGGGTTACCCCTAAAAATCATGAAAAATACCAAGTTGTCACATCGACTTGAAATTTGCACTATATACGTGAAATTTCATGCTCATTCCAAAAATGTATGATTTTTATATGCTCAGATAAGTCAGATATAAAATTTAGCCGGAAAGAGTGTTTAAGGTAGAAGATCCAATTTTATGAGATTTTTTATTTTTCATTTTTCGAATTTCAAATTTTTGTCCTCCAACGAATTTTGACGTGCTGATTCCGAATCTTTGAACGAAAATGTCGAAAACTCATCAGAAATATTTTTGGCGCCAATAAAACCATTTGAAAACTGAATCAGAGCTGACCAACTCGAGAACGGTTAGAGATAGACCAATTCTGCGAACGCCAATCGATTCAGAATGGCCGAATTAGTATATACTGAGAATTTGAACGGAAAAAATCGACGGACAAAAAAGTCGAGTATATTATTTATTTCCTTATTTATTTACCATACATAATTTTTTGCACTTTTTTATTTTTCATTTTTTTTATTTCAAATATTTGTCCTCTAACGTATTTTGACGTGCTGATTACGAATCTTTGAACGAAAATGTCGAAAACTCATCAAAACTATTTTTGGCGCCAAAAAAACCATTTGAAGACTGAATCAGAGCTGACCAACTCGAGAACGGTTAGAGATAGACCAATTCTGCGAACGCCAATCGATTCAGAAGGGCCGAATTAGTATATACCGAGAATCGACGGACAAAAAAGTGGAGTATATTATTTATTTCCTTATTTATTTACCATACATCATTTTTTGCAGTTTTTTATTTTTCATTTTTTTAATTTCAAATATTTGTCCTCTAACGTATTTTGACGTGCTGATTACGAATCTTTGAACGAAAATGTCGAAAACTCATCAAAACTATTTTTGGCGCCAAAAAAACCATTTGAAGACTGAATCAGAGCTGACCAACTCGAGAACGGTTAGAGATAGACAAATTCTGCAAACGCCAATCGATTCAGAATTGTCAAATTAGTATAGATTGTGAATTTCGAGTCAATGGAAAAAATTTAAAATTACTCGAAAAAAATTGAAAGGGGGTTACCCCTAAAAATCATGAAAAATACCAAGTTGTCACATCGACTTGAAATTTGCACTATATACGTGAAATTTCATGCTCATTCCAAAAATGTATGATTTTTATATGCTCGGATAAGTCAGATATAAGATTTACCCGGAAAGAGTGTTTAAGGTAGAAGATCCAATTTTATGAGATTTTTTATTTTTCATTTTTCGAATTTCAAATTTTTGTCCTCCAACGAATTTTGACGTGCTGATTCCGAATCTTTGAACGAAAATGTCGAAAACTCATCAGAAATATTTTTGGCGCCAATAAAACCATTTGAAAACTGAATCAGAGCTGACCAACTCGAGAACGGTTAGAGATAGACCAATTCTGCGAACGCCAATCGATTCAGAATTGCCGAATTAGTATATACTGAGAATTTGAACGGAAAAAATCGACGGACAAAAAAGTCGAGTATATTATTTATTTCCTTATTTATTTACCATACATAATTTTTTGCACTTTTTTATTTTTCATTTTTTTTATTTCAAATATTTGTCCTCTAACGTATTTTGACGTGCTGATTACGAATCTTTGAACGAAAATGTCGAAAACTCATCAAAACTATTTTTGGCGCCAAAAAAACCATTTGAAGACTGAATCAGAGCTGACCAACTCGAGAACGGTTAGAGATAGACCAATTCTGCAAACGCCAATCGATTCAGAATTGTCAAATTAGTATAGATTGTGAATTTCGAGTCAATGGAAAAAATTTAAAATTACTCGAAAAAAATTGAAAGGGGGTTACCCCTAAAAATCATGAAAAATACCAAGTTGTCACATCGACTTGAAATTTGCACTATATACGTGAAATTTCATGCTCATTCCAAAAATGTATGATTTTTATATGCTCAGATAAGTCAGATATAAGATTTAGCCGGAAAGAGTGTTTAAGGTAGAAGATCCAATTTTATGAGATTTTTTATTTTTCATTTTTCGAATTTCCAATTTTTGTCCTCCAACGAATTTTGACGTGCTGATTCCGAATCTTTGAACGAAAATGTCGAAAATTCATCAGAAATATTTTTGGCGCCAATAAAACCATTTGAAAACTGAATCAGAGCTGACCAACTCGAGAACGGTTAGAGATAGACCAATTCTGCGAACGCCAATCGATTCAGAATGGCCGAATTAGTATATACTGAGAATTTGAACGGAAAAAATCGACGGACAAAAAAGTCGAGTATATTATTTATTTCCTTATTTATTTACCATACATAATTTTTTGCACTTTTTTATTTTTCATTTTTTTATTTCAAATATTTGTCCTCTAACGTATTTTGACGTGCTGATTACGAATCTTTGAACGAAAATGTCGAAAACTCATCAAAACTATTTTTGGCGCCAAAAAAACCATTTGAAGACTGAATCAGAGCTGACCAACTCGAGAACGGTTAGAGATAGACCAATTCTGCAAACGCCAATCGATTCAGAATTGTCAAATTAGTATAGATTGTGAATTTCGAGTCAATGGAAAAAATTTAAAATTACTCGAAACAAATTGAAAGGGGGTGACCCCTAAAAATCATGAAAAATACCAAGTTGTCACATCGACTTGAAATTTGCACTATATACGTGAAATTTCATGCTCATTCCAAAAATGTATGATTTTTATATGCTCAGATAAGTCAGATATAAGATTTAGCCGGAAAGAGTGTTTAAGGTAGAAGATCCAATTTTATGAGATTTTTTATTTTTCATTTTTCGAATTTCCAATTTTTGTCCTCCAACGAATTTTGACGTGCTGATTCCGAATCTTTGAACGAAAATGTCGAAAATTCATCAGAAATATTTTTGGCGCCAATAAAACCATTTGAAAACTGAATCAGAGCTGACCAACTCGAGAACGGTTAGAGATAGACCAATTCTGCGAACGCCAATCGATTCAGAATGGCCGAATTAGTATATACTGAGAATTTGAACGGAAAAAATCGACGGACAAAAAAGTCGAGTATATTATTTATTTCCTTATTTATTTACCATACATAATTTTTTGCACTTTTTTATTTTTCATTTTTTTATTTCAAATATTTGTCCTCTAACGTATTTTGACGTGCTGATTACGAATCTTTGAACGAAAATGTCGAAAACTCATCAAAACTATTTTTGGCGCCAAAAAAACCATTTGAAGACTGAATCAGAGCTGACCAACTCGAGAACGGTTAGAGATAGACCAATTCTGCAAACGCCAATCGATTCAGAATTGTCAAATTAGTATAGATTGTGAATTTCGAGTCAATGGAAAAAAATTAAAATTACTCGAAAAAAATTGAAAGGGGGTTACCCCTAAAAATCATGAAAAATACCAAGTTGTCACATCGACTTGAAATTTGCACTATATACGTGAAATTTCATGCTCATTCCAAAAATGTATGATTTTTATATGCTCAGATAAGTCAGATATAAGATTTAGCCGGAAAGAGTGTTTAAGGTAGAAGATCCAATTTTATGATATTTTTTATTTTTAATTTTTCGAATTTCAAATTTTTGTCCTCCAACGAATTTTGACGTGATGATTCCGAATCTTTGAACGAAAATGTCGAAAACTCATCAGAAATATTTTTGGCGCCAATAAAACCATTTGAAAACTGAATCAGAGCTGACCAACTCGAGAACGGTTAGAGATAGACCAATTCTGCGAACGCCAATCGATTCAGAATGGCCGAATTAGTATATACTGAGAATTTGAACGGAAAAAATCAACGGACAAAAAAGTCGAGTATATTATTTATTTCCTTATTTATTTACCATACATAATTTTTTGCACTTTTTTATTTTTCATTTTTTTATTTCAAATATTTGTCCTCTAACGTATTTTGACGTGCTGATTACGAATCTTTGAACGAAAATGTCGAAAACTCATCAAAACTATTTTTGGCGCCAAAAAAACCATTTGAAGACTGAATCAGAGCTGACCAACTCGAGAACGGTTAGAGATAGACCAATTCTGCAAACGCCAATCGATTCAGAATTGTCAAATTAGTATAGATTGTGAATTTCGAGTCAATGGAAAAAAATTAAAATTACTCGAAAAAAATTGAAAGGGGGTTACCCCTAAAAATCATGAAAAATACCAAGTTGTCACATCGACTTGAAATTTGCACTATATACGTGAAATTTCATGCTCATTCCAAAAATGTATGATTTTTATATGCTCAGATAAGTCAGATATAAGATTTAGCCGGAAAGAGTGTTTAAGGTAGAAGATCCAATTTTATGATATTTTTTATTTTTAATTTTTCGAATTTCAAATTTTTGTCCTCCAACGAATTTTGACGTGATGATTCCGAATCTTTGAACGAAAATGTCGAAAACTCATCAGAAATATTTTTGGCGCCAATAAAACCATTTGAAAACTGAATCAGAGCTGACCAACTCGAGAACGGTTAGAGATAGACCAATTCTGCGAACGCCAATCGATTCAGAATGGCCGAATTAGTATATACTGAGAATTTGAACGGAAAAAATCAACGGACAAAAAAGTCGAGTATATTATTTATTTCCTTATTTATTTACCATACATAATTTTTTGCACTTTTTTATTTTTCATTTTTTTATTTCAAATATTTGTCCTCTTACGTATTTTGACGTGCTGATTACGAATCTTTGAACGAAAATGTCGAAAACTCATCAAAACTATTTTTGGCGCCAAAAAAACCATTTGAAGACTGAATCAGAGCTGACCAACTCGAGAACGGTTAGAGATAGACCAATTCTGCAAACGCCAATCGATTCAGAATTGTCAAATTAGTATAGATTGTGAATTTCGAGTCAATGGAAAAAATTTAAAATTACTCGAAAAAAATTGAAAGGGGGTTACCCCTAAAAATCATGAAAAATACCAAGTTGTCACATCGACTTGAAATTTGCACTATATACGTGAAATTTCATGCTCATTCCAAAAATGTATGATTTTTATATGCTCAGATAAGTCAGATATAAGATTTAGCCGGAAAGAGTGTTTAAGGTAGAAGATCCAATTTTATGAGATTTTTTATTTTTCATTTTTCGAATTTCCAATTTTTGTCCTCCAACGAATTTTGACGTGCTGATTCCGAATCTATGAACGAAAATGTCGAAAATTCATCAGAAATATTTTTGGCGCCAATAAAACCATTTGAAAACTGAATCAGAGCTGACCAACTCGAGAACGGTTAGAGATAGACCAATTCTGCGAACGCCAATCGATTCAGAATGGCCGAATTAGTATATACTGAGAATTTGAACGGAAAAAATCGACGGACAAAAAAGTCGAGTATATTATTTATTTCCTTATTTATTTACCATACATAATTTTTTGCACTTTTTTATTTTTCATTTTTTTTATTTCAAATATTTGTCCTCTAACGTATTTTGACGTGCTGATTACGAATCTTTGAACGAAAATGTCGAAAACTCATCAAAACTATTTTTGGCGCCAAAAAAACCATTTGAAGACTGAATCAGAGCTGACCAACTCGAGAACGGTTAGAGATAGACCAATTCTGCGAACGCCAATCGATTCAGAAGGGCCGAATTAGTATATACCGAGAATCGACGGACAAAAAAGTGGAGTATATTATTTATTTCCTTATTTATTTACCATACATCATTTTTTGCAGTTTTTTATTTTTCATTTTTTTAATTTCAAATATTTGTCCTCTAACGTATTTTGACGTGCTGATTACGAATCTTTGAACGAAAATGTCGAAAACTCATCAAAACTATTTTTGGCGCCAAAAAAACCATTTGAAGACTGAATCAGAGCTGACCAACTCGAGAACGGTTAGAGATAGACAAATTCTGCAAACGCCAATCGATTCAGAATTGTCAAATTAGTATAGATTGTGAATTTCGAGTCAATGGAAAAAATTTAAAATTACTCGAAAAAAATTGAAAGGGGGTTACCCCTAAAAATCATGAAAAATACCAAGTTGTCACATCGACTTGAAATTTGCACTATATACGTGAAATTTCATGCTCATTCCAAAAATGTATGATTTTTATATGCTCGGATAAGTCAGATATAAGATTTACCCGGAAAGAGTGTTTAAGGTAGAAGATCCAATTTTATGAGATTTTTTATTTTTCATTTTTCGAATTTCAAATTTTTGTCCTCCAACGAATTTTGACGTGCTGATTCCGAATCTTTGAACGAAAATGTCGAAAACTCATCAGAAATATTTTTGGCGCCAATAAAACCATTTGAAAACTGAATCAGAGCTGACCAACTCGAGAACGGTCAGAGATAGACCAATTCTGCGAACGCCAATCGATTCAGAATTGCCGAATTAGTATATACTGAGAATTTGAACGGAAAAAATCGACGGACAAAAAAGTCGAGTATATTATTTATTTCCTTATTTATTTACCATACATAATTTTTTGCACTTTTTTATTTTTCATTTTTTTTATTTCAAATATTTGTCCTCTAACGTATTTTGACGTGCTGATTACGAATCTTTGAACGAAAATGTCGAAAACTCATCAAAACTATTTTTGGCGCCAAAAAAACCATTTGAAGACTAAATCAGAGCTGACCAACTCGAGAACGGTTAGAGATAGACCAATTCTGCAAACGCCAATCGATTCAGAATTGTCAAATTAGTATAGATTGTGAATTTCGAGACAATGGAAAAAATTTAAAATTACTCGAAAAAAATTGAAAGGGGGTTACCCCTAAAAATCATGAAAAATACCAAGTTGTCACATCGACTTGAAATTTGCACTATATACGTGAAATTTCATGCTCATTCTAAAAATGTATGATTTTTATTTGCTCGGATAAGTCAGATATAAGATTTACCCGGAAAGAGTGTTTAAGGTAGAAGATCCAATTTTATGAGATTTTTTATTTTTCATTTTTCGAATTTCAAATTTTTGTCCTCCAACGAATTTTGACGTGCTGATTCCGAATCTTTGAACGAAAATGTCGAAAACTAATCAGAAATATTTTTGGCGCCAATAAAACCATTTGAAAACTGAATCAGAGCTGACCAACTCGAGAACGGTTAGAGATAGACCAATTCTGCGAACGCCAATCGATTCAGAATTGCCGAATTAGTATATACTGAGAATTTGAACGGAAAAAATCGACGGACAAAAAAGTCGAGTATATTATTTATTTCCTTATTTATTTACCATACATAATTTTTTGCACTTTTTTATTTTTCATTTTTTTATTTCAAATATTTGTCCTCTAACGTATTTTGACGTGCTGATTACGAATCTTTGAACGAAAATGTCGAAAACTCATCAAAACTATTTTTGGCGCCAAAAAAACCATTTGAAGACTGAATCAGAGCTGACCAACTCGAGAACGGTTAGAGATAGACCAATTCTGCAAACGCCAATCGATTCAGAATTGTCAAATTAGTATAGATTGTGAATTTCGAGTCAATGGAAAAAAATTAAAATTACTCGAAAAAAATTGAAAGGGGGTTACCCCTAAAAATCATGAAAAATACCAAGTTGTCACATCGACTTGAAATTTGCACTATATACGTGAAATTTCATGCTCATTCCAAAAATGTATGATTTTTATATGCTCAGATAAGTCAGATATAAGATTTAGCCGGAAAGAGTGTTTAAGGTAGAAGATCCAATTTTATGATATTTTTTATTTTTAATTTTTCGAATTTCAAATTTTTGTCCTCCAACGAATTTTGACGTGATGATTCCGAATCTTTGAACGAAAATGTCGAAAACTCATCAGAAATATTTTTGGCGCCAATAAAACCATTTGAAAACTGAATCAGAGCTGACCAACTCGAGAACGGTTAGAGATAGACCAATTCTGCGAACGCCAATCGATTCAGAATGGCCGAATTAGTATATACTGAGAATTTGAACGGAAAAAATCAACGGACAAAAAAGTCGAGTATATTATTTATTTCCTTATTTATTTACCATACATAATTTTTTGCACTTTTTTATTTTTCATTTTTTTTATTTCAAATATTTGTCCTCTTACGTATTTTGACGTGCTGATTACGAATCTTTGAACGAAAATGTCGAAAACTCATCAAAACTATTTTTGGCGCCAAAAAAACCATTTGAAGACTGAATCAGAGCTGACCAACTCGAGAACGGTTAGAGATAGACCAATTCTGCAAACGCCAATCGATTCAGAATTGTCAAATTAGTATAGATTGTGAATTTCGAGTCAATGGAAAAAATTTAAAATTACTCGAAAAAAATTGAAAGGGGGTTACCCCTAAAAATCATGAAAAATACCAAGTTGTCACATCGACTTGAAATTTGCACTATATACGTGAAATTTCATGCTCATTCCAAAAATGTATGATTTTTATATGCTCAGATAAGTCAGATATAAGATTTAGCCGGAAAGAGTGTTTAAGGTAGAAGATCCAATTTTATGAGATTTTTTATTTTTCATTTTTCGAATTTCCAATTTTTGTCCTCCAACGAATTTTGACGTGCTGATTCCGAATCTTTGAACGAAAATGTCGAAAATTCATCAGAAATATTTTTGGCGCCAATAAAACCATTTGAAAACTGAATCAGAGCTGACCAACTCGAGAACGGTTAGAGATAGACCAATTCTGCGAACGCCAATCGATTCAGAATGGCCGAATTAGTATATACTGAGAATTTGAACGGAAAAAATCGACGGACAAAAAAGTCGAGTATATTATTTATTTCCTTATTTATTTACCATACATAATTTTTTGCACTTTTTTATTTTTCATTTTTTTATTTCAAATATTTGTCCTCTAACGTATTTTGACGTGCTGATTACGAATCTTTGAACGAAAATGTCGAAAACTCATCAAAACTATTTTTGGCGCCAAAAAAACCATTTGAAGACTGAATCAGAGCTGACCAACTCGAGAACGGTTAGAGATAGACCAATTCTGCAAACGCCAATCGATTCAGAATTGTCAAATTAGTATAGATTGTGAATTTCGAGTCAATGGAAAAAATTTAAAATTACTCGAAAAAAATTGAAAGGGGGTTACCCCTAAAAATCATGAAAAATACCAAGTTGTCACATCGACTTGAAATTTGCACTATATACGTGAAATTTCATGCTCATTCCAAAAATGTATGATTTTTATATGCTCAGATAAGTCAGATATAAGATTTAGCCGGAAAGAGTGTTTAAGGTAGAAGATCCAATTTTATGATATTTTTTATTTTTAATTTTTCGAATTTCAAATTTTTGTCCTCCAACGAATTTTGACGTGATGATTCCGAATCTTTGAACGAAAATGTCGAAAACTCATCAGAAATATTTTTGGCGCCAATAAAACCATTTGAAAACTGAATCAGAGCTGACCAACTCGAGAACGGTTAGAGATAGACCAATTCTGCGAACGCCAATCGATTCAGAATGGCCGAATTAGTATATACTGAGAATTTGAACGGAAAAAATCAACGGACAAAAAAGTCGAGTATATTATTTATTTCCTTATTTATTTACCATACATAATTTTTTGCACTTTTTTATTTTTCATTTTTTTTATTTCAAATATTTGTCCTCTTACGTATTTTGACGTGCTGATTACGAATCTTTGAACGAAAATGTCGAAAACTCATCAAAACTATTTTTGGCGCCAAAAAAACCATTTGAAGACTGAATCAGAGCTGACCAACTCGAGAACGGTTAGAGATAGACCAATTCTGCAAACGCCAATCGATTCAGAAGGGCCGAATTAGTATATACTGAGAATCGACGGACAAAAAAGTGGAGTATATTATTTATTTCCTTATTTATTTACCATACATCATTTTTTGCAGTTTTTTATTTTTCATTTTTTTAATTTCAAATATTTGTCCTCTAACGTATTTTGACGTGCTGATTACGAATCTTTCAACGAAAATGTCGAAAACTCATCAAAACTATTTTTGGCGCCAAAAAAACCATTTGAAAACTGATTCAGAGCTGACCAACTCGAGTACGGTTAGAGATAGACAAATTCTGCAAACGCCAATCGATTCAGAATTGTCAAATTAGTATAGATTGTGAATTTCGAGACAATGGAAAAAATTTAAAATTACTCGAAAAAAATTGAAAGGGGGTTACCCCTAAAAATCATGAAAAATACCAAGTTGTCACATCGACTTGAAATTTGCACTATATACGTGAAATTTCATGCTCATTCTAAAAATGTATGATTTTTATTTGCTCGGATAAGTCAGATATAAGATTTACCCGGAAAGAGTGTTTAAGGTAGAAGATCCAATTTTATGAGATTTTTTATTTTTCATTTTTCGAATTTCAAATTTTTGTCCTCCAACGAATTTTGACGTGCTGATTCCGAATCTTTGAACGAAAATGTCGAAAACTAATCAGAAATATTTTTGGCGCCAATAAAACCATTTGAAAACTGAATCAGAGCTGACCAACTCGAGAACGGTTAGAGATAGACCAATTCTGCGAACGCCAATCGATTCAGAATTGCCGAATTAGTATATACTGAGAATTTGAACGGAAAAAATCGACGGACAAAAAAGTCGAGTATATTATTTATTTCCTTATTTATTTACCATACATAATTTTTTGCACTTTTTTATTTTTCATTTTTTTTATTTCAAATATTTGTCCTCTAACGTATTTTGACGTGCTGATTACGAATCTTTGAACGAAAATGTCGAAAACTCATCAAAACTATTTTTGGCGCCAAAAAAACCATTTGAAGACTGAATCAGAGCTGACCAACTCGAGAACGGTTAGAGATAGACCAATTCTGCAAACGCCAATCGATTCAGAATTGTCAAATTAGTATAGATTGTGAATTTCGAGTCAATGGAAAAAATTTAAAATTACTCGAAAAAAATTGAAAGGGGGTTACCCCTAAAAATCATGAAAAATACCAAGTTGTCACATCGACTTGAAATTTGCACTATATACGTGAAATTTCATGCTCATTCCAAAAATGTATGATTTTTATATGCTCAGATAAGTCAGATATAAGATTTAGCCGGAAAGAGTGTTTAAGGTAGAAGATCCAATTTTATGAGATTTTTTATTTTTCATTTTTCGAATTTCCAATTTTTGTCCTCCAACGAATTTTGACGTGCTGATTCCGAATCTTTGAACGAAAATGTCGAAAATTCATCAGAAATATTTTTGGCGCCAATAAAACCATTTGAAAACTGAATCAGAGCTGACCAACTCGAGAACGGTTAGAGATAGACCAATTCTGCGAACGCCAATCGATTCAGAATGGCCGAATTAGTATATACTGAGAATTTGAACGGAAAAAATCGACGGACAAAAAAGTCGAGTATATTATTTATTTCCTTATTTATTTACCATACATAATTTTTTGCACTTTTTTATTTTTCATTTTTTTATTTCAAATATTTGTCCTCTAACGTATTTTGACGTGCTGATTACGAATCTTTGAACGAAAATGTCGAAAACTCATCAAAACTATTTTTGGCGCCAAAAAAACCATTTGAAGACTGAATCAGAGCTGACCAACTCGAGAACGGTTAGAGATAGACCAATTCTGCAAACGCCAATCGATTCAGAATTGTCAAATTAGTATAGATTGTGAATTTCGAGTCAATGGAAAAAATTTAAAATTACTCGAAACAAATTGAAAGGGGGTGACCCCTAAAAATCATGAAAAATACCAAGTTGTCACATCGACTTGAAATTTGCACTATATACGTGAAATTTCATGCTCATTCCAAAAATGTATGATTTTTATATGCTCAGATAAGTCAGATATAAGATTTAGCCGGAAAGAGTGTTTAAGGTAGAAGATCCAATTTTATGAGATTTTTTATTTTTCATTTTTCGAATTTCCAATTTTTGTCCTCCAACGAATTTTGACGTGCTGATTCCGAATCTTTGAACGAAAATGTCGAAAATTCATCAGAAATATTTTTGGCGCCAATAAAACCATTTGAAAACTGAATCAGAGCTGACCAACTCGAGAACGGTTAGAGATAGACCAATTCTGCGAACGCCAATCGATTCAGAATGGCCGAATTAGTATATACTGAGAATTTGAACGGAAAAAATCGACGGACAAAAAAGTCGAGTATATTATTTATTTCCTTATTTATTTACCATACATAATTTTTTGCACTTTTTTATTTTTCATTTTTTTATTTCAAATATTTGTCCTCTAACGTATTTTGACGTGCTGATTACGAATCTTTGAACGAAAATGTCGAAAACTCATCAAAACTATTTTTGGCGCCAAAAAAACCATTTGAAGACTGAATCAGAGCTGACCAACTCGAGAACGGTTAGAGATAGACCAATTCTGCAAACGCCAATCGATTCAGAATTGTCAAATTAGTATAGATTGTGAATTTCGAGTCAATGGAAAAAAATTAAAATTACTCGAAAAAAATTGAAAGGGGGTTACCCCTAAAAATCATGAAAAATACCAAGTTGTCACATCGACTTGAAATTTGCACTATATACGTGAAATTTCATGCTCATTCCAAAAATGTATGATTTTTATATGCTCAGATAAGTCAGATATAAGATTTAGCCGGAAAGAGTGTTTAAGGTAGAAGATCCAATTTTATGATATTTTTTATTTTTAATTTTTCGAATTTCAAATTTTTGTCCTCCAACGAATTTTGACGTGATGATTCCGAATCTTTGAACGAAAATGTCGAAAACTCATCAGAAATATTTTTGGCGCCAATAAAACCATTTGAAAACTGAATCAGAGCTGACCAACTCGAGAACGGTTAGAGATAGACCAATTCTGCGAACGCCAATCGATTCAGAATGGCCGAATTAGTATATACTGAGAATTTGAACGGAAAAAATCAACGGACAAAAAAGTCGAGTATATTATTTATTTCCTTATTTATTTACCATACATAATTTTTTGCACTTTTTTATTTTTCATTTTTTTATTTCAAATATTTGTCCTCTAACGTATTTTGACGTGCTGATTACGAATCTTTGAACGAAAATGTCGAAAACTCATCAAAACTATTTTTGGCGCCAAAAAAACCATTTGAAGACTGAATCAGAGCTGACCAACTCGAGAACGGTTAGAGATAGACCAATTCTGCAAACGCCAATCGATTCAGAATTGTCAAATTAGTATAGATTGTGAATTTCGAGTCAATGGAAAAAAATTAAAATTACTCGAAAAAAATTGAAAGGGGGTTACCCCTAAAAATCATGAAAAATACCAAGTTGTCACATCGACTTGAAATTTGCACTATATACGTGAAATTTCATGCTCATTCCAAAAATGTATGATTTTTATATGCTCAGATAAGTCAGATATAAGATTTAGCCGGAAAGAGTGTTTAAGGTAGAAGATCCAATTTTATGATATTTTTTATTTTTAATTTTTCGAATTTCAAATTTTTGTCCTCCAACGAATTTTGACGTGATGATTCCGAATCTTTGAACGAAAATGTCGAAAACTCATCAGAAATATTTTTGGCGCCAATAAAACCATTTGAAAACTGAATCAGAGCTGACCAACTCGAGAACGGTTAGAGATAGACCAATTCTGCGAACGCCAATCGATTCAGAATGGCCGAATTAGTATATACTGAGAATTTGAACGGAAAAAATCAACGGACAAAAAAGTCGAGTATATTATTTATTTCCTTATTTATTTACCATACATAATTTTTTGCACTTTTTTATTTTTCATTTTTTTATTTCAAATATTTGTCCTCTTACGTATTTTGACGTGCTGATTACGAATCTTTGAACGAAAATGTCGAAAACTCATCAAAACTATTTTTGGCGCCAAAAAAACCATTTGAAGACTGAATCAGAGCTGACCAACTCGAGAACGGTTAGAGATAGACCAATTCTGCAAACGCCAATCGATTCAGAATTGTCAAATTAGTATAGATTGTGAATTTCGAGTCAATGGAAAAAATTTAAAATTACTCGAAAAAAATTGAAAGGGGGTTACCCCTAAAAATCATGAAAAATACCAAGTTGTCACATCGACTTGAAATTTGCACTATATACGTGAAATTTCATGCTCATTCCAAAAATGTATGATTTTTATATGCTCAGATAAGTCAGATATAAGATTTAGCCGGAAAGAGTGTTTAAGGTAGAAGATCCAATTTTATGAGATTTTTTATTTTTCATTTTTCGAATTTCCAATTTTTGTCCTCCAACGAATTTTGACGTGCTGATTCCGAATCTATGAACGAAAATGTCGAAAATTCATCAGAAATATTTTTGGCGCCAATAAAACCATTTGAAAACTGAATCAGAGCTGACCAACTCGAGAACGGTTAGAGATAGACCAATTCTGCGAACGCCAATCGATTCAGAATGGCCGAATTAGTATATACTGAGAATTTGAACGGAAAAAATCGACGGACAAAAAAGTCGAGTATATTATTTATTTCCTTATTTATTTACCATACATAATTTTTTGCACTTTTTTATTTTTCATTTTTTTTATTTCAAATATTTGTCCTCTAACGTATTTTGACGTGCTGATTACGAATCTTTGAACGAAAATGTCGAAAACTCATCAAAACTATTTTTGGCGCCAAAAAAACCATTTGAAGACTGAATCAGAGCTGACCAACTCGAGAACGGTTAGAGATAGACCAATTCTGCGAACGCCAATCGATTCAGAAGGGCCGAATTAGTATATACCGAGAATCGACGGACAAAAAAGTGGAGTATATTATTTATTTCCTTATTTATTTACCATACATCATTTTTTGCAGTTTTTTATTTTTCATTTTTTTAATTTCAAATATTTGTCCTCTAACGTATTTTGACGTGCTGATTACGAATCTTTGAACGAAAATGTCGAAAACTCATCAAAACTATTTTTGGCGCCAAAAAAACCATTTGAAGACTGAATCAGAGCTGACCAACTCGAGAACGGTTAGAGATAGACAAATTCTGCAAACGCCAATCGATTCAGAATTGTCAAATTAGTATAGATTGTGAATTTCGAGTCAATGGAAAAAATTTAAAATTACTCGAAAAAAATTGAAAGGGGGTTACCCCTAAAAATCATGAAAAATACCAAGTTGTCACATCGACTTGAAATTTGCACTATATACGTGAAATTTCATGCTCATTCCAAAAATGTATGATTTTTATATGCTCGGATAAGTCAGATATAAGATTTACCCGGAAAGAGTGTTTAAGGTAGAAGATCCAATTTTATGAGATTTTTTATTTTTCATTTTTCGAATTTCAAATTTTTGTCCTCCAACGAATTTTGACGTGCTGATTCCGAATCTTTGAACGAAAATGTCGAAAACTCATCAGAAATATTTTTGGCGCCAATAAAACCATTTGAAAACTGAATCAGAGCTGACCAACTCGAGAACGGTCAGAGATAGACCAATTCTGCGAACGCCAATCGATTCAGAATTGCCGAATTAGTATATACTGAGAATTTGAACGGAAAAAATCGACGGACAAAAAAGTCGAGTATATTATTTATTTCCTTATTTATTTACCATACATAATTTTTTGCACTTTTTTATTTTTCATTTTTTTTATTTCAAATATTTGTCCTCTAACGTATTTTGACGTGCTGATTACGAATCTTTGAACGAAAATGTCGAAAACTCATCAAAACTATTTTTGGCGCCAAAAAAACCATTTGAAGACTAAATCAGAGCTGACCAACTCGAGAACGGTTAGAGATAGACCAATTCTGCAAACGCCAATCGATTCAGAATTGTCAAATTAGTATAGATTGTGAATTTCGAGACAATGGAAAAAATTTAAAATTACTCGAAAAAAATTGAAAGGGGGTTACCCCTAAAAATCATGAAAAATACCAAGTTGTCACATCGACTTGAAATTTGCACTATATACGTGAAATTTCATGCTCATTCTAAAAATGTATGATTTTTATTTGCTCGGATAAGTCAGATATAAGATTTACCCGGAAAGAGTGTTTAAGGTAGAAGATCCAATTTTATGAGATTTTTTATTTTTCATTTTTCGAATTTCAAATTTTTGTCCTCCAACGAATTTTGACGTGCTGATTCCGAATCTTTGAACGAAAATGTCGAAAACTAATCAGAAATATTTTTGGCGCCAATAAAACCATTTGAAAACTGAATCAGAGCTGACCAACTCGAGAACGGTTAGAGATAGACCAATTCTGCGAACGCCAATCGATTCAGAATTGCCGAATTAGTATATACTGAGAATTTGAACGGAAAAAATCGACGGACAAAAAAGTCGAGTATATTATTTATTTCCTTATTTATTTACCATACATAATTTTTTGCACTTTTTTATTTTTCATTTTTTTATTTCAAATATTTGTCCTCTAACGTATTTTGACGTGCTGATTACGAATCTTTGAACGAAAATGTCGAAAACTCATCAAAACTATTTTTGGCGCCAAAAAAACCATTTGAAGACTGAATCAGAGCTGACCAACTCGAGAACGGTTAGAGATAGACCAATTCTGCAAACGCCAATCGATTCAGAATTGTCAAATTAGTATAGATTGTGAATTTCGAGTCAATGGAAAAAAATTAAAATTACTCGAAAAAAATTGAAAGGGGGTTACCCCTAAAAATCATGAAAAATACCAAGTTGTCACATCGACTTGAAATTTGCACTATATACGTGAAATTTCATGCTCATTCCAAAAATGTATGATTTTTATATGCTCAGATAAGTCAGATATAAGATTTAGCCGGAAAGAGTGTTTAAGGTAGAAGATCCAATTTTATGATATTTTTTATTTTTAATTTTTCGAATTTCAAATTTTTGTCCTCCAACGAATTTTGACGTGATGATTCCGAATCTTTGAACGAAAATGTCGAAAACTCATCAGAAATATTTTTGGCGCCAATAAAACCATTTGAAAACTGAATCAGAGCTGACCAACTCGAGAACGGTTAGAGATAGACCAATTCTGCGAACGCCAATCGATTCAGAATGGCCGAATTAGTATATACTGAGAATTTGAACGGAAAAAATCAACGGACAAAAAAGTCGAGTATATTATTTATTTCCTTATTTATTTACCATACATAATTTTTTGCACTTTTTTATTTTTCATTTTTTTTATTTCAAATATTTGTCCTCTTACGTATTTTGACGTGCTGATTACGAATCTTTGAACGAAAATGTCGAAAACTCATCAAAACTATTTTTGGCGCCAAAAAAACCATTTGAAGACTGAATCAGAGCTGACCAACTCGAGAACGGTTAGAGATAGACCAATTCTGCAAACGCCAATCGATTCAGAATTGTCAAATTAGTATAGATTGTGAATTTCGAGTCAATGGAAAAAATTTAAAATTACTCGAAAAAAATTGAAAGGGGGTTACCCCTAAAAATCATGAAAAATACCAAGTTGTCACATCGACTTGAAATTTGCACTATATACGTGAAATTTCATGCTCATTCCAAAAATGTATGATTTTTATATGCTCAGATAAGTCAGATATAAGATTTAGCCGGAAAGAGTGTTTAAGGTAGAAGATCCAATTTTATGAGATTTTTTATTTTTCATTTTTCGAATTTCCAATTTTTGTCCTCCAACGAATTTTGACGTGCTGATTCCGAATCTTTGAACGAAAATGTCGAAAATTCATCAGAAATATTTTTGGCGCCAATAAAACCATTTGAAAACTGAATCAGAGCTGACCAACTCGAGAACGGTTAGAGATAGACCAATTCTGCGAACGCCAATCGATTCAGAATGGCCGAATTAGTATATACTGAGAATTTGAACGGAAAAAATCGACGGACAAAAAAGTCGAGTATATTATTTATTTCCTTATTTATTTACCATACATAATTTTTTGCACTTTTTTATTTTTCATTTTTTTATTTCAAATATTTGTCCTCTAACGTATTTTGACGTGCTGATTACGAATCTTTGAACGAAAATGTCGAAAACTCATCAAAACTATTTTTGGCGCCAAAAAAACCATTTGAAGACTGAATCAGAGCTGACCAACTCGAGAACGGTTAGAGATAGACCAATTCTGCAAACGCCAATCGATTCAGAATTGTCAAATTAGTATAGATTGTGAATTTCGAGTCAATGGAAAAAATTTAAAATTACTCGAAAAAAATTGAAAGGGGGTTACCCCTAAAAATCATGAAAAATACCAAGTTGTCACATCGACTTGAAATTTGCACTATATACGTGAAATTTCATGCTCATTCCAAAAATGTATGATTTTTATATGCTCAGATAAGTCAGATATAAGATTTAGCCGGAAAGAGTGTTTAAGGTAGAAGATCCAATTTTATGATATTTTTTATTTTTAATTTTTCGAATTTCAAATTTTTGTCCTCCAACGAATTTTGACGTGATGATTCCGAATCTTTGAACGAAAATGTCGAAAACTCATCAGAAATATTTTTGGCGCCAATAAAACCATTTGAAAACTGAATCAGAGCTGACCAACTCGAGAACGGTTAGAGATAGACCAATTCTGCGAACGCCAATCGATTCAGAATGGCCGAATTAGTATATACTGAGAATTTGAACGGAAAAAATCAACGGACAAAAAAGTCGAGTATATTATTTATTTCCTTATTTATTTACCATACATAATTTTTTGCACTTTTTTATTTTTCATTTTTTTTATTTCAAATATTTGTCCTCTTACGTATTTTGACGTGCTGATTACGAATCTTTGAACGAAAATGTCGAAAACTCATCAAAACTATTTTTGGCGCCAAAAAAACCATTTGAAGACTGAATCAGAGCTGACCAACTCGAGAACGGTTAGAGATAGACCAATTCTGCAAACGCCAATCGATTCAGAAGGGCCGAATTAGTATATACTGAGAATCGACGGACAAAAAAGTGGAGTATATTATTTATTTCCTTATTTATTTACCATACATCATTTTTTGCAGTTTTTTATTTTTCATTTTTTTAATTTCAAATATTTGTCCTCTAACGTATTTTGACGTGCTGATTACGAATCTTTCAACGAAAATGTCGAAAACTCATCAAAACTATTTTTGGCGCCAAAAAAACCATTTGAAAACTGATTCAGAGCTGACCAACTCGAGTACGGTTAGAGATAGACAAATTCTGCAAACGCCAATCGATTCAGAATTGTCAAATTAGTATATATTGTGAATTTCGAGTCAATGGAAAAAATTTAAAATTACTCGAAAAAAATTGAAAGGGCCCTAAAAATCATGAAAAATACCAAGTTGTCACATCGACTTGAAATTTGCACTATATACGTGAAATTTCATGCTCACTCCAAAAATGTATGATTTTTATATGCTCAGATAAGTCAGATATAAGATTTAGCCGGAAAGAGTTTAAGGTAGAAGATCAAATTTTATGAGATTTTTTATTTTTCATTTTTCGAATTTCAAATTTTTGTCCTCCGACGAATTTTGACGTGATGATTCCGAATCTTTGAACGAAAATGTCGAAAACTCATCAGAAATATTTTTGGCGCCAATAAAACCATTTGAAAACTGAATCAGAGCTGACCAACTCGAGAACGGTTAGAGATAGACCAATTCTGCGAACGCCAATCGATTCAGAATGGCCGAATTAGTATATACTGAGAATTTGAACGGAAAAAATCGACGGACAAAAAAGTCGAGTATATTATTTATTTACCATACATAATTTTTTGCACTTTTTTATTTTTCATTTTTTTTATTTCAAATATTTGTCCTCCAACGTATTTTGACGTGCTGATTACGAATCTTTGAACGAAAATGTCGAAAACTCATCAAAACTATTTTTGGCGCCAAAAAAACCATTTGAAGACTGAATCAGAGCTGACCAACTCGAGAACGGTTAGAGATAGACCAATTCTTCAAACGCCAATCGATTCAGAATTGTCAAATTAGTATAGATTGTGAATTTCGAGTCAATCGAAAAAATTTAAAATTACTCGAAAAAAATTGAAAGGGGGTTACCCCTAAAAATCATGAAAAATACCAAGTTGTCACATCGACTTGAAATTTGCACTATATACGTGAAATTTCATGCTCATTCCAAAAATGTATGATTTTTATATGCTCAGATAAGTCAGATATAAGATTTAGCCGGAAAGAGTGTTTAAGGTAGAAGATCCAATTTTATGATATTTTTTATTTTTAATTTTTCGAATTTCAAATTTTTGTCCTCCAACGAATTTTGACGTGCTGATTCCGAATCTTTGAACGAAAATGTCGAAAACTCATCAGAAATATTTTTGGCGCCAATAAAACCATTTGAAAACTGAATCAGAGCTGACCAACTCGAGAACGGTTAGAGATAGACCAATTCTGCGAACGCCAATCGATTCAGAATGGCCGAATTAGTATATACTGAGAATTTAAACGGAAAAAATCGACGGACAAAAAAGTCGAGTATATTATTTATTTCCTTATTTATTTACCATACATAATTTTTTGCACTTTTTTATTTTTCATTTTTTTTATTTCAAATATTTGTCCTCCAACGTATTTTGACGTGCTGATTACGAATCTTTGAACGAAAATGTCGAAAACTCATCAAAACTATTTTTGGCGCCAAAAAAACCATTTGAAGACTGAATCAGAGCTGACCAACTCGAGAACGGTTAGAGATAGACCAATTCTGCAAACGCCAATCGATTCAGAATTGTCAAATTAGTATAGATTGTGAATTTCGAGTCAATGGAAAAAATTTAAAATTACTCGAAAAAAATTGAAAGGGGGTTACCCCTAAAAATCATGAAAAATACCAAGTTGTCACATCGACTTGAAATTTGCACTATATACGTGAAATTTCATGCTCATTCCAAAAATGTATGATTTTTATATGCTCAGATAAGTCAGATATAAGATTTAGCCGGAAAGAGTTTAAGGTAGAAGATCAAATTTTATGAGATTTTTTATTTTTCATTTTTCGAATTTCAAATTTTTGTCCTCCGACGAATTTTGACGTGATGATTCCGAATCTTTGAACGAAAATGTCGAAAACTCATCAGAAATATTTTTGGCGCCAATAAAACCATTTGAAAACTGAATCAGAGCTGACCAACTCGAGAACGGTTAGAGATAGACCAATTCTGCGAACGCCAATCGATTCAGAATGGCCGAATTAGTATATACTGAGAATTTAAACGGAAAAAATCGACGGACAAAAAAGTCGAGTATATTATTTATTTCCTTATTTATTTACCATACATAATTTTTTGCACTTTTTTATTTTTCATTTTTTTTATTTCAAATATTTGTCCTCCAACGTATTTTGACGTGCTGATTACGAATCTTTGAACGAAAATGTCGAAAACTCATCAAAACTATTTTTGGCGCCAAAAAAACCATTTGAAGACTGAATCAGAGCTGACCAACTCGAGAACGGTTAGAGATAGACCAATTCTGCAAACGCCAATCGATTCAGAATTGTCAAATTAGTATAGATTGTGAATTTCGAGTCAATGGAAAAAATTTAAAATTACTCGAAAAAAATTGAAAGGGGGTTACCCCTAAAAATCATGAAAAATACCAAGTTGTCACATCGACTTGCAATTTGCACTATATACGTGAAATTTCATGCTCATTCCAAAAATGTATGATTTTTATATGCTCAGATAAGTCAGATATAAGATTTAGCCGGAAAGAGTGTTTAAGGTAGAAGATCCAATTTTATGAGATTTTTTATTTTTCATTTTTCGAATTTCAAATTTTTGTCCTCCAACGAATTTTGACGTGCTGAATCCGAATCTTTGAACGAAAATCTCGAAAACTCATCAGAAATATTTTTGGCGCCAATAAAACCATTTGAAAACTGAATCAGAGCTGACCAACTCGAGAACGGTTAGAGATAGACCAATTCTGCGAACGCCAATCGATTCAGAATGGCCGAATTAGTATATACTGAGAATTTGAACGGAAAAAATCGACGGACAAAAAAATATTTTGACGTGCTTGGAGAAATCTAATGCCACGTGCCACGACAATAGTTTTGTCGTATTTATCATCAGATAGCTTCCACATATGTGACGGATAAACAACCAGGTCATCAGTGGAACTGCGATAACGGAAACCATTTTGTCGATCATTCTAAGAGTTCTAGAGTTCTAGATATTTCAAAAGATTCTTGTTGATGGCTTTTTCAAAAACTAGCATCAGTGCGATAGGTATAAAGTTGCTAGGGTTTTTTCCCTTTCTTGGAGACTGGTTGTACTCACAATTTTCCGGTAAATCAAAAGCACATTTCATGAGAACGATCGGTGGAATTCAGTCAGATCCACTAGCTTTGTTGGTAAATACCCAGCAAAATGTGAAAATAATAAAATGAATAAACCCTTTTCCATGGACATATGCTGAGAAAAATATGTGAAGACATCCCAGTCAGCTGAACTGTCGTACCATATGAAACAGAGCAATGTTGTGCTGCCTGATAGAGAAAAGAGTGATGATGAGGATGTGTTACAAGAACGATGTTCCTGTGCTGATTTGTGTTATAAATTGGTGTTTTCTGAAAAAAATCATTTGACTACTTCAGATCATCTTTTTTTTTTTGTAATTCTTAATAGAATCGTTCAATAAAAAACAACAGCAATGTGTTTCCAAACAAAAGAATAAGAATAGTTTATTACGTGGAACGAGGACTTCAAACTAACGCAACAGATCGAGGTCAAGAGAGGCAATCTGAAAACTGGAATTGGAAGAATATGAAGAGAAATCTGAAAAAAAAACTGCCAATGGTGTGCGAAACTCAGTCGCCCTTGTCTGTGATTGTTGGCAGTTTTTGGTGTTTTTTGAAGGGCCATAAAACCATTTTACGCGAAAATAAAGTTAAAAATTCCATCTCGAGTAGTCAATTTACTCAATTTTCGAATTTCTGAAAGATTTTCCTACGAAAGTGACTTTCGTGCCGAATGAGAACAAAAGTGTTATTGCAATACACATATAGCGAATCACCCAGGAAATGATCTCCACTTCCGACTCATACCGGAAACGACGTTGCTATTATAGCTAGACCAACGTTCCCTTTGTCTATTCGTAATTCTGAACTCTACATTCGAACAATAACGGTTCAATTAATTATCGTTGCGTTTCGTTACAAATGTCCACAGATGTCCACAGAAGACAAGACGGGCAGGAAGAATCGTTTCAGTTTTGTGTTCAGTAGATTCATTTAAATAAGACCCTTGAGAAATATATCTATTTTTTTTTTAGTTCTGGTTCCCACAGAAATGAAAATCCCGCATTGTTCATAGAACATCATGAGAGCCGAGGTAAAGTAGATATGCAGGCTGTATACCTCAAGGAACACCTCTCGAGGCAGCGACTTCCAAAGCTTTGCCGTTTGTTGGAAGAACGAGCCCTGGAAAAGAGATATTCGGCATATCTTCAAAGTGACGGCATAAGGATATGAGTACTGAGCTTGACGGGTCCCGCTTGACGGGTCCCTCTCGATGGGACCACTAACGGTGGAACGATCGATTATAATTCGGAAGAGCATCGTCCATGAAAATATCTTTGAAACAGAGACAGATCGCTAACCTTTCTGCGGTGTTCCAGAGAAGTGAACGAGCTTGCGAGCGAAGTATCACCGACAAGACAAATGGCTTTCCTTTGAACAGAATCTAAAAGTTTCAATGTGTGTTTGGGTGCTGCACTCCATATATGGAAACAGTATTCCAGGACAGGTCCGATTTCTGCCTAAAAAATCATACAAGCATACATTTTTGACCCTTGTGGCTGTAAACAGTTCACATACGTTTACTGAAATCGGAAAAAACGATATTTTTTTATTTCCCTATCATCGCAATAATCGTGGAATTCTGATATAATTGTAACCAACGTAACAGCCAGGGTTCTGACAAAATCATTTTTTTTAATATGCTCTCAGGTGTGGAGAAAATTAGAAATGTTTCTCATCATCATTGTAATACAAATTGATATTTCAGTATGGCCAAGCTATTCATAAGGAAATAATTTTATATTTTTATACAGCTAGCTAAAATGAAATTCTAAGAAACTTTTTCAAATTACTTTTTTCGATATCTTGCCATTATCAATGTAACATTTTTCAATTTGCCGTCATACCAGCAATCACGTGACATGTGTCAAAATCGATTTTTAGGTTATCGGACATGCACAAACTTTTCCCCAGAATTATTTTTCCAAAACTCTAATAATAAACTTTTTTTCCGTATGGTACATACTTTTTGGCGGTCACTGTATGGCGTACGCCTTATTATGAGGCATCATCTCCTGAACTTTTTTGCATGAATTCTGGAACATCTCTTATCTTAAAATAGTCAGAAATGTGTTCTGCGTTTTCCACTGGACATCCAGTATGATCTTTCCAATATCGACGAAAAAAAAGCGGGGTACCGTGATACAGCAGTTTAATAATTAGGAAAACCTTTTAGACATAATAACCTGTATGAATCGATCGCTCAGACTTCATTGTTTCCACAGTGTGGTGGATTTCATTCACTGGCTTTTCAATCAGTGTGATTTCCCTCTGCATGGCGTGTTTTGCCGATGAAAGTGTAATTTCTGTAAAGTCCCTCGACTCCGAGAGTAGGGTCGGATCGGCTCGTTGGTATGCCTGCATTTTTGTAATGAACAACCATCATTTCCAATGTCCAAAGCTATGTTCATACCCAAGCCGTTGTTTCTGACCAAATTATCTTGCGTCGTTTATTCAATGATTGAAGAACTGTTGATTATAAAAACATCTGAGATACTGGCCCAGAGTATTCAGTCTTCTCGGGGCATCAACAAGTCCAAAAACCTGGTAAATCTTGACAGGTGGCTCTTTTTAACACGGCCATCAGGCGTTAAGAAAAATTGTTATTACAGCGTTTATGAACGTAAAAGGGGCATCTGATAACACTTCATGTGCGCGTCTACTTCATTTGCTCTCACGTTGCATCAATCAATATCCTTTATGTTCAGTAGCACTCCCAGAGGAGAATTTCATATTCACTATACTGTGGAACCTTGCGGTACACAGCTTAGGTAGACACACTAATGCTAAACGAGAAGAACACGTGGTGCATGATGGAGAACTTCGAAAAATCATGACATTTCCTTTGAAAAATAAACATATATCTTCATAAAGTGCTCTTTGAATATTTGATGAAAACATTAAGATGTCAAGATAGTCAAAATACCTGGATTCTAAACTAAACTCTATTTGCGTTTAATATTTTTTCTTGTATTTCTGGCCTTCTCTCTCCCGTTTCACTTATCGTTACTCCTAGATATTTGAACTCTTCAACTTCTTCAAACTCTCTTGTCCCTATTTTAATCTTCTCATGTATTGGTTTCCTTCCGAATCTCAATATTTTTTTTTCTTGGTTGATCGTAAGTCCCATTATTTCTCCTTGTTCTATGATTTCTTTCGGCATATATTTCATTACTTTTCTGGTCTTGGTAATTATGGCTATATCATCAGCGTATGCAATAATTTGTCCTCTTCCTGTCCTAAGATTCCTTTTGCTGATTTTTCTTGGAACATACTCTAAAGATAAGTTGTTGGAAGTGAGTCCCCCTGTTTTACTCCTTTATTGATTGTGAATTCCTTTGTTTCTCCTTTTTGTTCTTATTGTGATTTTAGTCGTTTTCATCGTCATTAATATCAGCTTTCTCAGTTTTTGTGGGATTTTTAACTCTCTCAGTGCTATCATGAGTTGTTTTCCTTTTATTGAGTCAAAAGCTTGTTGAAAGTCCACAAAAAGCATTTCGAGGTCTACCTTATGTTCGTGAGCTTTTTCTATCACTTGTTTTTAGTCTATGAATCGCGTCTATGGTTGATTTTCCTTGTGTAAATCCGCTTTGATATGATCCTATTAAATTTTTTTTAATACCTTCCAGCCTGGTTTGTATTATTAATGTCATTATTTTATACGCTGTGTTGAGTAGAGTTATTCCTCCTTTTTTATGGATAGTTATTATTCGTCCTGTCTCCCATTCTTCTGGCATTTTTTCCTCAGTACATATTATTTTCATTAATGTAAACATTCTCTCCTTCAACTCATTGCCGCCGTATTTTATAAATTCGATGTTAAATTTCGTCTTTTCCATTTCTACATTTCGCTATAACTCTTTCCAACTTCTCTGTGGTGGGCTCATTTAATATATTACTTTCTTCTTCATTCCTTTCTTCTTCGTCTTCTGCTTCCCTCGCTATCTGTTCATCCTCTACCGCTTCATCAGGTAATAATTATTTGTAGTATTCTATCCAAACTTCACGGTATTGTTTGTCTTCTAGTACCACTGCTACTTCTTTATTCTTTATTCCGTTTGTTTTACTTCTGCATTATTCATTTTGTTCTCTAAGTCTTCTGTAGAAACTTTTTGTATTTCTCTTTTTACTTTCCTGTTCAATTTCATGCACTTTCTCTACTATCTACAATAGCGAAGAAAATACCATCTCACAAGAAAATCTTCCGAAAAATGTCCAGGAGAAACGGAGTAAGCCAGCTAGCAAAGAGAACCACGCAATAATAATAATATTATTTTCTGTCCTACCAAAGACGATGTAGTTAAGAACACCCGCCCACACTGACGGCATATCATTAAACCCAGTCCGTTCCTGAAGACCTCCTGTTGTCCAGGCGTCCCGTTCTCGTATCGGGGATGATTGTTCTGTGCGTTTCAATAGAATAGGCTGATTACACTTGTCGTTGTCGTCGTGTCCCCTGTAATCAGCACTCATCGTCGGGGGGTATGCGGGAGCGCGCGGGAGGGTGGTTGCGGCCCACCCTGATCAAGATTAAAACTCTCAAACAAAGGTTAACTGCACGTCACTGATTACTGTCATTCATCGCGCATTATTGTTCAGAAGACTTCTTACACTTCAATTCTTCTCGGGAGACAAAACCCATACGGGAAATTTTAAATTACGAAAATCCCGAATGGGATGTTTTCGAATTGGTACAGGGAATTGCTGGAATAATAACGGGAATGGGAGGATCGTGCGAATGTATTGTCGACGTTTTCTTAGTTTTAATTTTTTTTTCAGCTTCTTTTATTGAAAGTAATCCAGTAACGACAGACAAACTCGAGCAAAAAGTGAAGAATGAATTGCAGCACTCTGAAACTCGGCACATGACATCTCGACATCATGTACTATTAGAAAAAAAATTGTTTACCAAAAAATCAGGGGTGGAACATAACAAAATTTTCATTAAAAAAATTTAATTTTTTTTGTTGTTACTTCAGAAAATATAAGATTTATCAAAAAACGATTTTGATAGGTTGAAAGATAATTAAATTCTCCACAAGAATGATTTTCAGTGATACCTTATGAAATACACTCGTTTTCTCAGAAAATTTGGTTTAACACCGACGTCACGTTTCATGCTCGCGCAAACCCGCCACTGCAAGTTCAGGCAGGGCCGAAAATTAGATTTGTCATAACTTTGCTAAAAATTACAGTAGAAGAAAAAGAAAAAGTGCATATCGTTCTTTAAGACTTCTACTTCCTCATGCAAATATAACATGTGAGTATCTGAGTACCTTAAATGTGTTTTGTCCTACTTCACATAACCTTTCTACGATATTTACGGAGGATCCGAAAGTCATAGATATTTTAGTTGATATGAAATAATTTTACTGAAGCAGGAATCAGTACCCTCTTAGGACCATATGCAACGATTTAAGACTAGTGAGACAAGTCTCACTAATACATGCCAAAGAAAAAACTGGGTTCTACTTCTGCCTCAGTTTTCAACTCACCCATAATCCCGGCAATTTCTTCAGTACATGTTGAAAATAATCGCTCATACACATCCTACATAAAAAATGAAGTATGTGATTTCAAGCTTGAGGTGTGCACTTCACAATAATGTTTTTAAATATATATATGCAGGATATGAATAAGCGATTATTTTCAACATTTATTGAAGGGAATGCTGATATTATGGGTATGTTGAAAATGAGGCAGGAGTAAAACAAAGTTTTTTTTTTTGGCATGTATAAGTAGGACCTGTCACACTACTTCAGTATTGTTGCATAGAGTCCAAAGAGGGTATGGGTTGCTGCTTCAGTATAATAATTCCATATTTACTAAATTATTCATGATTTTCAGATCATCTGCAAACATCTCCGTGAAGTGCTACAAAACACATTTTAGGTACTCAAATACTCGCATATTATATTTGCATGAGAAGGTAGGAGTCTTCAGAAACGATATAAACTTTTCCTTTTCCTTCTCCGATCATTTTTAGCAGAGTTATGACCAATCAAATATTCGGCTCCGCCATAATTATCAGCAGTGGGTAAGGGAGAACCTGAAATTTGATGTCGGCGTTCAATCACGTTTTCTGAGAAAACGAACGTTCTTCATAAGAAATTACTAGGAATAATTTTTGTGGAAAATTGAATTGTTTTTACCTTGTTCTTCCGATAAATCATATACTTTCCAAGATTACAGCAAAAATCTATTTATATATTTTTAAACGAAAAATAATTTTCCACCCCCGGAATTTTGGTGAACAATTTTTTTTCGCGTTTAACGTTGTTCCAACTACTAGCATACCAAGTTTGGTGGTGCTACAATCGATTCTTGTCTCAAAACCCAATCGTACTAGTACTGGTAATATTCTCAAATATAAACTCGACAAATCTAAGGGTGAAAGTTTTGTCATCGCCTATCGAACTTCAAATCGTGCATTTACCTATCCACCGGAGACATTTCAACTCCGACCAACGTTACGGCTACCCAATGGAGGCTATCAAGGCACGAGACCAGAAAAAGACGTGACAGCTCAGACCTGCTGGATTATCCGATGGTATGTCCGATAAGCGCGATAGACATAAAGATAGGCGCCTATTTTTCGACAACCTCCTCACTAATTCCCCCGATTGTCATCTCTACAGCGGATTCCGTCAATGTTTCGAATCGGGAATTCCTATCTGAAGACGTATCTACATAATTTCTTGCAAATTGTACGATGGCTTTGTTCGAATAGAGAGATCGACGTTTTCTCCGGGGCTGCATACAAGTGCATAGAGATTGAATTGATTGAGTTAGACAGTGAAAAGCGAAAGAGAAGGATTGTGCGTGTTTGAGACTTATCGAAAGAAAGTTAAATGTTCTGAAAGGATCTTTTATAGTTTGCAAGAATTCTCCAGTGACATGCGTCAGATGAATACATTCTATAATCCTACATATCCCACAGTATTTTCTCCAAAACCCAGAAAAAAATCATAAAGTGCTGAAAATTGGTATGCACTTAGGCTAACCCAAGTAGCACACCCATATTAGGACAATATTGGTACAATATTGTGAAAATATTGGCAAAATATTCAAATAAAAATATTGGCGAGAAAAAAATGTGAACATTCGGCGATATTAGTCCAATAATTAAAAAATAATATTGGTGCAATATTCTCGAAGCAATATTGGCCTCAAAATGTTAGGCGATATTAGTACAATATTTTGTTTCTACTTCAAGTTACCAAGTATATAGATTGACTTGTAAATGCATTGTGAGAAGCCTTATTTAATATATATTACTATGATTCAGCTGTTGTTCCATATGTGGGGTAGCGGTTCATTACCCAAGTTTAATCATGATTCATTTCAATATTGTTTATTGAATATTCGGCCAATATTCAAATTTCAATCCTAGTGGTAAATGTATTTTGTAATATTGTATCAATATTGTCTTTCAAATATTGGCGTGAAGTTTTCGTAACAATCTCAATCAATATAGGGTCCATATAATTTTTAGAATATGGATTAAAGAATATTCCACCAATGTGCTATCAAACTTGGATATACGATATTGTTTTTTATCTCTAAAATCGATATGGGAGTAATATTGAAATAGCAATATTGGAGCTAGATGCTGGAAACAATATGTAGGCAATATCGCTCTATCGATATTGGTGAAAATTATTGAACCAATATTGACCCAATATTTCATGAAACAATATATATTCAGACCAGATTGAGTCAATATTCCACCCATATTATTAATGAAATATTGTTTTTCCAATATGAACCCATATTGGTTCAATATTATTTTTACATTTACAATATACCCATATTGGCCCAATATTAAAACAAGATTCAGGAAGGTATATAGAATCAGATATAGAATCAGAAAATAAATTCTTTCATCATTTTCCGACCTAAGAACCCAAATAAATTTTCAATTGAAAGTGAAAAATGATTTAATTTCTTTGAATTGTAATTTAGTTGTGGTATACCAGTTTCATGTTATTGATGTTTAATTTAACAATTTTTCTTTGTTTGCGCGTAGGTATGTAGTTAACATAATAGTGCGAATTAGTTAGTCAGAATTCTGATGTAGTGAGTCTCATTCCAAGATACTGAGTCGGAATTACAATATTTGGAATTGGTCGAAGTTCCGACATACCTAGTCGGAACTATAATATTCCTAGATACTAAGACAGAATTCCGAGGTACTAAATCGAAAATTCAAGAAATTAAGTCGGAATTATAAAATTTCGAATAATTGAGTCTAAACTCTAAAATACCAAGTGAAATTTATAATATTCGTAGATAATAAGTCTGAACCCTGAGATAATGAGTCGGAAGACTGAGATACTAAGTAAGTATCTCAGTCTTACGAATAAGTGAGTCGATATTCCGAAACATCAAGTCGGAATTAAAATATTCCTATATAATAACTCGTGATTGTGACATACTAATTTGGAATTTCAAGAACTAAGTCGGAATGATAATATTCCTAGATAATAAGTCGGAATTCATAACTATGAAATTACGAATCGTTTTGGGTCGAAGTTCTGAGTTCTCAGTCGGGATTATAATATTAATAGATAACGAGTCAGAATTCCGAAATTCCCAATTGTAATTTCAAAATACTAAGTATGTATTATAAAATCACGAATTAGTAAGTCGGAAATTTCGAGGTACCAAGTCGGAATTACTGTTCTTAGGTACCTAGTAAGTCGAAAAATTGGCATGGCCATCCCTATGCCTTCGTATTTATGAAACATTCGGTGAATCCGCCTGGAAATGCGAAACGTATGCCGTTGTGAAATTCCAGCGACACCTTTTAAAGAAGATATCTCTAATCTGTAAAGCCAAGTTACAGTTACGGATATGACCCAGAATACAGTACCAATTTTCGACCAAACTTTGCCCCAACAAGTTTGTGTTACTTCCTCTCAATCTAGCAAACACTATGCTACTACGTCATATGGACCTGTTCGCTATAATGATAATAAATATGTTGCCGACCGAGCGAGTATCAAAGGGAGTTACACACAGGGCGATCAGTGAGCACCGACTAAATTCAATTACGTGTTATGGAGCGCTCTCGACTTACCAATTATCGAACAACGGTCCTTATTAGGTTACGCCGGGACACTATTAGGTAGAACGCTGTACGGCAAGGGTTGAAATTAGGCCTAATAGTATTTGTTTACTTGCATTATCTCTTGCGCCGCGTGTAAGGCGGGTAAATCTGTACGTAGTGAAATTATCGTAGCCAATATAGCTATTGGTCGGCGATAGTTTGACACGAAGAAAAAAATCCTTTTTTTTTACACGACCATGGTTTTGTCTTGTTTTTTAGGTAGTGTTCAAATATTTAGTTTTCCCACTATTGAAATGAAATAGTAAAATCCAAATATTTTCACCATATTGTAGAAAATATGAGGCAAACATCCTGGCTAATACCACGACGGACATTGAATTACATCTGACAGGTATTTGTGCAACGTTGTTCCAAGAAGACCCAGTTGCAATTGCTTATTGTAAGTATACAGCAAATTATCCTTACAAGCGTCTAGCGACAGCCCGGATATTTTGCTGGCGAGCATATTGACAGTATCATAACTTCCAAATTGGCAGCTTCCTTGGTCTGATTTCTCAAAAACACAATAAAAATTATTTTTTCATAGTTTTCAACAATTTGGCCTTCCTCAAAACCAGCAATTTTTCACATTTTTTTCAACCATTCAGCCTTGTTTAAAAATGTGAAAAATTGTGATTTACGGGTTTTGAGGACGCCAGAATTGTGAAAAATTACTTTTTTATGTGTTTTTGAGAAATCAGACCAAGGAAGCCAACCAGCCAAAATATCCGGGATGTCGCTAGACGCTAGTCTTCATCTGGCTGGGGAAGACCACCTGCAGACGCGTTTCGAGTTTCTTGCCGCTCGTCAGTGACAGGGTAGTTCGGACAACATTAGAGTCGTCCTGCCCCAGCCCAATAAATTATAATCCACTGTATAACTAATATTCACCCACAAATGAAGCAGCGACTTAGAGTAAAAGTCAGTCGCAGCGCCACCCGTGGGGAACCCAACAAGCAATCCTCGGTAGCAAAGACACCAGGAAGTGTGAACAGAGTTCGAGAATTTTTGCCGGAGAGTATCAAATAAATGAAATAGAAAAATCGACAATGTGGAAGTACCCTTCCCTCAAAATATTTCCACCATATGAAAAATTATTATTCCTGAGTATTCCCAAGATGGCTATAGGTTTTTGGTACTTTGACTATTCAACCTCTAATGTACTTTTTGTTTGGTTTATAACATACACTAAAAAACAGAGTGACCCATTTGAAAGCGGGCCACCTCTCTAAAACTGTTATTTATCATCCGATTCAGAAGTTTTTTTTTCAATAGATAGAGCATCAATAGTTCTAGTTGAGTGACATCAATTCGAAATGAAAAAAAAAATTTCAAGGCTTACTTCGAATTTTTTCCAAGGTCAAAAATCCAAAAAACATACTTGCGATTTTTTTAGAAAGAATTAGACGGCGCCACTGGATTCACGATATCCTCAAGTTTTATGTGAAAATTACGTAGGAATGTATCCATGGATAAAAAAGTTATAAGTGAATGGAATTTGAAAATTATGTCAATAAATCAACCCACCTCTTCAATTTCAGAACTTTCATCAAAATTCTGACTACACCATTGGATACAGAATACTTCAAAATACATCTGGTCAGAATTTTATCAAAATCTGTTCATAAATAAAAATATTATAAAATAATAACATTGGAAATTAGTGAAATTTTAGGAAAATTTTATTTTATTATTTTATAATTGTTTATCAAAATCTGTTCATAAATAAAAATATTATAAAATAATAAAATAAAATTTTCCTAAAATTTCACTAATTTCCAACGTTATTATTTTATAATATTTTTATTTATGAACAGATTTTGATAAAATTCTGACCAGATGTATTTCGAAGTATTCTGTATCCAATGGTGTAGTCAGAATTTTGATGAAAGTTCTTAAATTGAATAGGTGGTTTGATTTATTGCCATAATTTTCAAATTTTATTCACTTATAACTTTTTTATTCATGGACACATTCCTACGTAATTTTCACATAAATCGCTTGAGAATGTCGTGAATCTAGTGGCGCCGTCTAATTTTATCTAAAAAAATCGCTAGTATGTTTTTTGGATTTTTGAAAAAATTCGAAGAAGGCCTTGAAATTTTATTTTCATTTCGAATTTATGGCACTCAACTAGAACTATTGATGCTCTATCTATTGAAAAAAAACTTCTGAATCGGATAATAAATAACAGTTTTAGAGAGGTGGCTCGCTTTCAAATGGGTCACTCTGTATTGTATAGGTGAAACATATTTATTTGTTCTCACAAGTCTCGATAAACCCATTTCTCACCATTATATAAATAAAACAAATTGCATAAAATAGTTTCGTGAATACACCAAGAGCAAAATAAACATTACTATACAGGGTGTAACCTAAGTACGTTAAAATATTCAAGTGTCGTATTCCTGAGACAATTTTAAGAAAGAAGTTTAAATAAACTTGTGTCCGGAAATGCTTCGTTTCGGATATACAGGGCGTTGAAATTGAATTTTTTTGTACGCTTTTTAAAAATAACTTTTGCAAAAACCCGGGTTTTTTTTTGACGTGGGAAATCATAATTTCGTATTATTTTTCATGTAACATTTAGAGGGCGCTTTCATTATTTATTTCAAATTGCCCTAACATTTTTGACAGTAAACTTTTGGTACTTTTCTTATTCCCACACCTTTTCCAATTAAAAAAGTTATACTCCCTCAACAACGCTGGAGGTGATCTTTTTGAGATATTTACAATTTTCTATATCAATGCATGTTACTTAGCTCCTAGGGTGCTAAGTGAAGTTGCTTAGAAAATTTTCAACAATCTGTATCTCGAAAACGAATCATTTTCCGATAAACATTTTATAGGAAAAAAGTTGTTTATTTTGACGAGATCTACCACATACTTAGTTTTTTGAATGTTCTCAGCAACTTCACTTAGCGCCCTAGGAGCTAAGTAACATGCATCAATATAGAAAATTACAAATATCTCGAAAACGATCACCTCCAGCATTGTTGCTAAAAGTGTACCTTTTTTACTTGGAAAAGGGGTGGGAATGAGGTTTTTTCATGAAAAGTACCAAAAGTTTACTGTCAAAAATGTTAGGGCAATTTGAAATGAATAATGACAGTGTACGCTGCGCCCTCTGGATGTTACATGAAAATTGATGCGAAATTATGATTTCCCACGCAAAAAAAACCCCGGATACCAAATTTCGTGCAAATAACTTATTTCTTGCAAAAGTTATTTTCAAAAAACGAAAAAAAAAATTCAATTTCAACACCCTGTATGTCCGAAACGAAGCATTTCCGGACACAAGTTTATATAGACTTTTTTTCTTAAAATTGTCTCGGGAATACGTCACTTGAATATTTGAACGTACTTATGTTACACCATGTATACAGAATTTTCTACAATTCCAAATAACGACGAACAAAATAGATACGAAATATGGATTCATTCGAATCCACATATTCCATTTATCAACTTCACAACCTCAACATAATGTGTAGATGTGGCATGTGGGTGGACGAAAGTATAATAAATGAATTAGCCACCGGTAATATTTGTTGATCGGACATTAATAATTTACATATTACAGCGTATCGTCGGTATTATATTTGTTTCGTGATGTTATTGGATAATTAATAACTTAGCTGGCTATTCCTCGTCAATTCAGTGGAATATATCGACGGAAATCGTTTGTCGTATTTATGTTTTGTATGTGGTTGCAGTCGATAAATTCTATTTAAGCGGAATTTTAGTTTCCATTTGTGGCTTATTGACTGTTTGATTGAAAAATGTTTGGCCCTGAAAATAACAAAAAATAGGAAATAGCAGATATAGTTATAAAAAATGTGAAAGTCTTCGAGTGACTTGTGAGAGCCAGGGAAGACGTATCCCTTAGCGTTTAACGTGTTATGCCGTGCAGGGGACCGGTGACCTCGCTGGAGATCAAACCCATGTAACTTGGGTTTAGAAGCGAACGCTTTACCCACACGCCACCACATATTTTTTCACACATCATCTGTCCAAGCCATCTCACTATTTAATAGGGTTCCGCAATGCATTTGAGGAAATGCATGATGAGTAGTACCGCAGATTCCTTGCGGTAAGCGATCCAGGTCATCGAAAAGTTACGCTTATATACGGCGTGTAGTTCTGCGTGAGCAGGTCATATCGACTGAAAAAAATAATGAATTCTTAATTTTGTTTCAGTCATATTGACAGGAGTCCAAAGAAATCAGAAAGTTGTTTTATGCAAATCTCGATCTCTTCTAACAGAATTTTTATTTGTGCGTCTCTTTCTGGGATTTTCATGGTATGAGAAAATTCTTAATTTTGGATTGGACTGGAGTCAATATGACTGAAAGTGGTGTTATGCAAATCTCGATCTCCTCTTTCTATATAACGGTATTTTTAGTTTTGTGGCAGCGTGTCTCTTTCTGGAATTTTTGTTGTCTGAGAAAATTCTTAATTTTGTTTCAGTCATATTGACAGGAGTCCAAAGAAATCAGAAAGTTGTTTTATGCAAATCTCGATCTCTTCTAACAGAATTTTTATTTGTGCGTCTCTTTCTGGGATTTTCATGGTATGAGAAAATTCTTAATTTTGGATTGGACTGGAGTCAATATGACTGAAAGTGGTGTTATGCAAATCTCGATCTCCTCTTTCTAACGGTATTTTTAGTTTTGTGGCAGCGTATCTCTTTCTGGAATTTTTGTTGTCTGAGAAAATTCTTAATTTTGTTTCAGTAATATTGACAGGAGTCCAAAGGAATCAGAAAGTGGTTTTATGCAAATCTTGACCTCCTCTTTCTAACAGAATTTTTATTTGTGCGTCTCTTTCTGAGATTTTCATGGTATGAGAAAATTCTTAATTTTGGATTGGACTGGAGTCAATATGACTGAAAGTGGTGTTATGCAAATCTCGATCTCCTCTTTCTAACAATATTTTTAGTTTTGTGGCAGCGTGCCTCTTTCTGGAATTTTTGTTGTCTAAGAAAATTCTTAATTTTGTTTCAGTCATATTGACAAAGGAATCAGAAAGTGGTTTTATGCAAATCTCGATCTCCTCTTTCTAACGGTATTTTTAGTTTTGTGGCAGCGTGTCTCTTTCTGGAATTTTTGTTGTCTGAGAAAATTCTTAATTTTGTTTCAGTAATATTGACAGGAGTCCAAAGGAATCAGAAAGTGGTTTTATGCAAATCTCGACCTCCTCTTTCTAACAGAATTTTTATTTGTGCGTCTCTTTCTGAGATATTCATGGTATGAGAAAATTCTTAATTTTGGATTGGACTGGAGTCAATATGACTGAAAGTGGTGTTATGCAAATCTCGATCTCCTCTTTCTAAAGGTATTTTTAGTTTTGTGGCAGCGTGCCTCTTTCTGGAATTTTTGTTGTCTAAGAAAATTCTTAATTTTGTTTCAGTCATATTGACAAAGGAATCAGAAAGTGGTTTTATACAAATCTCGATCTCCTCTTTCTAACGGTATTTTTAGTTTTGTGGCAGCGTGTCTCTTTCTTGAATTTTTGTTGTCTGAGAAAATTCTTAATTTTGTTTCAGTAATATTGACAGGAGTCCAAAGGAAACAGAAAGTGGTTTTATGCAAATCTCGACCTCCTCTTTCTAACAGAATTTTTATTTGTGCGTCTCTTTCTGAGATTTTCATGGTATGAGAAAATTCTTAATTTTGGATTGGACTGGAGTCAATATGACTGAAAGTGGTGTTATGCAAATCTCGATCTCCTCTTTCTAACGGTATTTTTAGTTTTGTGGCAGCGTGCCTCTTTCTGGAATTTTTGTTGTCTGAGAAAATTCTTAATTTTGTTTCAGTCATATTGACAGGAGTCCAAAGGAATCAGAAAGTGGTTTTATGCAAATCTCGATCTCCTCTTTCTAACGGTATTTTTAGTTTTGTGGCAGCGTGTCTCTTTCTGGAATTTTTGTTGTCTGAGAAAATTCTTAATTTTGTTTCAGTAATATTGACAGGAGTCCAAAGGAATCAGAAAGTGGTTTTATGCAAATCTTGATCTCCTCTTTCTAACAGAATTTTTATTTGTCCTAATTTTTTTTCAATCATATTGACGGGATTCCAAAGGAATCTGAAAGATTATGCACATCTCGATCCCCTCTTTCTAACGGTGTTTTTATTTTTGCAGCAGCGCGTCCCTTTTTTTGTCTTGTCGACGGGGGTCTAAAGAAATCTAAAAATGTTTCCTTGGACAACTCAGTCTAATTTTTCCACTGTTATTTTTATTTTTGTATCATTTTCATAATTCGGAGTATTATCTATAAATTTAGTTTAGTCATATTGGTGAGCGTCCGGGTATACTTAACTAAACCCTATAGGTAGGTTTGGTTTGGGATATTTTGTCTACCTCCTTTAAAATAATCATAATTTTAATAGATAACATATTTTTATCGTGTTTTCTTGATATATTCCGGCAGTACATAATAAAGTAGGCTGTAAAATATCGATGACTTACCCTTGTTGGAGGCGGCAAAAAAAACAGTCCACGTTCGAATATCACCGAGAATGGGGGAATGACGGTGTTGGATAATTAGAAAAAAATTAGGAAAAATGATGATTTTAGACCACACAAATATTTGTGAAATCCGGTAATCGATCGTGTTCGATTCTAATCATTTCGGCCGGCGCTTTTAATGACTCTGGTCGCTCGCACATAAATCTGGTGCGCTCACAATTTTAAAAACAACGGATTTTCACCTACTTGGAACATTCAATAGGAAACAATCATTGTTTCACGGGAAGTGAAGGAAATCCCATTTTACGGAACGGCCAAACCACTTTCAGTCAGGAAGTGTGGATGAACATTTTTTATTGAAAACAATATCTGGCATTTCTATATCTAACATTTCCAGTAAATAACTCTCCATTCCATACTTGACGGTCTGCACATCAGAAACTGTGACTGGAAAAGTGTGGCTAACTTCACATACATTTTTCATTACGGTACACTTCGAAGTTTCCAGTACACACTTAGGATGAGACCATGGAAACAAATCACTACAGAGATGCGCGCTTGTTCTTCCAGAGTTCCCTTCGATGCTTTTCATTTCATCCTCTAATTATTAATCTGATTGATACTGATCGATAATTAATGAATGCAGCAGGATCCGAAGCTATAATCACAATGGCGTTCGATAAAGGGAGGATAAACTCGGAGTGCTTCGAGGTCGTTCCTAATGGCATAATCGAATTAGCATATAAGTGAATGGCGAGGAACGTGATTAGAGACTCGAAACGAACCCGCTGCCCCGAAAACACCGATACACTTTATTGGATGCGACAACGGGATGGGGTGCTTGTGATAAAACAATTACGAAACAAAAACAAAACACGCGTCCATGCTCAGATTTCGTTCGGTGAGTGGGATTTCTCTAATAAGTACTTACGTGTTTGGTAAGAGATGTTGGTCCCTTTTGTGTCGCTATTGAGTTATTAGGATATTTCCAGTACGATTGGGTTTTGAGAGAAGAATCGATTGTAGCACCACCAAACTTGGTTTGCTAGTAGTTGGAACCATGATAAACACGAAAAACAATTGTTTACCAAAATTCCAGTAGTGGAACATATTTTTTCATTCGTTTAAAAATAAATAAATAGATTTTTGCTGTAATCTTGGAAAGTATATGATTTATCGAAAAAGCAACTCAACGGGGTGGAACACAATTCAATTCTCCACAAAATAATTCCCGGTAATTTTTTATGAAATGCGCTCGTTTTCTCAGAAAACGTGATTGAACGCCGACATCAAATTTCAGGTTCACCCTTACCCACCGCTGAAAGTTCTGGCGTAGCCGAATATTTGATTGGTCATAACTCTGCTAAAAATGATCGGAGACGGAAAAGGAGTAGTTCATATCGTTTCTGAAGACTCCTACCTTCTCATGCAAATATAATATGTGAGTATTTGAGTACCTGAAATGTGTTTAGTAAATATGGAATTATTATACTGAAGCAGCAACCCATACCCTGTTTGAACTAGATGCAACAATTTTAAACTAGTGTGACAGGTCCCACTTATACATGCCAAAAAAAAACTTTGTTTTACTTCTGCCTCATTTACAACTTACCCATAAAATCGTCATTCTCTTCACTAAATATTGGAAATAATCGGTTATTCACATCTATTTAATAACACCATTGTGAAGTGCAAACCTCAAGCTTGAAATCGCATACGTAATTTTTCATGTAGAATGTGTATGAGCGATTATTTTCAACATTTACTGAAGAAATTGCCGGGATTATGGGTGAGTTGAAAACTGGGGCAGGAGTAAAACCCAGTTTTTTCTTTGGCATGTATAAGTGAGACTTGTCTCACTAGTCTTCAATCGTTGCATATGGTCCAAAGAGGGTACTGATTCCTGCTTCAGTATAATTATTTCATATCAACTGAAATATCCATGACTTTCGGATCCTCCGTAAATATCGTAGAAGGGTTATGTGAAGTGGGACAAAACACATTTCGGGTACTCAGATACTTACATGTTATATTTGCATGAGGAAGTAGAAGTCTCCAGGAACGATATACACTTTTTCTTTTCCTTCGACTATAATTTTTCGCAAAGTTTTGACAAATTTAATTTTCAATTCTAATGGCATTATTTGTCAGTGATGAAGGACCTTCTACTACTCCGTTTGTAACTTCAAAAGAAATTAGTATTACCAATTGCACAAACGGCCAAATACATGTGTGAACTTTTATTACTCAAGAGAAATCATTTATAAAAGTCCACACATGTATTTGGCCGTTTGCGCAATTGGTAATACTAATTCCTTTTGAAGCTGCTGAACAACAGCATCTTCAGATTGAGGGAAATACAGAAATATCAAGGACTGTGAATAATCGATCTGTAAATAAGCAAATATTCTATTTCGTAAAATCGACAAGAGGGAAATAACTAATTAATTGTCTATCAATGCTCACAGATCAGTGAATGCATTCATCGGGTGATCTCGTATATTTCATATTTATTAATCAATTGCGTCATTGCGTGATCTCGAATGCGAATGCAAACCTAAAGACAGCGGACAAGCGTGTAGGATCATACGCCTGTCGAACCGACGTCGTTTAATAAATAACCGAATCAGAAACGTACCCCGGAATTAATATTTCGGACTAACGCAATCGCTGGGATTTAATTTCTGCTACTTCGATTTCGATACGATCCTGATCCAGTGGATTTGATGAATTGTTTATATAGTGAGTTTGTCTGACTGGCCAAAAAGTCACTAGGGAAAACTTCTAGATTTTTTTCCATGATAATTTTGAATAACTTGAATGGTTTGTACATACGTTGAAAAAAATCCAATTCAATTTAAATAAATGATTGTCTTCTAATGACAATATATTTCCTTGCTTAACAACCAATCAGTGGATTTTAAATTTTGAAATTCAGCCAATGGAATCGGAACTACAGTGAAAATATAGCTTGTCGCTGTATTTTCACGGTGATAAACCTGCTTAGTTTTTGTTTTACTATCTGTCAAGTGAAAATAATGATTTAAATTATAAACGTCAAATTTATGTGTTTTGACTAGTTATCTTTATTTATCAATATGAGCGATCGTTGGGGACAAAATGTCCATTGATATCATAGATGAGGCCGTGGAAAAGAGTATTCCTTTGGATTCGGCTAGAAGTAAAGCATCAATTACCAGGTGACACGATTCTTCTTCATTTCAAATCGATATATTGTCGTCCTAAATATAATTCGTGGTATGATTGAAAACCTATAATTTTTTGGAATATCAATTCAATGGCAATCCCAATGCAAGAAAATACAACTCGTCCTGCGGACTCGTCCTGCGGACTCGTTGTATTTTCAGCTTTGGAATTGCAATTCATTAATATTCCAAAAAATTATCGGTAATAATCATACCACTTATTATATTACTCCTGAAAATACAAGATTCTGTACTTTCCATTGATATTGACGTATTTCAGTTCTATCCATCGATCGAGTGCATCATTAGAATAGTGTGGATTTTTCGTTCGATCGACTCCGTGCCTAGAAGGTTGCGTGTCTGCTGACGGCAATATCCTCCGGGAAATCTTCCTAAAAGCCCTTTTCTGATTTACAGATTTCATTACCGCTCGGAGAAATCCTCAAATTAAACCAAGTTCTTTCACTTGGGTGAAAAATGCGTACGCACGTATCGATCACTAGTCTGAATTTTGATTCATTTGAGTGATTTCATATTACCTGCAGTAGATGCAAAACAAATTTAAAACGATCATTTTGGACATGAAAACCTTCTCAAAATGAATGTAATCAATTTGTTCTGAGAAATTAATTTCAAGTAATTTTAAGTGTTGAACAATATAATAGTTATTTAAGTAACGAGTAGCGAGTACGCTTGTCGTACGAGTGTCGCTTGCCGAGTATGTTAACATTCCATACATTCCGTGTTACTTATTACGTTTTTCCCGCTGTTTGTTGACATTTCTCAAAATTTGCCTGGATTGAAGTTTGTTTTCTTACCCTTCCTCCATGATTATTCGTTCCGCTACTTCATTCTAAGTTGCTTGTGCGCGTAACTAAGTTACCGAATAAACAAAACAGACAACAATAATGATATTCAAAAAGTCTCATAACCTAAAAATTTATATAAATGAAGCTGAAGTTATTAGGTACTTGTCAAAGTCAAAGTCATCATTACCCTAGACATGTAAATGGCACTATTAACATTCCGTTGTCAAGATGAATTAGTAAACGAATGATATAGGCCAATTACATGTTTTGTTGCTAAGCATTGATAATTTTTATAAACCGTTCTCAACCGGATGTCGTTTATTGAACATTTTAAGCAATTTCGAACGATGTTATTTTCCAAAATGAGGGTGTTTTCTTTAGTTACTTTGGTGATAACACCGAAGAATATTTAATATAGGTATATTTTGTTACGATATAAAATTTGTATAAAGTGAAAAATATTAAATTTGAATTTTTCTAAAATTAAAAAGCAACATGCAAAATACTTTATAAGCCTTTTTTCATATAATTCAAACCAATTATTTGCAAAAGTTGATTCCGAACAATCACTACCAGAAGTCATAATTTATTAGCCAACAACCTAGTGCAAGAAAACAGATAGAAAACAAATTGACATTCAAAATTCCAAATTATTAACAAAAATTAGTATTTATCCGAAATTTAGTCAAATAGCATGAAGTAAGACATTTCATCAGTTTTGACAGAACACAAACGGAGAGAGAGAGACAGAAGAAATTGAAAATCAGTTAAAAAGATGGAATACAGGAATTTGAAAGAAATTTTATGGCTTTTTTTATGGAACATTTTTTAATAATTTGGTTGATAATCTTTGTTAAGAATATTGCAGAATTCACAGTACAAGGTGATTTTTTGAACATTAGAAAACCACATAGACCATCAGGCATTTTACAAATTGAACAACTGTTTAGAACGAGCGCATGAAAACAATTTTCCAGGTGACCTTGAATATTTCAAAGAATAACTGAATAAACTGAATAAAGTAAAACAAATAAGAACTACAAACAGTGTTACAAGCCGGAAATATCTATATATAAAAAAAATTACGAAATTCTATACAATATTTTATCTACAAAAATATTCAAATCATAATAGTATCTGTAAAATACTTGCTCATGTTATTTAGTGATAAAGAAATATGTGATTAGGTTAAGCCTGTTTGCTTCTCTATCAGTAAATAAATGAATGCATGCCACTTGTACCAGTAGACTCGAAGAGTAATATCGTGCTTGAAAACATGAATATTTCTGTCGAAGCAGCTCACCGATCCCTGCGACTTCCCCGAAAGAATATCGAAAATAACGTTTGTGAATTATTGAGACCGCATTCGGAACGACACAAAAGAAAGCATCCGAAAAGCGTATTCCCCATGAAGCGGCGGCAGAGAAGGACGACGGACGGCCGAAAAGCTGCCGTCTCTGGCGTCGGCGTCCTCCTCCAAATTCACTTATTTCATACACAGATATGCTTTTAGCCGAGTGAGGCTTTTATTCGGAAGGGGAGAAGATCCCTCGCAGCAGCGTTCACGTCGCTCGGTTTCTACCTATAAATATAGAATGTGTGTCAGTGCATTTGCTCAATGTCGCCGACGAGTTTTCATTGCGAGACAAACATTTTCCGCGAAAAGAAAACCTATGATTTCATCTGGAAAAAAATTAACTGAGTTTAACAGAAATGCCTTTGTCAGTTGTCGCTTCAATAACAGCTTTTTATGGTAACGAGCACGTTGTATTCTGGTGGAATATTGAACAATTACAATGGTACGTTTAAAAGAAGAGAAAGGGGGTTTATTTTTTCATATTGATGAAGAACATTATGTGAAATCTCATAATTGTACGATGGACTTTTTGTAACCAACGTAAAATCCTGTAAAATGACAATTAAATATGATGTTTTCGTCCGATACGGTATTGTAACGAGCTGCGGCCGGCCCTCTCCATCCCTTGCCAGTTCATAAACAATACATGAGTCAGCGCACCGCTAAGTCATAGAAATGTCAGACGTCATTTTGCCCTACTATTACTAACATGAAAGGTCCTATCTACAATTTCATTGTTTTGAGATAATTGGCATTTAATCTGATTTTGTTAGAAAATAACATATCTGCTGTGGTTCCTAAGATATCCACAGACCAAAACTGCAGTGTAGAGCAGAATATAATGAAATATCAGGTTTTTAGTTTCAGTGTGTCTAGCCAAGCTGCAGGATTTTTTCTAACAAAAATGTTTGTTTAATTGTTAAGTATTATCATTGCAACAGTGTGTAAATAAATTGTTATGGTTACTTGTTAGCTGCTGTGTTCGTTATTTGATAATAAACTCACCCGTCACCCTGTCCCAAAACTCACAATATGTTGAAGCATAAAGAACAAACCCTGGACAAAAATAAAAACATAAATAACTGCCTAATTCGATTGGGTCCTTATGAGGTGTGAACAGTCGATGTAATGACGTAGAAATATTATATAATTGGAGGGTGTAATCGAGGAGAGAGAGAGAGAGAGAGAAGAGACGACAAGAGACCCAGCTAATGTGGCCGCATCTGCTCTCATGAATAATAAACGAAAGAGAAGCAGAGCGTCGGTGATGTTTCCTAATTATTTAAACAATTCAGCTGCGCCGAGTCATAAAAAAATATACCTGTGAGACTTCTTCAGCGAATTATCGTTACGGTTAATGTCAAATTAGTAGAGAAACCACCTGAGGTTTATTTCAGCAGGAGGCAGGAAAACTATTCCGAGCGTGTTTCAATTTTACCCCCTCAGAAATATATCATGATTTGCAGAAAAGAACTGAATGAAGATGAAAGGAATTATCTTGTGTATACTTCAGGGTGGTAAGAGGAAATACTGGTGTTACTCTTCTAATATCATAAGAAAGAATAATAAAAAAAAATATTACAGCAATTATTTTTGTATGTTCTAGTTCCGACGAAAAGTTGAAGGAAGGAATTGGTGTTCTTGAATTTCTGATGTATGCCTCAAGGAACACCTCTAGATGCAGCAAGTCCCAAAGATTTTGCAGTTGAAGAACGAGCCCTGAAAAAGGATGTTTGCCATGTCTCCGAAGTGACGACAAACGGATGTGACGACTGAGCTCGACGGGTCAGTCTCGAAGGGACCGTTGATGGTGGAACGATATTTCAAAAGAGCATCATTAATAAAAATGTCTATGAAACAGAAACATATCGCCAACCTTTCTGCGGTGTTCCAGAGAAGTGTGAGCTATTATTATTTAAATCGTTCATGTTCTTGTTAGACCGAGATCTGAGTCGGAACTCCGACCTCTAAATCAGAAATCCGAGTTCTAAATCGAAATTCCGAGATCTAAGTCGGAATTCAGAGTTCTGAGTTAAAATTCTAAGTTTCAAGTTGGAATTTAGAGTTTTGATTTGAAATTCCGAGATCTAAGTCGGAATTTCGAGATCCAAGATCTAAGTCGGAATTTCGAGATCTAGGTCGGAGTCTTTGATCTAAAAATAAAAGTTTTGTGGCCATTTTGCTTCATATTTGATTGAAATTTACTTAAACAATCGTTTCCGGGAAATTTTCTAAGACAATAAATTTTTGGAGCTAAGATCGATTAACCTAGGTGTACCACAGGGATCGGTTTTCACATCAATGGGTTATATTTTTCAACACCACTGTAACTGTACAGCCATGCCCACCCCATCGATTATCAATTAAAACAAATTTTCCCCCGATGCCGTCCCCGGAGATATGAAATAATCATCGGAAACATATTTTAATAGATCCGCATGCGACATGACTCGGTCGGTCCGCGTTAGTTAACTTTTGGCGTGTCTGGCTGAGGCACGAGACGCTGATAGCGAAGTGGCGTGACTGCGGGCCGTGGACATCGCAGGGGGCGGTAATTAGGGCCTCCGCAGTCAAGTCATTCGAATATCTAACAACGCACCGCGGTATGTGCTCATCGTTCGGCGATCTGGTCACGCGATCCCTGCGACGCCCATCTGCTGCCGCAAAAAGGGTTTCGTGCGCTTTTCGATGTCGAACGGATCGTTTGAGATTTCCGGGAAGGAAATTAATTTTTCGTCAATAGTTGTATTTACCAAGAATAATGCAAAGTCCGGAAAGACAATGGTTCTACACATGCCCTAGAAATCGGGTGCATTTTATAGCTTATTTGAACTTCCAAAACACCAAAATTATACGACAATTACACTCGACGAGCGTTTCACAAGGAAATTTTACATCTTCAGGAGTTGGGAGCTTACTAAACTATGCCCTTATTCCACACGAACCTTGAGTTACTTGGGGTTTCGACAGAATTTTAAGAACCCGCAATACGATAAGAATGTGGTATACAAAACTTCATATAAACTACAACAAATCTTGGATACTCCCAAAGATAAAACGGAATTTGAAATTTGCAAAATTGTTGTTGTTAAAATTGTTTTTTCTGTACCAGCTGTCGTCCCCTTACGAACGGCAGCCCTGAAAAGTCGAAACTTGTGCGAGCCAAGGATTAACGAGGTCTTACCTTTTAACGTGCGATTCCTAGCACTCGATAGATCGATTCAGGACAAAAGTGGATTGGTAGTAAAATGTTTGTTCTTGACGAATCCGAAGACATACGAATAATCAAAGTTTAAGTTTTCCTATTTTATTTGTCTGAAAACAGAAAAACTCAGAAACGATGTAGTAAATGATCTGAAGTGACCAGATTTCGTTCGCATTTCTCAACGTTCCATTCTGATTGAACATGTTTAGAAAATACGATCACGCTATCGGCCACCATTATTCAAAATCAGACAGTCAGCGTTTCAGAGTTCAGAGGAATCGTATCACATCCTTCTGAAATATCCCGATATATATTACGAATAATGGTTAATGGATTGCGGGTAAAAATGAGGACTTCGCATAAAGAAACATGATAAATGATGCTTTCTAATTCGGAGAGAATTGATTGGTTGCGCCTTTCACCGCGGTCCGACTGACAAATGATGGGAAAGAGCTTGATGGATGCTAAATATAGATGTCCTCTGAATAGAGCGAGTGGTCCATTGACAAAAAATATGTTGGATGGATAAAAATTCTGCTATGAATAATCATTGGAACGACGACGATGACGGTCTTCAGTGTTATATCGACGAGGCTACACATGGTGAACTACGACTATTTACCAAAAATTGTACAGTGGAACAAAAAACATGGCTCTTATAAGTGTAGAAACGCGCCGCCTCTGGGTATAAACAAATGTGTAGTCCAAATCCCTTTCTCTCTTCCTTCATTAAACGTGAGAGTGGAGCTTCTGGTTGGAAGTGGAATTTTAGCATGACTCTCAATAGGAATTTGCAAAAATTAATGACTTGTTCAGAACACAACACCCAACACTGCACCATGAAAGATGAAGTTATTGTTACTGTTGGTGTCGAATGATCTACAATCATATCACAATATTCGCTAGAGGTAACCATTGGGACACCATTCAATAGTGTCGATTCACGATGAAAAAAACTTTCAATATTTTGAATTGATATAGCCGATACCTACTTGATGAAAACTCATGTTGATATCTACAACAAAATAATTCTCACCAAAGTGGTTTACAAAAACACGATAATTGTTTCACTGTGCAACAACAGCTTCTTCAAGTGGAGAAGATATACTAAATAACATATTTACAATTCGCATCATAAATTCATTAGGGTTTGGTTGTATACCTGACTCCTAATAAATTTCTGATAAGTAGCATTATATTTCATCTAACCTTTCCAGGAAAACAAATTAAGAAGTGGTGAATTACTGAGTTTGAGTCGGTCATTGATGAGGATCTGAGAATTTTTCCATTTATTAATCTCCATACATGCCTTCGTTTTGAACATGAAGGATTTCGAAATCATGGTCAAGAGTATGGTTGTCGGTTAATAAATTGTAAGCATATGTGGAATTTGTTTTTCTGCTTGAAAAGCTGTTTTTGTGTTCGGTTAGGCGGCTTTTTTATGTTCTGCCAAGATAAAACTTGAGACAATTACCACAGTTTAATTTATAGACTCCACACTTTTCTCTTTTTCTACTTTATCTTTGCTGCCATTAAGTTATTGAAATTTCTGTCCAAAGTAATGCCTGTCTTATATGCAATAATGTCACATATATTCAGACCAAATTTTTCAAGTAACGGCTGGCGCCACCTAGGGAATAATAGCAGTGGCGCGAGTGATTACTAGCACCATCTACTAGGAACAGTGACATTAAGACTCATAGACTAGAAGCAAATGGAAAATTATAGAAATCTCTCGAAACGACGCGAAGAAATGTTTACAGCTATAAATAGCGGACAACCGCGTTGGAAGGAAGTATTGAAAGAGCCGAGTGAAGTAATACTCTTGTGATTGTGATTATCTATAGTTAGTGTTGAAATGTTATTGGGTAAGAATTTTTCAGATTAAATTTTGAATTGAAATTGCAATGACTTCAAAGTAAAGAAATTTTAACTCATGGCGATTTAAAAAAAATATACTACTGGTCTAATAGGCTTTTCAGATATTGAGATTCCAAATACGTTAAAATTTTGATCCCATATCTTCACCTAATATTATTTTTAGCATACACTGGTATTTCCATGGGCAGTTTATGTCACTTAGATCAACCCTAGAAAAGATTTAGACTAACTGCCGGTATATCTACCTATGCTTGAATTTACATTCACTGTTTCCATGAGAAGTGAGGCAAATTTGTTTTTTTCAGATTCGAAAGATTTCCGCAAAAATACGTAATGGTACTAAATTTGATACCCTAATTCCAAATCCGTTGTAAATTTGAGTCTATATTGTCTTCTAATATTATTTTTCGTAAAAATATGTATTTCCATCGCCTCTGACGGGCAGTGTATGTCACTCAGATCAACCCCAGTCGAGATTTAGACTCCCAATAATTACGGAAGATACGGGTTTGTTTCCATGTGATGAGACACACTGTATACCAAAGTGTTCTCTGTGTGAGAAAAAAATTGTGGAAATATTTTGCTACTATTTCTGTTAAAAAAATTCGATGTCTTGAAAAATTAAGGTAGTTCAGTTCTGACCCATTGGTGAGTTACGATGAACATACTGTATGCATGTTCATTTCAACAAAAATCCAATTACAGTCGCTATTGCTTCAAAGAGCGGCACGTCTTCCGATTACTAAAAAAAACATCTCTCCACACACCACTAAAACATCTGTTACACAGCTAATGTACTGTCACAAGTGGCAAGTGGCAAGCGAGGAAAAACAAAAGCCCGACAAGCACAATGTAGCCCGTGATTCGACTAATTCCCATCACGAGAAATATATCAAAGACAACGGCTCGAACACGAAGGTACATAAATTAGAAATTCACAAGTCACCGCACCTTTTAACGCGGTCACCGCCTCCCTTAATGCACCGGTCCTTTGAATCGTGGACCTTCTGCCGTCCCTCCTCGCAATGATAGAGATCGGATGCATATCTCTCTGTGATCTCTCTCTCGTCAGTCGCTGAGCTCCTCCCCGACACTACTAATTTTCTTTTGACTCTGAATGTTATCAAGATTGAAGAAATGACCGATGACTCGCTAATCAGGGATAGTGCGCTTCTAAGGGTTGCACAGATATTCGGAGGAGGACTAGGGAAAATCCCTGAAGATATGCCCTCAAATTTATCGTAAACCCATTCGCAGAGGGAGTCAAACTTGACACTTTTAAAGTCCTCTTTCAACTACATATGAATTATAGTTTCCTTCCTTCTTTTTTATTTCATTTAAACCTCATATAATAGTGCGAAGGGCTAACTCTTTTTGCGAAGACAAGGGTCGTGGTACCATGGTTGGTGCTGAACCCAAAAACATTTTTAGAAATTCAACCGCGTTGCTCAATATAACTGACGATATTCATAGATCTACAGTTCAAAACAAGCGACCGCCTTGGTATTACTGGACTTCTCTAAAGCATTCGATACTGTAAACTATGAAATCATGTTCTCAATACTGAAATGCATAGTTTATCGGCGACTGCAATCCAGTTCTTCAAAAACTATCTTTTGAACCACGTATCAAAGAATAAAAATCGAAAATGAAATATCTGTTCCTCTGGAAGTTTTCAGTGGAGTTCCGCAAGGTTCTATTCTAGGCCCACTCCTATTCACTTTGTATACGTCTGATTTCAAAAATGTTATTAAAGAATGTTAAATCAGTTTTTATGCAGACGACACACAATTTTACCTTTCCTCCCTCATAATTCTGTGAACGCGATAACTGAACTCAACGAGGACATTGCTGAATCTGAACGCGAAGAAAACTTATTGCTAATCTTCGGATCACAAAATGTAAGATCACAAGTAGTAAACTATCGGATCACTATTGATGATCAGATTATATCACCAACAGATAGTGCAAAAAATCTTGGCGTAACGTTTGACACACGGTTGAAATGACTTGCCTATATGAGCCTGAAGATGATATACGCAAACAGATACAACTTCCATCATTGAAAGTCCTATTTTTTAACTACATATGGATGAAACTGAGGGTCAATTTTTAAGTGAAGCTCAATGATAAAAAGCGTATATTACTTTCCATCATCGTTCCACAGAGTTATAAGGTGTTTTCCGAAAATGTCTATTTTCGAAAAGTTGGCGTAAAGTTTTCCTGTGGATATTCATCCGTTTCGAAAAAAACATTTCCATAACTTCAATTCTATTGTACCTCGTTCAACCTGTAGATCTAACCTAACTTTTCATATTAATTTACCTAATTCTCAGCACCACTTTCATAATGGGTAGAGGTTTCAATAATTCAACCTCAGCAGATATTTTCTTTTGAAAAGTTGAACCCACTTCAGACAAACTCTGAAATGTACACACTCTTTCATCATTAAACGGATAACACTTTTTCACCTAGCTACTTGGTGCGGTATTTTTATTATCAAACTATATATTAATGGAAAATATATTTTTTGTAATGTTATATTCCTCCATGAATCTGATCTGATTTTTGTTTGCATGTTTACAAAATAATTGCATCGTTTTCCGTGATCTATATAACACCAAAAACAAGCAAAAAAGCAGACGTCAAATAATCGTTCGTTTCAAATTATGGAAAACCACTCTGCATACATTAAAAAATCGTTCGAAAATATATAAATTTTCATTGAAAATATATAATGAATATTAAAATTTGATTGGTCACGCTGTTGCATGCGAGCAATTTCACAGATTTGGTAAGGATATATTTCAAAAACCTATACCTAATACTCATGACTTGAAAAATGCATAAATTAGAGAAACATTGAAAAAAATATGTTATTACCTGATGGTCTTTGATAAGCTAAGTGATTCTTGGAATAGTTTCGCTTCTTGAAAATAATATAGATTCTGTCGACTTACTAGACAAATAAATTATCCAAACAGATACATTCCAGTATGTATATATTTTACATATCTCTTCCGGACCCTCAAGGCCCACTAAAAACTTATGGCATTTTTCCCGTTTTCGACCGACTGACATTTATGGTTTATAAGAAATTGTATTTTCTTACTGAATAATAAACACTCCTCAGCTGGACAATGTCCCGTAGGCGGAAGTCCCTGTCACAATTAGACATTTTACAACTTTCAAGGCGCCTTCAGACTAATCTATCGATACCTAGTCTCGGTTGTCATAATGAAAAGGGTCAGTGACAGTATTTGCATTCCGATATGGCTTATTTGCGAATTTTTGATTTCCAGGGTTAAACTGATTTATTACCAATTATTTATTCAAAACATTACCAGGATTAGACACTGTGGTTTGGAAGGACTCGCCTATTTTAATCTCGTAGAAAAAAGTATTGGTGGTATAGGAATGTTTTATTTTCAACAGTTGTTTTAATCTTTTCCATCAATGTTATATTTCACCTGATAATTGTCAACCAAAACACAGTATTAATCCGAATGAAACAAAACAAAGAAAGTGAATGATTCTTCAAATACTCATATATCAATCCTTCCCTGAAAACAGTTTTCCACATGTCTGTTCATCCGACCCCTTTCCCCATCCCACTCCTGACCCCATTTCCTCCCACGAGATCCGATGATAGCGTGCATATCGTGCGTTATTATCCCGTGAAAAATTGAAACGGCCCCGTAAAGATTGATGTTTCGGTTATTCCGCGGAACGCATTTGTTTCAATCAGCAGATGACAGGGCGGTAAGGTATATGACCGCACCAGACGTCGGTCAATTGTTTTTTACCTGTACATCTAGTCACCTTCGTGAATCATCCACAGCAGCGTTGATGCGCAGATGTTAGCTCGGAACATCTGCGCGATTTATTAGTTTTGCAGCTCGTGCTGTTCTTATTAGGGATGGTCATCGATGGCAATCGATGAGGAGTATATTATTTTTAATTAGGAGGAATGGGGAAATTGAGACGTTATCGGAAAGATAGGGACTTGTTCAATCAGGAGATTTTCATTTAGATTAGAGTGAACAACTGGAATATTCATAAGAATCATTAACGTAAACCAAAGTTGAAGAATAATCTGTTATTTATATAATTGAATAATATAATTGAATACTGATTTATATGTCCTCTTTACGAAAAAGTCACCAAGAGAGTCAACTTCGAAAATTTGCTCTTTCACAACAAACGGATGAAAAATATTTCAAGATGTCCCGCTTTGCTAGAACAAAAACAAGCAACATCTCTCAGAGAAAGAGATACCGAACCAGTCACTTAAATTCGGGCTCAGGTGTGTGGGTCGGCCATTTCCAAGATGGAACTAGATCATTATTCGAATTAAAAACCTCTTAGCCCGCTCCGAAAACAGTCATTACGTTGTTCGGAGTGCATGGAGGATAGGTCCAATAATACCGGGCGCACAAAAGAATATGCCGTTTATAATTGTAGTAAATTATACACTGAAGAATTTAACAGCGCCACCTTTTCCAGTTCGTCAAGATGAGTTCTAGATTAGGAGTCCTTATCTGATTGGTGGATCGGGACGTTTCTGAGGAAACGATTTGTTTTGTCATTGTTGGTGCAATTATTTGATTACTGACATATTCATTTATTCATTTATCACAATTACATGAGTCATTGTGCATTGAACATGAAGTGTTATAAAAACAAAAGCATCATTAATTTGTTGCACATTTTATTTAAGTACCTATAGTTTTACATATTTACCTTGGGACAGCATGCTGAGATAAAAAATAAATGACTCAAAATTGGCAGAACACAATTAATTATGTTGAAAAGGGGAACATTCTCCATGAACATTGAAAAATGAAAAATTTATTTATTGGTAATTTCTAACAGAAAACTGCTTCCTCGGCTGAAGCCATGCTGAACATTGAACTATATCTGATAGATATTGTAAAAGGACTCTTACTGAAAAGGAAAAATCTGAAAGTGAAAATTCGCATTTTCATTCATCAGATAGTTGATTTTTTGAATTTTCTCTAGTTTTCATTGAAAATTCATTATATAAATTAGATAGGGAGAATGTTATCAAAAAATATCATTCACAGAAATCATCTGGAAATATTATATTATTCACTTGTTCAATCACAAATAAATTATGGAATTTTGGGATGGGGTGGAGTTAATAAAAACTTTCTAAAAAATTTAGAAATTCTTCAAAAATGGTTTTTAAAAATAATCGATAATAAAAATTATACATACTCATCAGACGACTTATTCAAAATAAGTAAAATAATGGACATTAGACAATTATTTTGTTATAATATTATTTTACATATATATAAAAAGAAAGAAGGTGTTCATTTCTTCTCACATATTTACAATACACGAAACAAAAATTCAACTACTTTGAAAAAAATCAAGTTCATAAAACAATAGGTCAAAAAAATTTTACTTATATCATTCCTCATTTGTATGACCCATTACCAAATGAAATAAAAAGCACCAAATCACTTTTTTCCTTGAAAAAACAACTTGAAGAATGGATAATGAATAAAAAAAGACAATTTTTCCACAATTTTTGTTAACAGAATAAAAATCATAAATTTATTATATCATTATAATGTATTATTATTTTAAAAATAACTCAATTTCCTTATTTATATTCAGCCCTTACAACAGGTAAATCTTCGTAAGGCTTTTCCGGTTTGTTTTTGCATAAAACGTACAATTTATTATTAATATTATACTGTACTTTATATATTGTTGCAAATAAACTTATTATTATTATTATTATTATTCATTTCATTGAAGCAAAGTTCGCTTCTCTTGCATTTAATCCCCAATAAATTTTGGTCGACGAAAATCTATTTCGCTTTGCCAAGCTCATCAGGGAGATTGATAGAATTGGAAAGCAGGCTCTTCAGAAGCAAGTATATACATCAAGAATAGAAATGATGGGAATATTCCTCCTGCGGTAACACTTTAAAAGTGATTTTTTGACATAGACCTGTCAAAAAAATAAATCATAAAGTCACCCTCGCGCTACGAATTACCCCACCATAGAAAAAACCTGTATACGCGCCTGTTAAATACACGGAGTGTTCAAGAACTTACACGAATTTTTTCAACCATATATGCACTTCTCGATGATAAGTCGATTTCTGTAAATAAAATTCAATAAAAATCCAACAGAAAACTCTCTCAAAACCTGTTGAAAAGCTTGGACCAGTCCAATCCAATTTTTGTCGCAGTACTTTAAATGCTCCTCCTTCCTGCTGTTTCCGAAGACGCAGATTATAACAGTTATTATCTCGTTTTTGTTGTACTTTCATCACTTTTTTATAGCAATATGCTTGTGGTTGAAAAAATTTGGATAAGTAAATATGTATGCATATACAAGAATTACTCGTTTAAAGATATCAATCGACTTGATTTATGTTTTCAGAAATAAATTTAATGGAACTTGAGGTCAAAGCTAGTGTCATCATCCCGGCCCTTACCGTGTTCGAAAAACAAAAGAAATCTAATCGAGTCGTAATCAACTTCCAGCCTACTAATGTAAAATAACGGAGTGGACGGTGGTCTTACTTTTATTGTTATATCATCTGTGTCGTGTCTTGTCACGGCAGACTTGCCACTAAATGTTAACAATTTCCGAAACACACAAAGTCAATTTGCTTGCCCTCTGCCAGTCAAGAGGAGCGTGGCACCTACTGCGTCCATAAATCTACAACTGGGACAAAGACGACTAATTCCTGAGAGGTGACTAAGTTCCGCTCTAATATTAGACCTGACCGAGCGAGAAGGATGTTCCGGAATTTGCAAATTTGCGTCAAATGCAGTGTGTGCAAACGTTCATTCATTTAACTATAGTCTAGTTCCTAAATTGTAGATAGTGACTCATAGGTTGTACGGTTCATAATTCATAGGAAGCAGGGCAAGAAATGGAACAGAAATCAGCTATGGGTTCTTAGGTTTTAAATCAAGTTTTACTTTGCCACTTCAACGTGTGTTGAACATTAAAACCAAAATATAAAAATAATATCGACGACGTCGAAGTCGAATAGCTGCAAAAATAAAACTAGTTGCTTGGCTAATGCTGGGGCAGACATCAAACAGTAGCTGACAGATATAATCCAGTGTACTTATACTGTGTAGTGTAGCGACATTCCAAACTATCTAGTCTGAAAGACAGCTGTAGCACCGTGGAAGCGATAACGTTTGGATAGGTGAGTGGCACACTTCTACGAAAACATTTGAAATTCTTGACCATGCTTGGGATCGCACGTTAAAAGGTAAGACCCTCGCACAAGTCTTCTGACGGTTGCTCGAAGGGGTCCTGCCAGATGGCGGTTAGAACAAATTTTTTAACAAATCAGCTCAGTGGTTGAGACTGTCGCGTTCAAAACCATTAACTGCTGGTCTGCTAGGTTGCATCACTCGAATTTTTCACCCCCTTGAATCTGAGTTGTTCGTATAACAGTAATATTGTCATATAATTAAATACGTTTTTATCAGTGAGAAAAATATCTTGTATGTATTTATAGCTGATAAAAAAAGTTTAATCCTAATGAAAATCTTTCAAGCAATTGATATAATATCCATATTTTGAAGTACATAATTTTCTGAATGTCCAAATTTTGTCAGCACACCATTAATTATCATTTTAATTACTTACTCTATACAAAATAAAAGTCAAGATTGAAAATCAAGACCGACGTGAAAACAATCCGGCCACTGCACTCGAAAAAGGAATTTTCTCGAGATTCGGTCGGATAGCAAACTCGAGTGTTTGACGGTGAACGTTTTCGGAACTTTTGATGTGATTTTCGAGAACATGCCGACTCGAGAGATAAGATAACTCGAAATGTATCTCATGCGTGTTCGGCGGCTCTTGTTTCCACGAGGTGCCGCCGTTACTAACGACTGATAACGAACAGCTGGCTAGAGACGGCTGATCTAGACCAATGTGCGAATATTTTAAGTGATACCATCCAAAAATGTCAAGGGTACACGTGAATTTTTGAACAGGCGAAGTCAGTAGGCTTTCAAAGAAATTTATATTTTACAGATTCCAAGATCTCTCGAAACCAAGCAACTGAATAAAACCTTTTCATGAGAAAATTGAACAAGGTTTAAAAAGGAGACGACAACTCTTTTAACATGCATTTCGTAACTGGGGGAGAGTCGGTGGGGTAAGTGGGGTAAGTGGGGTAAGTGGTTATTGGGTTATAGTGGTTATTGGGTCCGAAAAAATATAGATTTTTATTTTCAGTTAGAGTATTTCTCCCTCTCCCTCTCCCTCTCCCTCTCCCTCTCCCTCTCCCTCTCCCTCTCCCTCTCCCTCTCCCTCTCCCTCTCCCTCTCCCTCTCCCTCTCCCTCTCCCTCTCCCTCTCCCTCTCCCTCTCCCTCTCCCTCTCCCTCTCCCTCTCCCTCTCCCTCTCCCTCTCCCTCTCCCTCTCCCTCTCCCTCTCCCTCTCCCTCTCCCTCTCCCTCTCCCTCTCCCTCTCCCTCTCCCTCTCCCTCTCCCTCTCCCTCTCCCTCTCCCTCTCCCTCTCCCTCTCCCTCTCCCTCTCCCTCTCCCTCTCCCTCTCCCTCTCCCTCTCCCTCTCCCTCTCCCTCTCCCTCTCCCTCTCCCTCTCCCTCTCCCTCAATCACAATCTGACTCTTCCTCAATCTCAATCTCAATCACAATCTGACTCTCCCTCAATCTCAATCTCAATCTGACTCGCTCTTTTCTCTCGCATTCTATCTCGCTTACTCTCAATCTATCTTCTCTTCTCTTTCTATCTCTAGCTGAATCTCTTTCTTTTTTTGTATTTATATTTGTATTCTTTGAAAGAACTTTATTGGATGAAGTTATTTTTCTTTCATAGATCATTCCTATATTTATTGGACTTATGGTGTATTTTAATTCTTGCTAATTACATGCAGAAAAATCCCTTTGAAATGTGCAGTTACAATTGCACATGTCATTGTACTCTTTCAAATATGCACACTCAATTGCCAAAAACGAATATGATGGTTACAACTCTGATGAAATGCTTTTAAAAAAATCCACTCTTCAAAATAAATTAAATAAAAAAACAACTCTATGTGTGTCTCATGAATCTAGCCGAATTTTCGTTCGAACGGTCACAAATCTTTAAATACGGTTTGCTTTAGCCGACGTGTTAGCGTAATGTAGCGTAAAATCCTCACCAGTCCTGACAATGTTGCGTCATAAAAGTGGCCGTGGAAACCACTACTGTTTGGACCTCTTCACGCCTACTTGCTCTATTCTCACTTTGCTTTTGTCGGCTCCATTGTCACCGTCACTGGTACTTGGTAGTTTGATACATGGGCGTAGGTAGGAGAATGAAAGTATCCCTTCAAAATTTTTCTTCAGAGTTCGAGAATTTTTTGAAGTATCAAATAAATGACTACTACTACTACTTCCCTGGATACTACCACGACGGACATTGAATTACATCTGACAGATATTTGTGCAACGTTCTTCCAAGAAGACTCAGTTGCAATTGCTTGTTATATTATTATGATTTAACCATTACAAGAATTTGCCAAAACTGAAATCAAATTTTATAACAGAATGGTAACATTCTCGCTTTTGATATGGAACGAATATTCTACAACACTTGCTGTCTTATGCATTTTGCGTGTATTTCATTCTATCACTTGGTAGTAAGGAATTAGTATTTTAACTCTGTTGTATCAATAATAACGTTAGCCTTGACTGGCATCATAGTGACAAGATGTGAATTGAAATGTCAAAATAATTTTTCGTTGGCTTTCCTTTCGGCTACTGTGCGCCTCTCCTGTTACCCCACCCGACGCATTAACGAACCACGTGGCAGTGCGACACACCGCACACAGCTCACGTCGATATCCCTTCCTCGAGCGAGTAGAGGAGAAATTGTAATGCTCTCTCAACATTATAGCAAGGTTTTCTTTACGCTCTCATAAAACCACCATACCCAAGATGAAAACTTTTCGATACTGTATATTGGACCCAACTATGAAATTTTAATCAGATGAATCCCAATCTTCTGATGTTGATATGGATAAATGGAATATTTATGCACCCAAGATCATGTTCTTTCAGAAAAAAACGTAAAATTTCCGGTGAAATCAAAGTTATTGGTTTATTCATTGGTGCTCGAAAAACCATCCTTTGAAGATTTTGAAAAGAATTCAATCGTACAAAAAAAGACCTACCTCACGTACTTGTATCATGAATAACTATTATCAATTTATCTGAATTATTTCCTTTTCGATATAATTATTAGTTTTCACACCTTAACCAAAACCCCCAAAAAAAAAAACTGGCCCCGTCACTGTTCTCTACGGGCTGGCTGCTACTGCTCATACGCAGTTCTTCAGCTTTGCATCCTAATTCTAATGCGATAATCATACACCGATATCTGGCGTCAATAGACCATGTGTTTATTAAACTGACATTGAGACTCAAGTTATTTCTGTACGGTACGTTAGATGAAGGTCCTAGGTAAAAAAAGCCACGGGTCTAAAAAAAAGTAAAAGTTTATTATTTAGGCTTGGATCTTAAAAAAAAAGCTGAAAAAAAATAATATTCTATTCGTTTCAAAAAAGGGAATAATATAGACGCATTCTTTGAAATTTGTAAGTATCTCCAAAAGATGGAGAGTTATTTTGCTTTTCAGATTCTGAAAGAAATATTTCTATGGTTCATGAATGCATTACTAAGGGTCGATATCACACAAAAAATTGCAAGTAGAATATGCATCGTATCTATACAAAATGTTGAAATGAAGTTAAAAATTGATTCAAAAATCCCCAAAGAGTAGGTAAATCGTTCCCTGTAGCTCCATCTCGTCGCAGCTAGAAAAATTAAGAACTATCCAGATCGTTCGGGAAATAGTCCTCTATGATACTTGCCCTGCACTATTAGGAACCTTTGGTGTAGTGATAAATATATTTTTTGTCCTCTATAATATACAGTATCGAAATTATATGATAATACCACATAAACAAGAGAGACGCACTACTGTGCGCCTCTCCTGTTTACCACATCCGACGCATTAACGGACCACGTGATAATGCGACACACCGCACACAGAGCACGTCGATATCCCTTCCTCGAGCGAGTAGAGGAGAAAGTGTAATGCTCTCTCGACATATAGCTGAAACTACCCCAAGATGAAAACTTTCCGATACTGTATAAAAAAATCTCCGTGGCCAGACGGGCAATCAGTAGAGAACCAATTGTGCGTTGAAGTGATCCTGGTCATATAACTCACAGTGCAAAATAATTAAGTGTAAATAAAGATTTGTTCAGATAAATATTGTCAGTTATATTTTGTGCTAAATAAATTATTTAAACCAAGCTAAGACTATTGTTACTACAATATCTTTAAAATTTTATCTTTAAAAGCATTACTTTTTCCATCAGAAATTTGGAAAATTGACAGTTAACCTTTCCTTACTTCCAAAAATTTTCATTTGAATCCCTTCTGCGGAAAGAACCGAGTCGATCATTCCATGTTTGCGTTTTCCTTTCGTTATAAATCCATACGATATATCTAAAATAAACATGTCAAGTTGATTTACGTAGAAATAGCGCTAAGCGAATAATCGAATATGTAACCTGTACTTATTTGTTTTTCGTATCTCGCAGTGCAAATATTTTATTTGAACAAAATTTCCAAGCAATATTTCGATTGTACTTTGTATTTGTTCTTCGGGATTTGGGCTATATCGACAGAGTTGTTGCAAAACGAATATTTCCACAATTTCCAACCAAAGCAGCCTGATAAGCATATAAAAGTTCGAGTAGGTATACACTCACCCTCTTTACCTATACTAAAGTAATTTTTTTCTTACCTATCAACGGTGACCTATCCTACAAAACATCTGAATTTTTTCTCATTTTATTGAGTCAAAACGAACGAATCAGATGCTTTCGAAAATTCGAAAAATAATAGTAAAAATTCTAAATTTCGTTGGAAAATTCGGAAAATCTTGGAAATCGCTCTTCGAAATTACATAGTTTCTTCCATTCGGCGGTTCTAGTATTATTGTGGCTCTGCTCCGGTCAGCTGACGTTCGTCGGACAGCGGTTCCCAAAATTTCTACTATTTTCCAACACAATTCAAACTTCACAAATTTTTTTCGAATTTTTCACACCTGCCATTCGTTATAAAATGGCATTATACATCCGTCCTTCACGGGAGTACAAGAGGTTAGATTACACCCTGTATACGTAAAGTAAAACCAACTTATTTTGAAAAACTGTCTATTCGAAAAATTGTCAGTTCGGAGAATTGTCTTCGAATAAATGCCGTTCGAATGAGTGTCATTCGAAGAACTCCGTCCAGATACCACCGTTGATGTATCGGTTTTTTATTTAAAAAAAATAAAGATACTATTATTGCAAAAGGAATGAATTTCTTCACTCTTATAGTAGGTGTTTTCCATTAAAAAAAAGACTTCCTACAGGTCAACTTGAAGGATGAAAAATAGCGATTGAAGTTTCAGTCGCAGATGTTTCCACGTCTAATTTTAGGAGCATCCTGTTCATATTTTCAAAAAAATCAAAATCTCATGCCTTTGTTTCGGTAGATTTTTCCAGTTAGTTTCGCTACTTCCTCTGGACACCAAATGAATAATAAAGCGTCGCAACTTTTCGCGGTGGCGGCAATGACAAAAATCAAAGCAAGCAAACAATGCAACCTCGACCGCGATTGCATCAATAAATACGGCCACACTCTGTGCGTATTTATTCAATTCGACTGATACGTTATCAATGAGATAAAAGAACATGCGAACACGTTCGTGTGCCACTGTCCACCGTGACACCAAACATCGCGATTGCAGTGTTTCCTGTGCCTTATCGATACGCGAGGCAGGGTCGATTTGGTTTTTCCTGATTTCTTTTTGCGTTCCTACATTTTCACTGCATGCCAAGAAGCGCCGTGACTTTAGCGAACTATTTGTGGGGAATTGTCCCACTGTATAGGTACATGTAAATTAGTAATTAGGTCAATATTTCACACATTTCGATTTCGAATATTATTTCTGAACTCCTTTATACAGTGTGTCCCAGCTAAAACTTGTCACCAACCAAATCTCCAAACTGGTGAAAAAAATTGAAAATCGCCCATACCCGTCGATTTTTATTTCAAGGGGGAACACTTTCACCAAATACAGCATCCCCAGCACCCCCTACTTCAGAATTTTCAATGGGACTGCTACATTTGTGATACATTATTTTGAAGGGAATTCAATCCTAAATACATGGGTGTACTGAAATTGAGGATCGATCAAGTATTGTTGAAGTTTCAATGAAAACTAAGTTTTAATGAGATATTTTTATTTTTCACCACCCAAAATGTTATCATCGTAAGAAAGGTTCAAAATGTGAACCATTCAGATCCATACAGAAGTATAAGCGATTTTCTCAATGTCTTCGCACATCGCTCCACAACAATTCTCCTGCGTAGATCATCAAGAGAAGTTGGCTGTGTAATGTTAACTTTGAATTTCAAATTACCCCATAAAAAGAAGTCTAATGGCGATAAATCAGGAGATCTAACTGACCATTCTATTGGACCTCGCCTTCCAATCCATCTCCCTGTGAAATTGGCATCTAAAAATTGACGTACAGGTGCAACAAAATGTGGAGGAGCTCCATCTTGTTGAAAGGTGAGCTGACTTTCAAGTAGCCTATCATCGACTTCAAGTAATTGAGTGATTCTGGGATTCACAAGAAGTTTAAGATTCGTTTCTCCGTTGAGGTTATACCATCAATAAAATATGAACCTATATAAAATATGATCTCCTATAATTATTCAAGTATTTTATAAACTGAGGTAAATTACTAAATGTTTTTATTGCATCTACAATCGAATTGTTCAAAACTATATTTGTCCGTGTATATATTTGATAGATTAATTATTATGGGATCTTGTTTGGTAATTATGTACATCTAAGCAAAACTCAATATTTATGTTACATTCCTGTTGATTATTAAGTATTTTATAATCAACTTTGCATTGTTATATATCCAGATTTTTTTTTAATAAAATTAAATTGAATTCTGAATAAATTACACTTGTGCTAGTGAGCCAATCATATTTAAATAATATTTTAAGAACTATGTATGTCGGTATGGTTGTGTATTATAATAAATAGCCTATTATGGTTTGAATTTTCCCCTAAAGATCAAAATTACCTATACCTATACTATGGAACTCATTTCTTTCACTCTACCATCAAGATAGAAAACTAATGAAAAAAGAAATATGATACACATTCGGCATTTATTATTTCAGGAATTCTGTAAGGATGACTCTAATATCTAAATACATGCAATGGTGCAAGCTGATGTAGAACAGATGTATCGCTCATCTCGCATTTACCATAATATATATATATATACATATATATATAATATACCAAATCCACATAATATCTAGTTTCGACATTATGGAGCATATCCACATTCCACATTAACTGTAAGTTAGTTATGTGGATTCCCTTTCTTCCGATAGGTATAGGTTTATGGTTTACTAGCTGGTTCTCCTGCTCTGACATCGATGGATGAATAGTACACAAAGAATGTGGTGTTCGAGAATAAACTTGATCTGAGACCGAACACCTGAAGATGAAGACGTTATTTCGTATGTCGATATACGTAGCTCCTAAAGTAATCTTATTGTCCTTATATAAATCTACAACTTATTTTTCATCAAGTTTTTCTGTCACTTTCCTACTGATAGGTAGCATGATCCATATTTCTTTCCTTGTCTTGGTGAAGTATCTTATACCTCAGAGCGCAATTAGAATACTAGTGACCTGCAAACCGAACTATATATGCCCCAAACCTAATTTTCAATATGTCGATTACTGATTCCGAAAGATAACGATCACCCGATCGCACACCTCCACGAACCGACTACGTCCTTACATTTAAATTCACAATTCGGTAGCCAACAAGGTTAAATTTACATGACTAACAAAGAAGGAGAGCAAATTCAACACCGGTTCCTTTATAGGGGACGAAATCCGGAGGCAGTTATTGATTATTTGCCGACCATTTTGTGCCGTGCCATCAACACGGCCGACCAATCGGCAGCGAGCGCACGCATACTCAGCGGGCGTAACGTCCGAAGGAGGGGAGCGCCGCACGATCAACTCCCCTACCCGATTTCGCCCGAGGATGTAGCGAGCAGCGCTCCTCAGTCGGTCGCCAGCTTTGCTCGGGAGAGGTTAGTCGCTCGTACTCGCACAATCACAAAAAACTAACGGATCTGCGGATTGTGACGTAATGTTTTAGTTGTTCGATGGGATTCAGTGAATTTTGAGTGAACTGTTCCACCAAGTGCGGTTCGTATGGTGATGTCAGAGCAAGGCGGACTGGCAATGCACCAGATCCCAATGCATCACAGAGGTTTGGTCCAGCCAAGCCTCGTCATGAACCCGCATCAGATGAACGATTCGTGTTCCGTCGAATCGCAGAACAGTAAGTTTTTCAACTGTTTCAGTAAAATCGCCATCAGGAATGTTCCGATAGCACATTCCCAATTGCATCACAGAGACAGAACATTGTTTTTTTGGGAAATCACAGCTAAATCACAAGTATGTAACACTGATTTCTGGACGGAACGTTTGCTCTGTGAACGTTACATCTCTTGGATGACATTGTTCTGTAAAAATTGTGACCCAGCAAATGCGTTATTCAGAAATGTTTCTGTATATGATGGATCTTAAGCCTCTCTACTCCCATTAATATTTTAATATTATCAGTATTGTACCATATTATAATATACCATATTATATTATAACATTTATATAGAAAACAGTTTAGAAGGTTGAAGGTTTATGCTTTGATTTAATATCAGATTTTAACTGTGTACAAAAATAAATGCAGAATTCAATGTAGTTCCATTAGAGATTTCATTTGCTTCATTACACAAATAAAATTGTGCTATTTTCTCGAAAACAAATTAGCCAACGAAAATAAATGTTTGAATGATTTTTGTTTCAAAAAAACTAGATTTATAAGTACTCATATTCTTGAAGTCTTGAATGATAACACATGAATGATAGAAAGCATAATATGTATAATTGCAAATTTTGATCTTCTTCATCGTATAAAAGTATCGTAAACACGAAACCAAAAGCCAAAAATCAGATTTCATGAATATATTTATCATGTCACATCTGTGATATTACACCGCTCCACATTTGATCTAGATTTGAGTATTTGAATATAGAACAGCCTGCTCAATTGGATTGTTATGTAAAATGGAAATAAATCATCTGATTACTATTATTTTCAGCGCTAAAGAAAAAATAATCCATCACACACCTCTTGATGAAATACTGTCAAATGAGGTCATATTGGTATGTGTTACAGATCTTAATTTTTTCATCAAAACGTTAAGTGAACACGAAAATTTATTTTTTAATACCCTCAGTATCCTTAACGGTACAGCGTTAATATTTCTCTCAATACTGGAAAAGAATAAACACCTGATAAAAAACACACACACGCTACTCTACCTTGGTTGACTATTGATTTTCGAATGTTGGCGTCATCGGCCTTTTTCAAATATAATATTCAAATACTCCGTTGTCAATTTGACACGAACATGTACAAGAGCAAGCAGGGATAACAAACTGTTATTCATCAAACAGAAAGTGCCTTTTGTTTACTTTCAGCCCAATAAATAAACTCATGAATATATTTTGAATAATTTAATAAATCAGCTGATTGGCTGATGTCGGACAATTCCATAGGAAAAAATCAAGTGGTGAAAGACCCTGGGTGACACTTCGTCGACCCTTGTCCTCCTGTACCATCAACATAGAAGTAGTCGTCAGGAAAGCCATTAGAAGGCATACAAAATGCATATTCGACATCTATCAGTTCAATGACTCTTATACAGATGAATCGACTGAAACGACAGAATTTTGCTAGATGATGTAGCGCAGATGTATCGCTGATCTTGCATTTGCCATCATATTCTTTTTGGACTTCTAGATAATATCCAATTCCAGCCTTACGGAGCATATTCAAACTTTGCACTACACTAAACCTATGTAGCGTTTTCTATGTATATAGACCTATTTCTGAAATGTCGTATGTCATGATCATTTTTATTTGGATTTAGATAGTTTTCATGACCTGCTGTTCTATTTATGTTTGAAAATTTGAGTAATCCGCAACCTACTACAAAGCCATCAGCGGTATCATAGAAACAAAGAAAGAAACCATGTTCAGAAATCAGAAGGGAAGAAACTAAAATAAATGTAGATTACATGTTTAGGCGAAGAGAAAATAATGAAAGAGGTTCAATCTCAGTGGAAATAGCTGAATGGAAAATACTGCCAGACGGTAATGAAACTTTAGAAGCGGGTGGCAGTAAAGACAATGGGAAAAACTCTAGAACGAGTAGAATAAGAGGAAATGGTTGCAAGGAGTGAGTTGAGTGCACCAAGAGTTGAGTGGGCTGATCTTTGTCATAATATAGAATGATCTGCTGTAGACAAAGACTCCAAACTACTTTTTTTATGAACATTTCACATGTTATCAAACTTGAGTGGAATTTTGTTCATGTTGGAGAAGTTTATTCTTAGTCGATCCCTTTCACTTTATGAAACCGATACATGAAGTCTATGAAAGCTTATCTGTCATTTCGGAGTTTGACCGAATAACATTTATAGCTATAACCTATAATTCCCTTACCTGAGAATTTGAAGATCACACCAATAAATTCGAAAAATATATCATCGACAAAAACAAATCACATTTATTCTTTGCCACTGAGAAAAAACTGAAAATGTTAGTATTTATAGTATTTTATACATATTCTGCTAACATCACGCTTTTACAATGTTCCTTAGGAAATATAAGGGAGTAAATATTAGTATATCTGAGATAGACTTGACGCTTCACTTTTTCTGTCAATAAAATATCGGGTTTGTTTTCAATGAATATTCCAACGATTATTCAAAAATAATATCATCCACATTCCTGAATAATTATGAAATTGAAAAATCACTTGGTTCAATTTCCAACCAAACATGATCTTTTCCATCATTATTTTATTTTCATATAAATGTTACAATTTAAATATTTGATGATACCTACTGCCAATTGCAAAGAAGCTATTTCTGTATCACTTCATATGGAAATATGGAATAGTAATGGTATTCTCAGGTTACCATTTTCTATATCACCTTGTATATATAACGGGATTAAAATAAATGAAACATATATGTGCAAATATACTCACTTACGGACATTCCTGTTAATAATGCTTATAGGGAGTTTGTTTTATTCATTTCTGATAGAATTGTATCGGGTGTTTTCAAAGCTATTTGGTCATCAGATTATTAATGATATAGGTATCATCTTGACAGACAAAGCAAACAAACATTATTTGGTAGGTCTCCCAAGATTTCTGATTTTCTCCGACAGTAAGTACTCTAACATAAGGTAACCTGAAATATTTTTTTTACTTACATCCCGTTGGTTGAATTCCATTTTTTGTCTCCGACTGTATCATTCGCCGCTCTAGAGTTTTACGACGATAGAAAAAACTTACAGCGCCGAGAGTTTCTCGTTCCCGGTGTGAAATCCGCGCAGGTAGTATTTCAATGACCGGAGGCGCGGCACTAACGGCGCGGCGGCGGCGGCTCCACCGCTAATCAACGGTATAAATAAACACCGTGGCGGCAACAATGTCTTTCCACAATAAACTACCAGGACTGGTAGCAATCGGCGCGACGGGTGCCTATTAGCACCCCAGTGCTAAATGCCCCGCTGCTGGAGGACAGGGCTCGAAGACCACCGCTGTTTCCGACGTGTCACGTGACATCGGCAACCACCGAGAGGCTATACGGCGATAGTTTTATTCGTGCCGACAAACTCGTTCTTGTCGATGTATAATATTAAAAAGTAAAAGAACAAATAAAATCCCGATAAAATAATTATCAACACCTATAACAGCGCAATCACACGTTGGGATAAGTAACTAGCTCAAATCAGAAAAATATCAGATCAAAGCTCTAGGCAAATACGCCTCAGCAAAGATTCACTACTTGACTTGATTTTCTAACTACTTGACTTGACTTGAAATCAAGACAAGCTCAAGTCAAGTATTTATTTTTGAAATTCCTGCTCAGTGTTCCAGGCCAAAGTATAAGCTACACCTGAGTCTAAAAAAATCAATAGATATCGAAGACAAATTTCATGCTCATTCCGAAAATGTATGATTTTAATGTGCTCAGATATACGATTTAGCCGGAAAAAGGGTGTTTAAGGTAGGAAAAGCAATTTTCTGAGATTTTTTATTTTTCAAATTTCAAATTTTTGTCCTCGAACGTATCTTGACGTGCTGATTCCGAATCTTTGAACGAAAATGTCGGAAACTCATCAGAAACATTTTTGTCGGGAAAAAAACATCTAAAAACTCATTTAGAGTTGACCAACTCGAGAATGGTTAGAGATAGATAAATTCTGCGAACGCCAATCGATTCAGAATGGTCGAATTAGTATGTATAGTGAATTTCGATTCGATAAAAAAAATTAAAAATTACTCGAAAAAGTTGCAAGGGGTTCACCCCTAAAAATCATGAAAAATGCTAATTCGTCACATCGACTTGAAATTTGCACTGTATACGTAAAATTTCATGCTCATTACGAAAATGTATGATTTTTATGTGCTCAGATATAAGATTTAGCCGTAAAAAGGGTATTTAAGGTAGGAAAACTCATCAGAAACATTTTTGTCGGGAAAAACCATTCTTTTGCTAATTTTGGCAAATTGACGTGGGGTTTGTTTTTTTGGGTATTTCTATTTCTTGAATAAATCCCCACCGCACTTTGAAACCGTTGGTGTAGAAGGTAGTGAATATACTGGAGTTTTATCCCAACAACCTACCGCTATACAAATCTTTCTTCCAGAAGATGATCATTCGATTATTTGGTGTTGAGATAAAACTCCAGTTACTTCTTAAATAAATGTTAAGAGAGATTATCAGCAAGTATCTGCTATATTCATTCAATTGAAAAAAGTGGCCTATAGAATACATCAATCCATCTCTACCAGCGTCTTTCGAAAATACTTACTGAAAAAGCAAAATTATAGGTTCTAAAACTTCATGAGATCATTGTAGGTATAACTTTTTTGTTTATTCAGTTCAACCCATTATTTGTTGAAATAACGGTAATTATGCCTTAACACCCCGTATATAGTGGCAACCTTTATACTTTTTGAAAGTTTCAGTTTTTTCTGTTATCAAAATGACCACAATTCGTCATCACTCACATAACTCACAAAAAACTACCACAAACAAATTTCGTCATGTTTGAGCGCAATCGCCTATTGTTAAAGCTATTAATAGCTATCACCAAGGTTAGCAACTAAAGATAAAATGTTGTAATATAACAGGTAGTTTTTTTGAAGAATTACACTTTGTGTTTATTAGTATACAACATTCTATCAATACAGGTGTCTAGATTGTTTTTTGGTCATTTTATTGAAATATACCAGATTCATAAATAATATAAAACTTTTGAAATCGGCGACAGAAGTTACTGGGAAGTTTGAAGGCAATTTTTCCGTTAATCTGTTATATAATGGTTTGGGGCAAGTATCCGACAAGAACAACGCGGCTACATCGGTGAGACCAAAAGAGCGCTAAGCATTAGGGCATACGAACACAAACGCTGGACTCAAAGGGGAGAGACGTCGAAGTGGGGAGTCGCAGAACACGCATGGACGGAACAACACCGCACCCAGTGTTAACATCTTAGACAAGGAAGTACACTGGTTTAAGCGAAAGTTTGAAGAGTCGAAACCAACGCTCTCAGTCAATCAAACTTAGAAGTTCGGAATGTATTTGAAAAAATTGATTGATAACATGTCAATTTTAGAAGAATACAAATGATAAGGGCCACGCTGAACTACGACCAATTGAGGAAATAGGTAGTCCTGTGGTAATCACCTCAAGGCGAATAAAGTTCCTCTTAGTACTCTGGCGGTCAGTATACACTTGATAACGATCGCAGATACTAAACCGATTTAAACGTCGTGCTCATAGAAACAATCCAGACAATGAAAGTCCGGAATTGAAGTAATCAATTTACATAATAGGTCTCTTGCTTTTCGTCGATGTTTTTTTCTAATTGTTCCAATCGATTATACCATCCATTTAAATACTGGGAAAGAAATATAATAAATTAATGTGTTTCATTGATTGTTATGTCGAAAAAGTTATGTAGGTACGCAACACATCCGAAAACAGTTTTTTGGGACTCGCCTACGGCACGGCCTAGAATCTTGTCCACTCATCCAAAAAAAAACAGTATTTTCCGGATTTGTTACTTAAATTACTATTGTTTACATGCTAAAGCGCGCGTTTTATCAAATTCAAATTTGCTTCGCATTTTGAAATATGGATTATTCAAAATATTCAAAAGATAAAGTTAAATGAAACAGTTTATAATTATTATTTAGTAACGCTGTAGATCGGGAAACAAAAGTTCAAGTGGTTTTGTGATACCATGTTACCTATCATCTAAAACTTTCAAACAAAAAACAACTTCTTCTCTGGCTAGAGCCACACCGACCTTTGAATGAGGACATATTTTTGTGCGGTGTTCTTTTGAGAGTTTTAAAATTGCATAGGAGCATTCGGCAAATTGAACAGCAGAATTTTTTATATATCGTGGGTATAATGTTTTCGAAATTTCATGTCATGTGATTCAACAAAATCGATGAAATTCAAAAAATAAATGTGACCTGTACAAACAAAACGCATTTCGGCAGATTACATATTGAAGTACCGCAAAAAAAATATCTAAAATCCAATTGAGATCTTCGATGAAGTTCCCATTGCGAAATAATATCGAAATTCGTCAGAACCAATACTCGAGAATGATTTCAAAAGATATAATGTGACCTCTACAAACAAATCAGATACTACGACAATAGCACATCGACAGATTACAAATTGGAGTAACGCAAAAAAATGTACCTAATATCCGCTGAGATCTTCGATGACAACCTTCTAGAATTCACTTGAACTTTGAATATGAAGTTCCCACTGCAAATTTTTTATCGAAGGTCGTCAGAACTAATAAGAAATACTTCAAGTTTATGCAAACAAACAATATCTACTTGCTATACCCGATAACATCGATTTATCAATATTGCGCCATTCCAGATTTCTATGACTGAACAGAACCTAGTGTCGACTTACGAAGCACAAAGTAGACTGTTCAGTTTTACGTCGCTCTTCGAGAAGCCAACATCCAAGCTGAAGATGCTCACCGCAGTTGTGAGCGAAACGTCCCAAGAAACCTCCTCCACGGAGGTGGACCGACCTCGGCCTCAAAGCCGGAAACCATATTTCTTGATTCTACTTCCGGTCGTGAAAGCTTTCATTCTACGCTCAATTGAAATATTGTCATGATTCAACACAACTAACTTATTATTCATACATATGAAATGTCACCCTTGGAGTGTGTCCATACCTGCATGATTCCTAATATCTTCACTGTTAATTTCGATAGAAGTACCTTTCCACAGTTTTTCTGTTTAGTCGTGGAAGATGGTTCCACATCACCAAAATCTTGACGCAGCTGGATATAAATATCGTCTCCAACATACTTCTTATAGCTCTCCAATATAGGCCATCAATCCCACAGTACAATATTTTAGGATTGCCTGGTCCATAAGATTTTGTTTTAGTATCGTGACTCTTAATATGGTGAGGCTCTTCCAGAAATCCCACATAGTATGGTTTGTTTCGAAAATTCTTCTTGGTTACTAGGTAAAACATTTCTCTGATCCTTGTCAACACCCTCCAACTTCTGAGTTCTGTTCCCGTAGTTCTTGGAGTTGACCGAACTTTTTGGAGAACACCACAGCCTCTGGACATTTGAAGATATTTTGCCACACACTAAGCCAGCGTGCAGCCAGCAGGTGCTTTAAAGAGGTCCGGTGGCTTTTCTTGACTCCCCCCAAGTGAAACTTTCTGTCCGTTTGAGTACAAGGACATATACTTCTGGGACGTTATCCCATCCTCCGGCGGTGGTCTGAGGGTGCGAACTTGGTCGTGATTTCGAATGGACCACCCTGGGTTTTCCTCGGAATGACTTATGGATTCGAAATTGTTGTTGTTGTTGAAATTGTTAAAATTGTTTTTTCTGTTACCCATCTGTCGTCCCCTTACGAACGGCAGCCCTCAAAAGTCGAAACTTGGGTGAGCCAAGGATTAACGAGGTCTTACCTTTTAACGTGCAATTCCTAGCACTTTCTCAGGCCATCAGATAAAAATCTGTAGTCGCTAAGGATTCGAACCTAGTCGACCAGCAGTCAATGGTTTCGAACGCGAAAATCTCAACCACTGAGCTACATGGCCCTTCATACAGCCAAGCCAGACCACCAGTTTGAAATCCCCTGCTTTGATGTCATAGGTCTCTTTCATTATATCGCTGCCACTTTGGCTGTTCAACCTGACTCGTTCATGGATCTTGTCCTGCTGGCGACACAAGTTTCAGGTCGCACAAGGAAATTGCAGTTCTTAGCTTATTGTGATACTAGCAATGGTTTGGCTGGTTGACTTATGCACTGCTGACTGAGAGGCCATCAAGAATAAATGGATGTACTCATCCTAATCTCTTTGGTAATCAGATAATACTTTGGATAAGTGGCGGTTTATCGTCCTATTCTTCCACTAAATATCAACATACATATCAACATATCATCATACCTGACCCTAGGCATAGGTATCCTGCATTATGGCCAACGGCTTTGAATGAAGCAGACGAAGCTTGCAAGGGTGCCATTAAACTAGGATTATAGGATCGACTCAACTCAAATGTGTACATGCTTGAAATTAAATACATACGACATGTTAACCACATATGTGTTAGTTGATACGATGACTGGGGTTTCTATAAGGACTCGAACGTCTGTTTTTTTTCTGTATGTCAAGTTGAGTCTCAATGATAACTCGGTTGGTATGGATATTCCTGTTCATGTTTCGGTATGCTACTTATCATCTTTACCTCTATTTGGTTGATCCTGTAAACGGAAACTATCTACCACCCATGGATTTTCGATAGACTTCACTATGAGGCTATGCTTAGTCGGCACACACTCTGAATTCCTATGTTGCATAATTCAACGAATAAATAATGTTGCTTCCTTAATATATGTGTTCATTACCATCCTGACACGTGAATCCTACAAATTTGTACCGGTTTATCACATACATTATTAGTTTACGAAGAAAATTCAGATAGGTATTAAATTGCTGTAAATTGTCATTATGAACACATAACATAACACCTAGCTAACTAACGAGCGGTTAGTTTGTGGCTGGTATCAGTTCGTTTTTAACGAAGATAATTGTTCGTTTGCGTCAATTAATCGCATTTACTATCTGAATGAGTTACGACGAGTTTATCGCAATCAATATTTTATGGGTTTTTGACGCCGAAATACACAGTTTTCCAAAAAGGTGACTTAAAAAAAAAATTGAAAAGTGTATTGACGTAAAAAAACATTATATTCATAAACTTATAGTCCCAAACATAGAGGCCCAGTACCAAGCATAGACTTGAAACATTTGCAAGTAAAAACTCTCGGAGCTTGTTAACAAAAAAATTATAATATTCAAAACATACGTTCCAAGCACAGAGGTTATTCCTTTACTTGGACATTTGCAAGTAGAAAACTCTTTGAGCTTATGCAAAAAAACATAAATTCATAAGTAAAGAGTTCCATAGAGGCTTTTCCATCATTGAAAACATTTGCAAGTAAAAAATCTTTGGGCGTATTATCACCAGAGAGATTGGAAGAATTGGAAAGCAGGCTCTTCAAAAGTAGCTGTTTTCTGTTAGATATTACAAAAGTATCACATTTTTCAATTTTCATCGAGAATGTTTCCCTTTTCAGCATAAATTATTCTTATTTGACACAATGAATCATATTGTGGAACCAAATCCAACAACAATGTATGAGAACCGACAATTATTTTCACAAATTCATCAATTTCAGCTAGACTATCAATTTTTTACTGAAGTGTTCAACAAACAACCTTTGAATCGCCTTGAAGGATCCTTATTTATAAACGACCCGACGTTTTGATTATGCCACATCGACTTACGCTGCACATCTCGAAGCGAAAATAACTAATTCGTTTGGCGTATGAACAATCGAATTAAAAATCAACAATCTGCCCGTCATCCTTTCAAATGGGCCCATGGCAATCAAGATAATTGCACCTCATAATTAATGTAGTTGCTTTCATTTCATGAAATGACGAAACAATATTTCACGGTATTAATGATATCAGTACAAAACTGGCGGTAATTCACATCTAATTCTGGGCAATCCAGTTAATTTCTAGTTCAGTTATATTTTCATCCGGTTATCATCAACCGGCATAAAAATGGCATTCCCTGACAATATTCCCGTGGGAACATCATGAATCAGTTCTACTACAACTACTCATTCCTCCAAAGTATTTTTTCGTATTTTAGCACTAAGGATAACTCGCCAAATGCACTCTCAAACCTTTTTCTTGAACAAATTTCTACATGTGAGAGAAAAGCTGGTGTTCCGCAGGGATCCACGCGGATCAGTTTTTTTATCAATACTGTGATTCGTTGCGAAACATCGCAAACGATAATATCCTTTTTTGCGATTTTTCTGTAATTGGAATATGAATGATACGAACATGGGCCACAGGCAAAAATTCAAAACTGGTACCACAGTTCTTTCTAGATACCATTCATCCATGGATGTAAACATCTATAGTCAGTGTTCCTTCGTTTCTCCTCCGTCATGAAACTTGGAACTGAAGCTGGTGAGCTAAAATGAAGTTTTAGCATGTTTCCAAGTGGGAAATTGCAAAAATAAATAATTTTTGCAAAGAACAAGACAGCACCACATGAAAGTTGAAGTAAATGAAATTGGCGTTGAATGAACTCTCCATGTACGAACTGCTTAGAATATTTATTTGATGATATATTCCTGTATTGTATATTTTACTTACGTGATTTACAAATCGGAATCTAGCCATAACTCTTAATTTGTACATTCATCCACATCTGGAAGGACATCACCAACAATATTTATATCATTTTATTCCATTAAGGACAGTAGCTCAAGTTTTGAGGCCAAAAGTTAATAGTTTGGATTTGCATGCATTCGGTTTAAGGTTGTGTGCAGACGAAATATCGTACAATAGCCCATGATCTGCAATAATGTGTTGCACGAAAATTCATACATTTTCTATCTGGAAACTATAATCTGCATATTAGTGTATTTGACAAAATTTATAGATTCAGTGTCAGAAATACAGATGGAGAACAATATTAATAGTGGACCAAGAATCGAACTCTGAGGAACACCATGGATTAATGGTCGTACTCCAGATATCAGATTATCTACCATGACATACTGTGAACGATTGCTCAAATAGTTGGTTATCAGTTGTACAGACCTGTTTACCAAACCTGCAACATCTAAGTTTTTGTTCAAGAATAGAAGAATCCAGCGTATCGAGACCCTTGCTTGTCCAACAAAACTAGACACGTTAATTAAAATATCATCCTTGATGCAGGCTAAAGCAGAAGTAGTGCTGTGATGCTTTTTGAACTTTGACTGTGAAACTGGAATGATGTTTGTGAAAAGACTCTGGGACAAAAAGGCGACGGACATACAAGCGACGGGCAAAATATAGCGACAGACAAAACAGCAACAGCAGAAATAGCGACAAACTGAAGATACAGTCATTTTGCCATTTTGTCCGTTGCTTTTATGTCTGTCGCGTTTTCGCCCCAGAGCATTGAGAAAAGATAGTCATACATTTTTTTTTTATAATCATCTTTTTGAAACATACTACGAATCGTAGTATTTCAACACTGTTTTTCCCGAAATCGATTCGGTTTTCGACCCAGTATTTTAAGTAACGGTTTTCTTCGAGTTCACTGTTGTTCTGCTGAAATAATGCCATCATATCGACCACAAAATGGCCCAAAATAGAACCTTGGGTCATCACAAGAACACTCATTTGAAAACCTGTTTTTGTATAATAACTCGGGTGACACGCGGTTGTGACATGGCGGTTTTTCGCAAATTCCTTGACACAAGCAGGCGTATATTACGATTATACCACAGCACCTTCACAGTCTCGGACAGGGACACACAATATCGAATTGAAATAACAACCTTGTTCCGCGGGTTTGTCCAATGTTTATCTAAGCAAGCTAACGGACGTTCATTTGTCACGTAGCGACACATCTCGATAAATTGATACGGGGTCGGGATCGGAAAAACGCCGATGCTCTCGAAGAACGACGGGAATGTGAATGATTCGGAGATGGAACGTTAAGATAAAGTGAACAATTAGCGGAGTGTTGGCGTTATTTATGAGGAATCAGGCCAGGTAGTGGACCACATCATTTGGGGCCGACATGCAAATCAGCCGGCCGTTCGCCGCCAGTGGCTAGCCGTAGATGCGGAAAGGCAATATAACTGAATTTTTTACGTTTGCTAGTCACTCCTTTTAATAACACTAGTTTACACGAGGTTTGTAAACCGCAGCTAAAAGTTGTCTGGTCCCCAAGAATCTTGAAGTCTTGATGAAAACGTTTTACGTATTCGTTACGTCAGTTTTCAGGGAAAAACTCAAATACGATCAATCTTCAATGCCATGTTCACTCCCATCTTTTGAAAATGTTTCAATAAAACAGCAATAATATATTTATAATTTTCGCAGACAAGGGAAACAAGAGTATTTTGTGTAACCACCTAGCAATTTCAATAACAAACTGATGGATTTGAGGTCGCTGCATACTTTCTATTGGTGTTCTTCATACTTTACTAAATTTATTGAAGTACAAATCATTTAATAGCTCTCTTAACAATTCACTGTGTGTTTCATAGGTATAGATGATATTAATTTCAAGCTCCTGTTTCTGGACAACGTAACGATCGTGTCTGATGTTGATAAATCCCACTATTGTAGGCGAGAAACAAGAAACTCTGCTTTAAATCTTGATCGTTGAAGAGGTCATTTAATTTGGCTTGATTGATTGAATGTGGGGTGTTTCCTTGGAGAGAGAAATCGCCAGACTCACTAGAAATTAATTTAACTTCAACATCAGTTTCGTTGTCATCTTCCAGTATAATTAGACTGATTGGAATTGGAAATGGAAGATCCTTCGAATGTAGAATTGGTGGCTTAGACAGATGGAATTTCGGCATAAAAAAATATTTTTTTGTATTGTATCACACGTAACACGACTAGGTTCTCACGAGGTATCCACTTTTCGCAACAGAAAATCCAAATTAATAAAGATATGCACTTTTAATGGAATCTGCAATGGGGCCTCTTTTTTAATATAAACTGCCCACAAACATAGCAAAAACGATCAGAACTTTGTTTTCACGTTGTACTCGACATTTTGTTGCATTTTGAAAAAAAAATATTTATTGTTCAAATCGAATAAACAAACATAGTCAAGTTATCACGTAGGAGATGAAAAAATGATTTGACTATAGAAAGAAATTGTGACGTGATATATTAGGCCAACACTTTTAGGTTCAAGAAAAGGTAGTTGAACATATTTATGTACATTTCTTTCAGAATATATAAAAAATTTAATTTTTTTTAAATATTGTATTCATGAATAATACGAAAAGTAATTATTATTAAATTACACCAGTGGCGATACAGCAAGATTCATAAAGCAGTGAAGATATTAGACCGATCTCTCCACGTCGTGGTCGACCAATAAATGCTGGTGTTCCGCAGGGATCCATTCTAGCACCATCACTGTTCCTTCTTCATATCAATGATTTATTGGAAGCTACCTCATGTCCAGTGGACAGTACCTCTCTTATATAATAAGTACATGTGAGGGTCTTTTTGAGGGCCATCATAGCAAATATGTTAATTTTTTAATTTTGTTGATATTTCATCATCCTATTTGAAGTTGATGTAAGCCAACGTACCAAGAATCTTGATGTTTTCATCAGCTCTAGATTGAATTTCATTTTCGGTTTGATATGGGTTAATTGAGGATGAGTTGCAAGTTGCAACAATTTTGCAAGACTTCGTCTGATGGAATCATTACCGGCCCGCCACTGTCCACTTGCATCCTCCTGTCCGCTAATGAGTCTCTTCCACTAGCAAATCTTAATGGTGTTTGATTTTTCCATGCGATAAGCGGGCCTATCTTGTTGTTTATGGGTTTATTATAATAGTTATGTGGATATGGGCGATCAACCGTGTCTAATGGTTTCACAGAGTTGGTTAAACGGGTTTTTGGCGTGTCAACGTCAAATACTACTCAATAATTACGTTCGTGTTTTATCTCGAAACTTTACTGTTCGCCATTTTCAGTTTTTCTTCATATAATAGGTGAGTTTATTTGAGATGGCGGAATGTGAACAACATCTAGGGGCTATGGGAAGGTGTCCCGCCTTGTCGATCGTATGATGATCCTTTTTTAAAGTCACGCACGATTTGTCACCTGCATGATGACTAAATGGTCTCGGTGCATACGTATAGTTCGAACGAAATAATGGACGAGACAGGATTTATTAAATAAATAAAAAATAATAATATAATAAATAATAAATAAAGAAGCTGAAACGAAAAAAAATCGATTGCTCTTAATATTTATTACTTGGACAAAAATATAATGCAACAAACTCACATGAAACCGTTCACTAGAAAAAGGACCTCCACAAAGCCAATTTATCGACCATTCTGAATCGATTAGAGTTGGTCAGCTCTAAGTCAGTTTTCAAATGGTTTTTTCCCGCCAAAAATATATCTAATGAGTTTTCGACATTTTCGTTCAAAAATTCGGAATCAGCACGTCAAAATACGTTCAAGGACAAAAATTTTAAATTCTAAAAATGAAAAATAAAAAAATTTAAAAAATTAAGTATGATGGTATATTCGACTTTTTTGTCTGTTGATTTTTTTTTTCAAATTCTTGGTCAATACTAACTCGGCCATTCTGAATCGATTGGCTTTCACAGAATTTCTCTATCTCTAACCGTTCTCGAGTTGGTCAGCTCTAAATCAGTTTTTAGATGGCTTTTTTTCTCGCCAAAAATATTTATGATGAGTTTTCGACAATTTCGTTCAAAAATTCGGAATCAGCACGTCAAAATACATTCAAGGACAAAAATTTAAAATTCTAAAAATGAAAAATAAAAAAATTCAAAAAATTAAGTATGATGATATATTCGACTTTTTTGTCTGTTGATTTTTGTCGTTCAAATTCTCAAATTCTCTACTAATTGGGCTATTCTGAATCGATTAAAGTTCGCAGAATTTGTCTATCTCTAACCGTTCTTGAGTTGGTCAGCTCTAAGTCAGTTTTCAAATGGTTTTTTTTCCCGCCAAAAATATATCTAATGAGTTTTCGACATTTTCGTTCAAAAATTGGGAATCAGCACGTCAAAATACGTTCAAGGACAAAAATTTTAAATTCTAAAAATGAAAAATAAAAAAATTCAAAAAATTAAGTATGATGGTATATTCGACTTTTTTGTCCGTTGATTTTTTTCGTTCAAATTCTCGGTCAATACTAACTCGGCCATTCTGAATCGATTGGCGTTCGCAGAATTTCTCTTTCTCTGACCGTTCTCGAGTTGGTCAGCTCTAAATTAGTTTTTAGATGGTTTTCTTCCGCCAAAAATATTTCTGATGCGTTTTCGACATTTTCGTTCAAAGATTTGGAATAAGCAAGTCAAAAAACGTTCGAGAACAAAAATTTGAAATTCGAAAAATGAAAAATAAAAAATCTCAGAAAATTGGATTTTCTACCTCAAACACCCTTTTCCGGCTACATCTTATATCTGAGCACATCAAAAAAAAATCAGAGATATCAAGACCAAAGTAACATTAAAACTTAATGAATCATCATCAATCCTCGGTCATTATTGTTCCTTTCGATGACTTGCGCGTTCGCGCTTCGGATCATTACTCGGTACGCATTCTTCCCGATTCACAGAAAAATCCACCTTCGAGCACGGTATCACATAACGGCCACGGCCCATACGAACGAAGCTAACCGTACAGGATATGCTAGTGTCGGCTCCTTTGATGTTATTAACACCGTATACGCTCTCCGTGTATCCCTCGTAATATTCTCTAGCACCTCTCGCGATGTGAATTGATGCTTTTAGTAGCCATCAGGTCCGCCTCAGGGCTCTGACCTTTCGTCGCGGTATGACGTGCAACTTTCAGGTAAATATCAACGGAACTCTCATCTGCCTCGAAAAAGTCGCTTTTTGTTATGAGACGAAATATCTGGGCACGATTGAAAGGGGAAGGGACATGTACCTTGCGAAAACTATTCACCTCGATCTCTTATATTTTCATCGAGATATGTGTGAACTTGTTTCATTTCTATTCATTGTCCTGATAGCCCAGTCATCTGGTGATTTTTGTGGGTCCATAACTTCATGACTGGAAGAAAGTCGGAAATTGTTTCAAATCCTTCTATATCCGTCCGAATGAACATACTAGGTTTTATCACTGAAATAATATTCAAAGTTGAATAGAATTGAATTCTGCATCGACTGTACAAGTTCAGTTCATATACGTAACGTTGTGACACTGGCCAATGTGTGGAATCGGCATAAGCTCATAACACGAATGTAACTCTTTTCGAATTTAGCCCTTCCAGCTTTTACTCTAGCAAATTTGTTGATGACTTCTACAAAACTGACATTCATCTTATTCTCCAACGAGAGAAGCGATGTACGGTAAATAAATGGGTAGATTCTCTTTACCGCCGCTGCCGCTCTCTGAATGGCATGCGTCAGGTGCGCATTCATTATTAGGCGTCTGTCAATAAGTACCCCCAGGTATTTCACCGGACAAGCCCAAGACGATAGCCATTGCACCACCGCAGATTCTTAGATGGACATGACTGTACAAAAAAGGTTCATTAAGTGGGTAGAAGGAAAAATCATATGTATTACATTGGAGTAAAGTGCCCTTTCCTCCCTTCGCGTCGGGCAGTAAGCTACATCCTGCGGGAGGAAAAGTGGCACTTCAGCTATTACGCCGCTTGGGGGCCCTCAGAAGCTGGGGACCTGGGGCAAAATGCCTCAGCTGTCCCCAGCGGTGGCGGCTCTGTATCTTCGTAAATAAATAAATAATGGCCGCGTTAACATATCCTCGGTCGGTATGCACCGATATATCCACGGGCTAAAATGACACGGAGCTCTCTTCGTCTCCGGCAGACGCTGCCGAGGGCAATTAGAATTGGTGCGGTGGGCTGGGATTTTAATAATTTACAATTGTGTATGCAAATGTGCACCGGTGGTCGGAGATAAGGAGTCCGAGCTGTCCGATCGTCGACGGCCGCAGTCGTAATCATTGCGATCGACAAGCTGATAGCCAACAGAGGCGACGTACCGACATACATACACACACAGACACGGACACACTCGGCCGAGCCGTGATCGGTGATCGAAACGGAGTGTTTTATTTATTTTTTTTTTTTTTCGTTATTTATATTTTGGTGTTTTTTTTTCTTCGTTCGTGCATAATTAATTAGCTCGATCGTTATTTATGTTTATTTGTTCGTTCGTCAATCGCTTTTCCATAATTACCACCACGTAGCGTTAAATACAGGGTCTTTTTTAATTTCCAGTAGTTATCCATCTAAAAGTCAAAAAATATCGTCGTCAACCGACACTATAAGTTCTACTAATTTCTTCCAAGTTATACTAGCTACTGATAAAATTCGACTCTTGCCAGACGATCCTTATGCTTTGAGTTATCAACCCCATGATAATGGTATGGATGCAATTGCCCTTGTCTAGGAGAACTCCATACGTTACTGAGAGTTACTTCAACTTTAGTGGTAATGGACCTAATGCTTGTTAATGGGACGTGTTCCAAAATTTTTAGGATTTCGTCCTCATTGTAAACAATCTTTGGTGGTAAATGCCTTCCTACATATCCGCCCCGTTATTTTTTCAAACTCTTTGTATCACGACACTTCTGCTTTAAATTTACAAGTATTCGCAGTGTTGCAAGATATCTCAAATATAATCACAAGTGTCAGATAGACAGAATATATTTTGTGGAACCATGAGCATGTAGGTCTCTCAATCGGACCCGTTATGCACCAATCGCTGCTGGTATAATTGGTTCAATTTCAAAGGTAGCCTGTTTCGCGAGCGAAGATGTTAAGGTGCTTGTTTAGATGGCACTGACCCGACAGAAACCCTACCACCATTCTGATTTCCTTTCTGCTCATTGAGAGCAGTCTCCTACCAATAGAAGGGCCTTAGATGTGGAATTTCAGTAGTCTCATGCCTACGGCCTCTTTCCATGAATCCTAGAACTTCACTTACGGGATTTCATGACGCTCTATAATCTATAAACTCCTAGGATTGGTTCTGGCCCAATCGTTGCGCTTTTCGCACCTTGTCTGGCCAAATAAACGGCCTGTTCGTTTCCAGCCATACCGGTATGACCGGGTACACAAAGTAGCTCTTCCTAATTGGCAGTGGATAGCCATTGCAGATCGTCAATGCACTCAAACACCAGCAGCGAATTGACTCTGTATATGAGGTGAGGGTCTTGATCGCCTCTTGTGTCTCATCGACCAAGATTACAATGTCGTCCGCGTAGGCCTAAGTGAAGTAAACCAAATCTTTTATTTTCACTGGGAGGCCATTCACCACGAGGCACCAAAGAGAAGGGGACAGCCCCTCGCTGGATCTACTTCTGAGAGTTGCTCTGGCTAGTCTCTGAAACAGCATGGCGTGAATCTATGTTATTATGGTTCCTTTCCTCGATGCTTGACATACAGAATCCAACGACGTGTTGGCAAATGGTCCTTCTACGTCGATAAATAAACGATAAATATAGACGATGGAGGATAGTCTCCGTGCCCCTGGCATTCTGGTGTGCGTGCTGGAGTTCGCTGAGTGGATTTTGCTCTCTGATTTATCTGTCCACAGCCTCTCAATTGTCTTTAGAAGAAGATACGTGTGGCTGATGGTTTTGGATGCTTTTGCATCCAAACCACTTCCAAGCACTTTTATGAGGCTTGCTGTACCCCATATCTTAGCAACGTTATCGTATGCGAAACAACTGCAAAATGGATGGCCCGGTCCAATCTTTGGTAGGCAGCCATCTTGTAGTCAAACAATGTTTTGGGTGGTACAGTTATTGACTGTGGCATCGGTGTTGCAAAGTCACTGCACAGAAATTGTACAGAGAGCATACGTTTCAGTGCCTCTCTCAGTCCGAGGCAGTGTATATGTGCTCGCTCTCGAGTCTTTGGATACGACCTCGTTGAGTTTTGCCTATTTTCAATGGAAAGCTGGCCTCGTATTCATAACGTGTAGGTATGATCCCAAGTCTTTTCTTCAGTTCCTTCTCGTAGAGGTTCCATCGGGTGGCTCTGCGATTCCTACTGACGTGTTATTTTGTAAAAAAAAATGTATGATCCTACTAAGTTAACACAACTCCATATACAGAATTTCTGTGGAATTAAAAGAAATAAGTTTTCTTATCACAACCATACGTTATATATTAATATTATCATAGATACATTGTTTTTCCCGTATATAGATACGTGCATGCTCGTTACACGTAAACTAATTAAGATTATCTCTTTACATTTACAACACGCCTCAATTAATGTTTAATACGGCTCATTATATAAGCAGAAACAACGGTAATTGCTGAGTAATATCCTAATTAATATATCGATAGCGTCTAATGATGTTTTTCCAGGAGGAATATCAGCGTACGACAAGACTGACTTGCATTGACGTCTGTTATTAACTTTTTGCAGCGAAATGACGAAAAAAAATTGTGATTGAGTAATTTGTGGTAATGTTGTCGGAGTTGTTCAGTTCAAAATTGTGAGAAACGGTAAAAATGCAAAAGAAGTCGAAAATACCTCTGCACCAAAGTTGTTTTTTATTTATTTTTAATTATTTCATACTAGCAGACCCTCCAAACGTTGTCCTACCCGAATATTGAACAGAATGAGAATGTCAAAACATCGTCAATAATTATTCATGAACTTATGTGTTCTGCCGATGTGTTTATTTTTGATTCGATTCGGTTTTTGGGATTTCGGGGTTTTGCCCCTCATCAGTATAAGGTAGGTCTATGTAGACAATAACTAATGTCTGCCGCAAATGGTTCGGGCACATCTTCATTTCAAAGACTCAGAGCTGAAACCGCGCGCGCAGAGTAATAAATCTTAACAAAACAAAGATGTACTGTGCAACCCGTCGGAATATACAGCATTGCGTAGTAAATATGTCTGCCTTGTATTTCTTTTTTATATAAGTATGCATGTATATATATATGCATATGCATGTAGAATTTGTGGGGTTGCAGTCAAACAATTTGGGCAATTTCTAAGAAAACTCTATGGTACTGTCAAGCTTTCGGCAATGTTTATTACCTTCCTCAGGACAACTGAAAATACGCAAGTGTGGAGAGATGGGTATTCGTTTAATAGCATTGTTCAGTATATTCAAATAGAAAGGTAATACAATTTTCCGATTTATACGAAAAAAAAGGGATATTGTGTCTATTTATCAGTATTAATCAATAATCATCACTAGATAGGTAAGCAATGAATATAAACCAATAGGTTTGATAATTATTTGACTAAAAATTAGAATGAAGTTAGTAGTATCAGTAATAATGTAAATTTGAATATGAAAATGTTGAGTCACCATTCTTTCATTGACAACTGATGAATCAGCATTTTATAACTTATAACTTCTTTAGATTTTTCGTGTCTAGAATCGTTCTGAAGTGATACCTATTATTGAAAATATTCACGTTGTGGCCGCAAAGCTACGCCACAAACAGGCTCTTCAAAATGCAGCAAAACATGATCATTATTTTTAAGATTCCCAGTATGTAGTTTAAGGCCGGGCATAGACATATGGCGAAGTGTGGCAAACTTTGGCCAACACAAATGTGTGGTTGGTCTGTTTGTCAGGATTAGCTGAGAGTGTCCCAAGTTTGCCGGTTGTTCGCTTGGTTGTCAGTAAATGATGACAAATCAAAAGGGATTCGGAGGATTTTTCCCCACAATCGTTACAGAATTTGCCTATTCTGAAATCATATTTGATAACAAAATAGTAACATTCTCACTATTGAGATTGAATATAGTATATTCTGAAACAATGTTAGAACTCCTAACTTGTGTAGGTTACCAGTAAGTAGATGCGTCATGGTCGGAAAGCAACAAGGCTATGGAAGAAAATCTAAACAATTTTCAACTTCTCGGATGAGAATTTTGCGACATCCACCCAAACTGGACGGTCTCAATGTTTAACCTCAAGTGTCATCGACCATCGTAATCTACGGAATGAGTCGGAATGACCGGATAAAATATCATCCGAGCAACTAATTAAATCAAAACGCCGAGTCTCAACTCACGAAAATGTCGTAAAACTATTCGGTATTTGTGACGGGTAACGTTCGATCGAATCAAAGATGTGCCGACGTGAATTTCTTCCGTCGCTCGTCACCGTCTTTTATTAGTTGGCCGTTGATGATGCCTTGCTTTCTGGTCAGTTGAATGAAGAACGAAAAAAATGTTCATTAGAACAACTCGAATTAGTTGACCATTACGTCAACTGCCTCTTTTTTATTAATTTGAAGTACTTACACTGCGTTGGTGTTGCTACAAATCATCAAATTCATAAAAGTTAGATTTTGTGAAGATATAACCAGTGGCGCAGTCAGGATTTCTTTTTTTTTCGTCAGCCGGTTGTTTTGAATAACACCTACAAGCGAACTGTTAGGCACGCGAATGATGACATCATCTTGTAGGAAATTTTCTTATCTTTCTTTCTATATACCTATGTATTTAACGAATGTGTCTCGTTATGGTCGCAAAATGCGATAAATGTAAAAGGTACGCTGGGATCCTTTCCTATCACATAAAACCGATAACGAAAAATACTTCCGAAAATTCTAGAATTTTTTCAATATTTTTCCCGTATTGTACGCCATCAATTCAACATGACACAGTATTCGAAAAATGAAAAATGGTAAATTTAAAAATCGGTCCAACTCAAAGTGCACACGTTCGTAAAAACGCCCACCAAATCTATGGTTGAATAGCAATCGATTTCAAATTCGGTCAGCTTATAGAAAAAAGATTAAATTTGAAGATAATAACATGGAAAAAAATTAGAAAAAATTTTAGAGGGAAAACGGAACCTGCAACCTCTAGATAACATTTTCAACCGACGACCGTATCGAGATAGAGCAATTCTGCAAACGCCAATCGATTCAGCATGCCGAAGTTAGTATATGCTGTGATTTTCAAGTCGATCGGCACAAAATGAATTTTCAGCCGAAAAAACATCAAAACATCATACCTTAAAAATGGCCAAAAATCTGAAGTCATCAGATTCACTAGAAATTACCACCGATATACTCAAAATTTTCTGCTGATTCCAAAAATGTATGATTTGAATATGTTCGGACACACGGTGTACCATAAAACAAAGATAAATGTGCAACAAAAATTGTATTGCACGATTCCGGCATCCTAGAACACAAAACCACCCATAACACCTACAAGCGAACTGTTAGCCCAGCAAACAATAACATCCTCTTGTAGATTTTTTTTTAGCTTTCTTCCTATATACATATGTATTTAACGAATGTGTCTCGTTATGGTCGAAAAATATTATAGATGCACATAGGTACTTAAAACGAATCCGTAAGGATAACTTACCAAGTAAATTATTGAAAAAGCTAACTTGTAGACCCGTTTGAATGATACTCATTATGAAAAGAAAAACTTTAATTGTATTCGGTCTTCAGTAAGAGAGAAGAAGAACGATATCATCATCATCGATCATCAATAATTATGACTCATTCGAGACAAAACAAACGGATCCGATGAAACCCCAACAATCGTGGTACTTCTCAAACATCCACTTGTCAAAAAAAAAAGGAAACAGAAGGAAGATTCGCCAACATCATAAATAGCACCCTGTCAGCTCGAGACCACCTCGGTCTCGCCCCGTACCACCGTATAGTAAGAGGCCGTACCTTGCGAATTCATTCACGGATACCGGGTGAAAGAGCGCCTTGAATGAGTGAGTGGCAGGGTGATTTATGAGGGGTCCTTTCTCTTGTAACTCTCGGTATCGATGTCGTCGTCACCCCGATGAGGCGACAACAACCAGGCGCCGGCGTTTTTCGAGACTTCGGAGATGTCATGTCGCTCATTACTTTATTGCCTTACCGGATAAGGTGTACACGGTGGCCCAAATTAGGGAATGTTCCGAAGAAGTGCGGCGCGTTGAAAAATGATTTTTCCTACGACAACATAGGAAAGGATCGCACTGTATAGTCTCACGGAAAGAGGCTTATATCCACAAGCGTGCGAAATATTTTCCGTATGCACAGGCGCGGAAAGTAACTTTCCGCACGCTTGCGTATAGTGTTCAATAACTCAGTTGCTTGAGCGGCGGAATTTGTTGACTTCTAACGAAGAGTACGCGGGTTCGATCGTCGCCCGCGGAACCTTCGACCTATAAAGGCTCTGACACACAGAACGCGATCTGTTGCGGCGGGCAGGTTTCGCGCGATCTTCGCGTGTGACTGTAGTAATGCATTTCTATGTAATACAAAATGATCGCTTTGTCGCTGCGTTCCAATATCATTGCCAGCCGCGTCAGACCGCTTTCTGTGTGCCAGAGCCTTAAGTTCTTTTGTGCGTGACCTTTGATCCATACGAGGCCCAGGATTCCGAGACTTTTTGTGAAGTTTATCAGTTTCCTGTGAGCTAGGTTCCTGATGTTGGAGGGCGTTAAGAAGCCCCTTCCAGGAACTTAAGCCTCTGGCATTCGCAAAGCAGATGTTCTGCAGTTTCCATGACGTTCTCGCAGTAGCGGCAGCTATCACTCTCTGATTTACCCATCTTCTTGAGGTGGTACCCCAGAGAGCAGTGTCCAATGATGAGCCCAGTTACCATCTTCAAGTCTTTCTTGTCCAACTCGAGAAGCTGTTTAGCTTTCTTTGGCACTTCATTCCAGTGAGATTTCATTTCATCGGTTTCCCACCGTCGGAACTCCTCTTTCAAGTGGGCTTTGGAGAGTCCACAGAAGGGTTCTTGGCCGGAAAATTGTGTTTGCCCCTTCTTTGGCAAGGCAATCTGCTTCTTCGTTACCTTCAATTCCTCTGTGACCTGGCACCCACATCAGGGTGACTTGATTGTTTGCTGCCAGTTGTCTCAGTCCCAAGTCAGCTTAGACTCACAGGTATATGACCCCAGAGCTTTCAGTGCTGCTTGGCTATCTGGCAGTATATAGATTTCTGCTCTTCGAGTGCCTCTTTCAAGGCATTCCTGGGCACATAATTCTAAAGCATGTACTTCTCCTTGGAAGATGGTTGGGGTGTTACCAAGGGGTTTTGAGAGCCTGAAATCTGGTCCTGTAACGCTAACCCTTTCGTCCATCTCAGATCAATCTATGTACCACACTGATGCATTCTTCCCAGTTGAGCATGAAATCTGTGGGTTTAGACACATGGCTTCTAGGGAAGTTCCAAAATCTTCAAGTGTCCGATCAGGTTTCCTGCTTTTAAGTTTTTTGTCTGGCTCAGTCTGAAGGCACTGTTTGCTGTTTCTTTCATTACACATAGGTGCAATGGCGGAAGGTTTAGCATTACCTCTAAGGCTGCAGTGGGGCGCCTAAATATTGCCCCTGTTATTCCCAGACAAGCTAGCCGCTACACTTTACTGCACTTTACTGCCTTGTTATAACTAAGGGTGTTTGTTATTATGTGATCGTGGTTGAATACACTGAACCCTTCTGGAACATCAGTAACACTAGCCTCTTTCCGCAAGAACTCCAATCTTGAGCAGGAAATGGTGTTGACAGTCTCAAAAAAGTGTTGATATCGTCTTGAATAGGTCTCTCTTAAACTTTTGCACCATTATCGATCAACCATGGAGTCGATTCTCGAACAAAGTATCAAAATGACTTCTTCAGTCTACACTAAAACCAAAATATAATTCGAGTGTGCAAGTTCATCGTAAGTGAGACAGCTTCTCGGTATACCAGTATAGAATATTGCATTCTGCCAAAAGGGCATTACCAAGCCATAAAAACCAAACCGGTCAGAGGAGACTCCTTTCACTTCTCGGAAAAGTTACGTATATACCTCGAGGCGGCTCAAACAATTTGAATGTTCGGTCGTGTACTGCCATCGATATCATTTACATAATTTTCTCCTTTTTAAGCAAATAGTTTTATGTTCTCCATTAAACCTCGACGAATTCAAATAAGAAGCATTCGTCGTATTCTTGTGGTAGCTCAAATATGTGGTGATATGAAAAATCAGATTTATATTCCTTGGTTAGTCACGTCGAATTTGCATTAGAGTTTGTTTTCAAAGAACTTATATCATGCGATAAGAATTACTTTTTATTGAAAGCATGACCACTGATAAAAATAGTCTTGACTACTCGGAACGTGTGTCACGGTACAGGAAATATATCGTACTACAGGAAATTATATAGATATGCAATTCAAAAAAACAAATTTGAACCAATTTTAATTAGACTAAATAGACTATTTCAAAGGAACTGGTCAGAGCACATAGAAAGAGCAACATTATAGATGAACAAAAGTCACTTTGTGGAGGACGCAACTTGAAGCTTTTTGATTAACTTGACTATACGTATGCCTGTAACTTTGTAATGGAATATTCGAATAATATCCAAATAATCTTAATGTGCCACACTTAACAATTGGACCGATGACAATACAAGAACTTCATAAAAATAATGATGTTTATATTGTTGGTACAAATTTTGCAAATTTGCAATTGATTTTAAACTGACTTCAATCGTAGCTTATAGAACTGGATGCCAAGGCAATATCATATAGCATGATATAATCAAGAAGACAACCAAGTCAACGGTTAACTTTTTTATGCATTCATTCGAACAAAGATCCAATCAAACAACGTGGAAAAATTATCGCTGTAATTTTGAAGCTATTGGTCGATTTGAAAGCTTTTCTTATGACGACTGACTGACAGGATCGTTCAAAAATAATTTAGTGTAATCTTCAACGTTGAAAGAATACGTTATGAAGATGTGTTTTCAACGTTACATCCTCAACAAGTCGTTAAATATACGTTTAACAATCGTTATGTTAATTCAAAAAGAATTTTTAATCAAACTCGCTTTATGCGATTCATTTATCAATGTTTATGATACGTTCTTTAACCTTTTATTTGGTCAAAACAATGTTGTTTTATTGAGTATCTTCGACGTTCAAAAAACCTGATTGAAAACGGCAATAAGGCGATAGTTAGTAAGCAATTGGTTAATATACCGTTGGTACACGCGTCATTTTTTCGTTGAAAAAAACGTTCAGTTTTCAGCCATTTCACAACGTTATTTCAACGTCCTTGTGCCCATTGGGTACCACTCGTTTGAAGAACCCATAGCAGTACTTCGCCTTCATCGAAAGAATCTCAATTAGCCAGCTCTCGGTCCCCGTGCAATCACGAAAAACAAACGAATCTTTGTCGTTGGTTATATTCATACGAAACCCTCCGCCGATAAACGCTCGATCTTCTGTCACAGTTTCGGGGTATGCGACAAGAACCATAAATACGGGCCGTGTTTATGGTCGTGGTTGCGGAGGAGATTTCTTTTCTCGGCATCGAGCGGACTAGACGGGCGATAAGTGAGGCGCCACACCACCATAAGAATGCCGAAGCCGCCGATCGGATTACCACCTCGACAAGCACCTGATAAATCCGTCACCGATAACTCTCCGAGATGCGGCGACCTAGGAATTCAACCCTTGGACGACTCCGGTCGACGGGGACAAACTACGAAATAAATCGAAAAAATATAAGAAAAAAACTGTTTTCAAAGACCAGCCTTCATTCATATGCCCTAAAAAGTAAAAAAAAAAATGTCTTCGTAGGTTATTCTGTGAATTACAGATCCAGAAGCTTGCCGCACAAGGTTTTCAGTTCGAATATGAAAGCGGCAAGCAGCGACAGAATAAATTACAAATAAATTATTTTTCACTTTTTAGGGCATTTGTACGGAAGCGTAGAAGGGCCATTATTTTTGTATTTTCATTTTTTCCTTAATTCCGAATTGCAACTCGGAAAATTACTAAATTCCGAGTTGCAACTCCGAAAATTATTAAATTCCGAGAGATTTCATCGGAGTTGAAACTCGGAATTTAGTAATTTTCCGAGTTGCAACTCGGAATTTAGTAATTTTCCGAGTTGCAACTCGGAATTTAGTGATTTTCCGAGTTGCATCTCGGAATTTAGTAATTTTCCGAGTTGCAACTCGGAATTTAGTAATTTTCCGAGTTGCAACTCGGAATTTAGTGATTTTCCGAGTTGCAACTCGGAATTTAGTGATTTTCCGAGTTGCAACTCGGAATTTAGTAATTTTTCGAGTTGCAACTCGGAATTTAGTAATTTTCCGAGTTGCAACTCGGAATTAGGGAGAAAAAAAAATAAAAAAATAATGGCCCTTCTACGCTTCCGTACATTTGAATAAAAGCTTGTATTTAATAGTTATTAAGGGAAAATAATATTAGATTTTAGCTCGCGGTTGTGTTGTCTCCAGACGCGACATAGGTACGTGGTTCAAAGCGACAGTCAGGCACCTTTTTTTTTATTTTATCAGCTTTTTTCGAACTTGGGAATAAAGGCCGATTAGGTTAGGTTAGGTTAGATTAGTAGTGTGCAGGTTGAGTGATGAAGGTATGAGATCAGCTTTTGCAATAGCAGATATCCACCTTTATGTATATATCTGGAAAAAAAGTACATGAAAAGTCATATTATAGTACCTGTCAACAGAGATAAAAATGTCAAACTTTTTTCCCGTCACAGAAAAAAAAAAGTTTTTTTTTTAATATTTTATGCTGTGTCTCTTAGTTAGTAGGTACTCATTATTCTATGGATTTCTGATATAGCATGGTTATAACAAAGCCTGATTCGTATGAGTTTTGATTCTTTCAATGAAAACTAGAGAGAATTTAAAAAATCAGTTATCTGAATGAAAATGCGAATTTTTACTTTCAGATTTTTTCTTTCCTTTTCAGTTAGAGTCTTTTAACAATATCTATCAGACGTAGTTCAATGTTAAGCGTGGCTTGTGCTGGGGAAGTAGTTGTTTTCTGTTAGATATTGCAAATAAATCACATTTTTCATTTTTCAATTTTCATGGAGAATGTTCCCCTTTTCAGCCATCTGATTATTTACACTTCTGCCATCCTGAAGCCAACATCTTCAATTTATGAATGTAAACAAAACATACATGATCTTCGACTCAAAATACCTACTCCCAAACCAATTTTGAAATGAATCTGACCATAATGACAAAACTCATCCGCTATTGTGGATTTATGAATTTCGACAAAAAATTCATGATTTTTTCGACCCAAAAAACCCCCAAACACTAAATTTGAATTCAATCGAACTATAATCTCAAGACTCTCCGCCATCTTGGAGTCCTCATCTTGAATTTATGAAATTCAGAATTTCCGACCCTTGAAAACCCCCACATACCAATTTAGAGTCGCATCAGACCATAATCACAAAACTCGCCCGCCATCTTGGAGCCGCCATATTGAATTCATGAATTTTGACAAGAAAATCATAATCTCCTACTCCGAAAATCCCCACATACCAATTTCGAATCGAATCGGACCTAATCACAAAAAAAACTTGTCCGTCATATTGGAACAGCCATATTGAATTAATGTCAATATTCATAATCTCCGACTTCGAAACCAATTTAGAATCGAATCGGACCATAATCACAAAACTCTAGAATCCCGAAGTGCACTGTGAAATTAAGTGATTGTTTCAACAATTTTTCTGTACCTGCTGTTGAGAATAATTTGAATGATATTTCATGTTTGAAAAAACGAATTTTCATTCAGAATTTTTGCTACGAAGTCGAGGAAATAGTCATTGAAAGGGGTGGTAAGAGTGAAAACTGACAGAAGTGCCACATGAAGTTTCAGAGCATAATCATCATTCCAAGTCTGTTTAAAATTTTTGAATAAGCCGGTCCCGCGAGTTTTTAGAGGGCTCCCTTTTGCCCCCCCGTGACCCGACCCTGCTAAAAATTTCTTCCATCTCGATTTTAGTTATCTAATAGCCAAAATGAAACTAATGAACTAAAAAGTGAGAATATAGGAGACCGGCTAATTTTTGACCTGAGACATTTTCGGGAGGAAAATAAAAAAAATTAAAAATTCCAGCCTCGGCCCTAACCAAATTTCCTTCCGCCTTGTCAGCTGATCACTTTTTGAACATGTCTCAACGGAAGGAATATAGAAGACGGCTAAAATTTATCAAAATATTGTCCCTTGTTTCTCGGCTGGGTCCTACGCAAAATCAAAAATATTTTGGTATCTTCAAGGTAAGTACTTTCATTCCTGAGCTCGGAAGGAGTATAGCTGTTCGACGCATTTTTTAACTGACTACAATAATGGCCTAATATTTGTATACTGAACTTATCATCGACGGTAGACGAAACATTTTTCAACGAATCAAACATTCCTCTCCGACAAACCGCTCTGACGTTTTATAATTAGACTCCATCAGAGTTTATTTTGACAAGACACCAACGAAGAAGCGCCGTTTAATCGAGCGCCGCGACGCTATATCCTCGGCGGCGGAACATGTGATGCCACCAATATTTACCCGTCCATTAAGTTCAACTTTTACGAGACCGAATATTTCTGTAACTGGATCTGTCAGCGGACTAAATGCATTACATTACCGGCGAGTATAAACAAAACGACGCGACGGGAAAAGTCTTTCTGGCCGCGTAATATAAACTCATCAATCATGTGAATTGCTAACGTAAATAAATTGTTTGCTTTCTTTCGACCTGGATGCTGATACCGGTACGGGATGCGAAAAGTCAATCGACTCGAAAAGTATTCGTATGATGGATTGTCTTTGATGGATTGGTATCCACAAGGTTCGTATTTACGGAGCGACTGACGTGTGAACATATTTTTTTTTCATCGAACACCGAGAGGCTGGAAGACACTCGAACTTGGTGGGACATCCAGCTAGTGATAAATGCAATTTTTCATGGAAGAGGTGAGATTTTTCGATCTGGTTTTCGTGAGAACAACCCCCAAAGACAAAGCAACTATAATACTCTGCTAATTCTAAACTGAAACTGAAATATGAAAAATGTGGAGTAGTGATGAAAACGTTTCTTTCAATTGTCTCCTTCGATTCTTTTTATTAAGGAAATGAAAATTAAACATTTATTGCTGTTCAAAGCGAAATTGTTTAAAATATATATAGGTCTCCAAGAGGATTGAGAAAACTTTAGAAGGCGCTACAAAAATATTATTGTTTGTAGTTTCACAACTGAACCTTGAGAACTGCACCAAAAAATATGCAAACAAAGAATTATTGTACTTGTTGATCCACTTGGAAGTTATCAACAGCAAAAAAAGATGCTATAGGGGGTTGTGCGGCTAGGATACCGGAACGTGGCGCACCTTTTACATTTTTCGTATTTTTCGACCATAAGGAGACACCTTCGTTAAACACATGTATATATAGGAAGAAAGCTTAGAAAATTTCCTACAAGATGATGTGATCGTTTCCTTGTCTATCAGTTCAATTTTAGATGTTATAGGGGGTTGTGTGTGCTAGGATACCGGAACGTGGCGCACCTTTTACATTTTTCGTATTTTTAGGCCATAAGGAGACACATTCGTTAAACACATGTCTATTTAGAAAGAAAGCTAAGAAAATTTTTTACAAGATGATGTTATCGTTTCCTTGCCTATCAGTTCAATTTTAGATGTTATAGGGGGTTGTGTGTGCTAAGATACCGGAACGTGGCGCACCTTTTACATTTTTCGTATTTTTCGATCATAAGGCCACACATTTTGGCAAATCTATCAAATTAAGATATTGTTAGTTTGTGTTCGTTTTGGTTAGATCAGACGAAATTAATGCGCCTACATAAGATTAGCTTGTTCTGGTTAGATCAGTCAAAATTTTTCTCCGACTCCGCCTAACATTTGACAAGTAACAGTAGCCCCATGTTGGGACACCTTGTATGAAGAACTACGCTGTGCTCTTACCAATTCAATCAAACGCCACCGTCATGGTTTTTTCTTTAACGAGCGGCTATTTTTTTTCAAATGACAGATGACAAGTGACTGAAGCGACTCTGACAGTTGGCATCCTCTTTGATGAACATTACAAAAGATGTTATTCACTCTCTGTATCGGCAAGTAATTGTTTCCAATCCCCATCCCCAATGAAACGTTTTTCAGGTACTGCCATCTTTTTTCTAATGACAGATGACAGGCGACTGAAGCGACTCTAGCAGTTGACGGGGCAGCATCCACTTTGAAAAACATTACATAGATGTAAACCTCTCTATGGGCAAGTAGTTGTTTCCAATCCACATTTCCCAATGATACGTTTTCCTTTGATCCATTTTCCACCTGATATTTGACAAATGACAACGATGAGGTTTTAAAACGTCCTTTATGTATATTTTTCCCAAATGTAAAAATTTGTGTGAGACGACCCTATACAATGAACTATGATGTGCGTTGACCAATCAGACGCCACCATTTTTTCTAATGACAGGTGACTGAAGCGACTCTGACAGACGCCGCCATCTTTTTTCTTTTGTTTTTAATTTTGAGATACGCCGTATAATATTTTTACAAGTAGTAACGAATCTTTCATGATATCCTCCACTGGTTGACAGTAAATAACTGTAAACAACAATTTCATTGTGATGATAATGAAAAATATAACCCATTTCGTCTGAAAAAATAGACGAACCCAAAAAATATCAACAATGCTCTATCTCAAAATTCTAAAACGCAATCATTCAATAAAATGTGTTGAGACATGAAAGTAACTCAATTCGTTTTTACTTCATAAACACTTTATATTTCGGGTTCATTTTAGAAAATATTCATTACCTACTACAACTTCACATCTATTTTTATTTATTTCAATGTCTAGCGTTTCAATCTCTTCGAAGTTCTATTTCGAATTCACAAACAAAATTCCTTCTAAATCGGTTGAATACTCATTTTGTTTGTTTTTATTATTCACATATAAGAGCCTATCAAAGTTTCCATAAGCACTTCATAAATCCATAATCGTAGTATACTCGGGCTAAAAGCTTTTAACTTGGGATGACTCACGACTTCAAGAATTTGATGATTGAAATGCCTTGCTACAAATCCCACAGAATTATTTTCGTATCAATTCACAATTTTTTCTGTAATCACTCTTCATTTTTATATATCATGCAATGTGCCCTACCTATAAGAATTAAGAATGACAGATCATTTCTCACCAGAATAAAAATAGTTGATAATACTTATTTATGCAAAAAGTGCAAAAAGTAAGCGTTTATTGCACTCGACGTGAATTTGTCACGTTGAGTGCAATAAACAATTTTTGCACGAGTTGCACACAATATTTTTTCTACGTTCATCCAAAAAGCAAAAAATGTACATGTACATAGTACAGACAGTTTGCTCTATGCAGGTAGACGGTTTAGAACAAAGCGGATCAGTTTGGATTATGGAGTTTTTCTCGGGAAGGCATTGTTTGTTTGAATCTGGCTGCTAACATTAATACAAAATAATATAAAATATGTAACTGTTCAAAATGTATTGCCTATCTCACAGAATATCTGCTGAATATGTAGTGGGTTTGAACGTTTTTGTTTGTCATTATGACGGCACGTTGAAGCAGAATGACAGATGAGTGCAATAAAAACTTTATTGCACTAGTGCAATAAAGAACTTTTTTTTCCACTAAATATAGTTCAATGAAGTTTTGCTTTTTGCATGAATGTAGAAAAACAATTAAAATGCCATTTCAACGAACAAGAGGCCAAATCTCACATTTTACGAACTACACAAAAACGTAAATAAATAAAACTTGCCACTTGTCAGGAAACTATTTTTCAAATATAGTTCAGGGAAAGTCGACAGTATTGATATTGACCTCAAATCAGTTTACGTGTATATATTTTCTTTTGAATAAATATATTATTGGCAAATTTCCATATATTAAGAAAAAATGTGTGGTTGAAGTTTTTTAGAATTGTATTGATATAGACTTAAATGTTTCCAATTTTGTGTTATTTGAATTTTTTAAGATATCTTTGGAGCTCATTTAACAAATGAATGGTTGCCAATTCTGATGGTTGTTGTAGCAATGAGTAAAGTTCAAATTTATATTCGATTACCCTACGACATTGAAAAAATCGTTCATTTCTGACAAAAAGGAAAGCACTTTGAGAGATATGAAAATGATTGTTTCTTCAATTGATGAGGTTGAAATGTTGAATGTTGAAATCGGCCATTCTGAATCGATTGGCGTTCGCAGAATTTGTCTATCTCTAGCACTCGTTTCTGGCTAAATCTTATATCTGAGCACATAAAAATCATACATTTTCGGAATGAGCATGAAATTTCACGGATACAGTGCAAATTTCAAGTCAATGTGACGACTTAGTATTTTTCATGATTTTAAGGGGTGAACCCCTTGCAACTTTTAATTTCGATTGACTCGAAATTTACAATACATACTAATTCGGCCATTCTGAATCGATTGGCGTTCGCAGAATTGGTCTATCTCTAACCGTTCTCGAGTTGGTCAGCTCTAAATCAGTTTTTAGATGGTTTTTTCCCGCCAAAAATATTTCTGTTTAGTGTTCGACATTTTCGTTCAAAGATTCGGAATCAGCAAGTCAAAATACGTTTGAGGACAAAAATTTAAAATTCGAAAAATGAAAAATAAAAAATCTCAGAAAATTGGATTTTCTACCTTAAACACTCGTTTCCGGCTAAATCTTATATTTGAGCACATAAAAATCATACATTTTCGGAATGAGCATGAAATTTCACGTATACAGTGCAAATTTCAAGCCGATGTGACGACTTAGTATTTTTCATGATTTTTAGGGGTGAACCCCTTGCAACTTTTTCGAGTAATTTTTAATTTCTTTCGATTGACTCGAAATTTACAATACATACTAATTCGGCCATTCTAAATCGATTGGCGTTCGCAGAATTGGTCTATCTCTAACCGTTCTCGAGTTGGTCAGCTCTAAATCAGTTTTTAGATGGTTTTTTCCCGCCAAAAATATTTCTGTTTAGTGTTCGACATTTTCGTTCAAAGATTCGGAATCAGCAAGTCAAAATACGTTTGAGGACAAAAATTTAAAATTCGAAAAATGAAAAATAAAAAATCTCAGAAAATTGGATTTTCTACCTAAACACTCGTTTCCGGCTAAATCTTATATCTGAGCACATAAAAATCATACATTTTCGGAATGAGCATGAAATTTCACGTATACAGTGCAAATTTCAAGCCGATGTGACGACTTAGTATTTTTCATGATTTTTAGGGGTGAACCCCTTGCAACTTTTTCGAGTAATTTTTAATTTCTTTCGATTGACTCGAAATTTACAATACATACTAATTCGGCCATTCTGAATCGATTGGCGTTCGCAGAATTGGTCTATCTCTAACCGTTCTCGAGTTGGTCAGCTCTAAATCAGTTTTTAGATGGTTTTTTCCCGCCAAAAATATTTCTGTTTAGTGTTCGACATTTTCGTTCAAAGATTCGGAATCAGCTAGTCAAAATACGTTTGTGCTGTATCGATACAGAGTATTTCACAACACTAAACTATAGAACAATCAGTGGGTTTCGTTATTTTATCAAAACCATGAAGAAGAGTACAGAAGTACAGCAATAGCTATCTCTTAACATATTTTTTCGGCAACCGTCCGGGAAGTAGGTACTTCCCGGACTAGTCCGGGAAATGCTCGAATTTCAATATAAATATTTATATAAATAAGAATTAGAATGTTTCTGTTAGTACCTATCTTCTGTTCGAATTTCGATATTGAATACAAATAAGAATTAAAATGTTCGAAATTTTCTTCTACAAAGAAATATAAGAAAAAAATGTGTCTCGATTTGTTATTCTACACGGTTGCCGAAAAAATTGTGTACGCAACACGTCCGAAAACAGTTTTTTTTGGACTCGCAGACTTCCAAGACTCGCTGCGCTCGTCCTAGAATATTGTCCACTCGTATAAAAAAACAATGTTTTCCGGACTTGTTACGTAAATTACTATATGCTACTTGAAATGAATGCATTAATGAATCTGATATATTTTTTTTTTTTCAGTAAAAAATCGGAGAACCAGCCACTGTGTGGGGTGCGGCGGGCAAATCCACGACCAATACATACTCCGGGTTGCTCCGGACTTGGAATGGCACGCGGCTTGTCTCAAGTGTCACGAGTGTCAGAGGTTTTTGGACGAATCGTGTACGTGTTTTGTGAGGGACGGCAAAACGTATTGTAAAGTGGACTATGTCAGGTGAGTGTAAGTGTGTTAATTCAATACACTAGACAACAATAGATGTATATTTCAGTTTACACCGATTGGATTGATTTTCTATTTTTTATCTTTTTATATATATTTTTTTTCAGTAAAAAAGTCTACTGGGACACCAAATTTCAAGGTCAAAATCATGCAATTTAGAAAAATCTAATTAATTTAAAAATTAGATTTTTATGAATTGCACGAAGGTTGCAATTTGTGAATGTATCATAATATTTTCAAGCTTTTGCAATTATTTCAAGACCACCTTGATCAAACAAATGACCACGAATTTAAAAAAATATATGTTCTGGTCAACGTAAATGGTTGCAAATCTGTACTACTGTTCGTAATATTTTTTCGATGTATCTGTCAAGTTTGCAGAACTTTTGGAATTTTCTCTTGTCGTATATCAAAGAAAAACATAGGTCCGTAAAAAAAATGATCCGTACACTTGAATTGGTTGCAAACTTTGGGAATTTTCTCAACGAGTATACAGCAAAATTCAAGTTAATTGGCATTTGAGAATGTCGCGTACTTCGGAAGAGGTTGCAAACTGAGATTTATTGCTTTCTCGATGAACAATTCACTTGACCAAAGTTTGAATACTTTTGGAATTAATGTTAAATTTTCAATTTTTCATGTATATCTATACTGGCTAAATACTAGAGATCTTGGGTTGGAATCGCAGTCAGCACAACAGAGTTTTCCAATTTAATTTAAAATTCAAATCATCCAATTGTATTAGCTCGACTAATAATAATAATAGCCGTCCTCTACCCGCACAGGCCATGCCTTTGGGTACACTCTACGAGTGTTTATGAGGGAGTATTATTATTATTATTATTATTATATTTCGAACCCCGGTATGACATAGACTGAGGCATAAAGAAGGTTACCACATTAGTTACCATAGCACCACAGCAGTAAATTTTCGATACTTCCTCCTAAACTTTTTTCATAAGATTGGTGCAGGATCCTTATTTCATATACTGGCGAATTCGCCTAATTTATGTCTTGTTACCAATGGTAATTTTAATGTAATTGTATCCATAAAATCTGACCCATCCAATGACCGAAGAATATTTGCAGAATCTACAGTAAATCGTATACGCTGTGTCAATTTTATTATTCTTCTTTGGTTACTAGGTGGCATTGTTAGAAATTAAAAATAAAACTAGACGTATGGAAAACATCGGCAAATGGTTGTCACCGGCATGTCTGACTAATTTCAGACGAAACAAATATGTGACCCCCCGTGTGTGGCAGCATGAAATATAATCCTGCCTTTCGGTCCCCCATGACAGATATAACGAAACACCTGGCCCACCAACCAACTCGACATTCGGATCGTTTGGCCAACATAAATATTTTGATGTGTTTTTCAGTGCGTTTGATCTGGGATTTTCAGCAACGTCGCAACAAAAGGTCCAAATTTCACTATATGAATGGTAGCAAAATCTAAAATGAATGCAAATGGTTGAACATTTCGGTAAAAGAAAATTTCATTGTTCAGGTAAAAAAAATTCAGATTTCAGTTGCGAAACTGACTCAGGGGTCAACTTTCGTTTAGCTGAAATCAGTTACGAAAAACTGTTGCCATGGCAACCGTTGCTATGGTTACGAGAATACAAAAACCCGATTCCCATGGTGCGGAAATGCATGGTTGCCAAGTTGTCCGCTTTAGTTTAGCTGAAACCAGTTACGGAAAAACTATTGCCATGGCAACTGTTGCTATGGTTACGATAATACAAAAACCCGATTCCCACGGTGCGGAAATGCTCGCCTTCTTGTTACTACTTTGTCCATTTTCTCTATTCTTTTTCTTCTTTTGCCGTAACTGACTTAAGCTAAATTATAACTGATAACTGACCCAACTTGGCTAACACGCATTTCCGCACCAAGGGAATCGGGTTTTTGTATTCTCGTAACCATAGCAACGGTTGCCATGGCAACAGTTCTGCCGTAACTGATTTCAGCTAAACTATAACTGACCCAACTTGGCAACCACGCATATCCGCAAAACGGGAAAAGCATTTCTGTGTACTGTTGACCATAACACAGCGGTTACCATGGCAACTTTTTTTCCGTAACTGATTCCAGCTCAACTAAGGCGGACAACTTGGCAACACCGCATTTCCGCACCAAGGGAATTGGGTTTATGTATTCTCGTAACCATGGCAACGGTTGCCAGTACAACAGATTTTTCATAACTGATTTCAGCTAAACTAAAGCGGACAACTTGGCAACCACTCAGTTCCGCACCATGAGAATCGGGTTTTAGTATTCTCGCAACCATAGCAACAGTTGCCATGACAACAGTTTTTCCATAACTAATTACAGCTAAACGAAAGTTGAGCCCTGAAATATTCATGAGCTACCGGTAGCTCAGTTGGTAGGGCACTAAACCGGCGATCTAGAGTTCGCGGGTTCGAATCCTGCACGAGGAGAATTTTTTTCCTGGAATTTTAAATATGTCATTGTCAGTTGACAGGATTTTTAATTTTCCTCCAAACTTTCAGCACACAACCGCTGTTCGGTATCTAACTAACGCAATTTTTTTTTGGTTGTTCCAGGTTATTCGGTACGAAATGTGATAAGTGCGGATTGTCGTTCAGCAAGAGTGACTTCGTGATGCGCGCGAAGAGCAAGATCTACCACATCGAGTGCTTCAGGTGCCGCGCTTGCACGAGACAGCTGGTGCCGGGCGACAAGTTCGCGTTGCGCGACGGCGGCGTCCTCTACTGCAAGGAGGACCACGACGCCATGGAGAAGACGTCGGCGCCGACGACGCCGCACCCCGCCGGCGAGAGCAACAACAACACCAGCCTCAGCAACAACAACCACAACAGCAACTCGATGGAGGTGGGATGCATGTCGGGTGAGTCGAGCGTTTACTGGACGCATGTATAGTCCTCATGGGCCCTTTTTTGCCATCCCCTACTCTCCATCTCACATATCTTCATTCCTTCCCTTACTTAATCTTCCTTTTCGTACCTTCGGGACCTCCTGATGAAGGTCATCATGTCCGTCCACTCCAATCCAGTCAATTGGTTCCTCTTGTTGGAGTTTTTCCAATCCTAGCGACCCGTAGGCCCCGACGAAGAAATGAGATGAAGTTTATTCATCCTCTTCACAAGTGGGACTGTCTTCTATGCCTATAAGTTATATGTGTCTGTGTCTGCCTTGTCTGCCTTGTTATGCCCTGTAAGGAAACGTAGTGCTTGGCGGTTTCTGCCCAAGAGCCCTGCCGTCTTTGATTTGCTTGAGCCGCACACAAAGTCTTTCGACTGCCTGCAGCTGGTAGTACCCCTACAAAGTTTGTACAGCTTTTTTTTTGCCCAGTCATTGAATGCTGAAGAAGTTTGGCTTCTCACAGGTTCGTCTGTGGTAAGGGACCCATACCAGCTCAACATCTTTTGTTTGTTTTCGAGAGCATCTCCGCACTCCTGCGCAAGTGTTAAGCTTGGTTACGGATGGCAGATGGCTATAGGTGCTGCTTGACTATCTGAACAGATATAAATTCTTTGTTCAGGCCCTTCTTTTCCTCTTGTAGCCTTGTAGCTATAGTCAGGCGCTTCAGATCTTCCCAAAGCATAGCTTTCTTGTTTACCTCTTCCTTACAGGTATATAGATGACTGCACCCGAAACCTGTTTGTTAGACAGGCGCGAACCGACCGTGTGACATATTAGGCTTCCTTCCCATCGTTCTCTGCTCGGAATTGTGAGTGCCAACTTCCCATTCCATCGCTGTCTATTTGTGAACTCTGAGGGCGGAAATAGTAGTTTACCTAACAAGTGCGGAAAGTGATACTTTTCCGCACGCGATTGCAGATGGCCGAACGACGCGTTAGCGTTATATTCGCATGAGGAAGTATAGAAGTTTTCAGGAACAATATGCACTTTTCCTTTAACTTCTACTATAATTTTTAGCAAAGTTATGACAAATCTAATTTTCTAATTTTTTGGTTAACAATATTTTTTCTAACAATACAAATGTCAAGAAGTCATGTGCCGAGTTTCAAAGTGCTACGATTCATTCTTCACTTGTGGCATACATTTGTCTGTGGTTACTGTACTAATAGCGAAACATTTTCTGCATCAGTATCCCATGATTAACACAATCAAATGCTTTTGAAAAATCACACCACCCATTTTCAAATAATACGCTCGCGCACTATATTTAATATACATTTTTTTATTACAAATAGCAAGACAACTTTTGAGGAGAAAATTCCTGGGAAATTTTATTAGATCCCAAATATTTGAAGAAAATTAATACAATATATTCTTGAAAAAAATTCGGGAAATTAATAAAGCGCCAGTGGCAGGTATTTCCAGTGAAAGTTTCTTCAACAAATATGACGAAAGAAAAATTACAAGCACCACCGCTAACGGAGCGCAACGAACCTAGTTTTTTCTGTCGCATGTCGCAAGACAAAAAGGTCATTCGGATCGAAATCCTTGGGGATTCTGTGTGTGTGTGTTCGACGACCGACTCGTATCTTTGAAGTTAAGCCCACGGTAAATATTTGCGCGGTAAAAACGGTCAGCCTTCAAGGTTTTAAACTAAATAAAGACCGACTAAATAGACACTCGGACTGACTTCTAAACACTTGAATGGACGAAAATGTTTTTCTTTCGTGATCTCGGACCTCACAGAGCCCTGGGTGCTGTTTGTTTACGTTACGTTTGTGCTTTTTCAGACGCAGATTGTTTATTCGTGTTTTGCAGTTCATCATTTGTGGATTAACTGGTCTCACGAACCGGATTTCAATTACTGAGTTTTCGGGATTTTATATGAGTAATAGTTCGTCGACTCGCTAATGAAAGTTGAAGAAAAGTTTTTTCATCACAACCAGAATTGTATATTTCGGCATTTCTATGTTCCTCCCTATAAAACGATTCCAACAAACTTGTAGTCTAAAACGTCTAAAACGAATAATTTGAGAACTAGAGGTAATTCAATATCCTTTGTTCCACGACGTCTGAAACGAGCAATAGCCAAATTTTGTAGATCAGACGTTGTTGAAAAAATTCGATTCATCACCTAAGCAGGTTTTCTTGAAACCAGGGATCCCCTTCTTATTCCCCTTCACACTTATATCCGTTTCTAGACCCGATCAGCTTCGTAGAGTATTTGCATATACGATATGTTCGTCAACATCTACAACGCTTATTGGTCTGTATATTTTTTTAAAACAAAATACGCGCGACTTGATTGAATTTGCTTTTGCTTTTTCAGCTGCAGGAAAACCCGGAAAAACCTGCAGCACCACATCATCTGAAGATCCCGATCTGCCAGTGTTCTCTCTCAGTCTCTCGTGAAATAAAATGTAGGGCGTCTCCAGAGGCTCCAATAAATTCAAGACATCGTCAGAACATTCAGTGACACAACTATCATCAAACTTTAACCAGTCCGTTTTGTCTCTGGCCAATGCGTAATAATGACCACATTCAACGCTAGAACCACAGTGGACAATGACTGCATAAAGATTATAATAGTGGTCCGCTAGATTAAGGTGTTATTATTAGATTAACTGGTGCCTCAGCTATACTTATTATCTTATACATTGTCAGTCAGTTTGGCGCAAATTCGGCAATACAGCCAGTTAAAAGTTCTATTTCCAGATGATGACACAGTAAGTTTTGCACGGACTGGTTATCAGTCATATTAGGAAATGCCAGTTGAAGCTCCAGAAGTCACATACGTTTTTGCTAACTCTTGAACATGTACTACAACGTAAACTAGTGAAGATTTTTCCAGCAAAAGATCCACAAACACAAGACGAGATAGATTGTTCGGAATCATTCAATCCAGAGCAGTCAGGAGCATCGATTTTGTTATTTTTCTGCTGACGGAGAGTATTCAACAAGAACCCCAAAAATTCGGAACAATCCTCTTGTTGCCCTAACAAGCATCTAGTGGACTTCAAAGACTCCAGGAAATCGGTTGAGTTTTGAGAATAAGTAGGAAACATTCTCGTTCATCGTTGAAATCTCGTTCTTGAAATTCTTCGTTTCCCAAATTATCCAATCCAATTTTCTTCGCAAGACTTTCAGGAAAACCGTAAGGAAGAATATGTGTATTGTTATTTTTATTATCACAATTCGTATAACACTCGCACTTGATCTCCGTAATTGCAAAATGCGCAGCTTCCCCGCTTCTTTGATATAATATTCACAAAGACTTCTAGTCCGGTTAATCCCGACTGACCATCGCTTCACGCCTCGCTGATCCATTAATCCGGGCCGGACATCGATGATGAAATATTATCAAAGGTCCACGGGTGGTCCCTTTAGATAATTGGTAGGATTGCAGATAAGGCTCGAGTAATCATCGCAATTAACGAATTGAATTACACGTTACACAACACGAGAGGGGGGGAGGCGTTTTTATTGGATCTGACCATATAGCTCTGCATATTTGATATACAGTGTGTCAATTTTGAAACTTTGAAACACAAGTGACGATCATAATAACAATAAAAAAATAACAATGGATCCATTACTAACGAACCCCACCGCAGATAATTATAATAAGGCTTCATTATTTTCAATTACCAATAAATTTATAGTGTATACTCATACAGTATCGGAAAGCGACAGTGGCGTACCTGATATTTTCTCCAGGGGGAATTGAAACCTAAAACTTCCGTATTTATTCCAGACTCCGGTTCGGAGAGCGGCTCCCACAAAGACGGCGGCGGGCTGCGGAAGAGCAGCGGGGCGGGTGGCGGCAGCGACGGCAAACCGACGCGCGTGCGCACCGTCCTCAACGAGAAACAGCTGCACACGCTGCGGACGTGCTACGCGGCGAACCCGCGTCCCGACGCGCTCATGAAGGAGCAACTCGTCGAGATGACGGGGTTGTCGCCGAGGGTCATCCGAGTGTGGTTCCAGAACAAGCGCTGCAAGGACAAGAAGAAGACGATACTGATGAAGCAGCAGATGCAGCAAGAGAAGGTTGGTCATATTTATTTTTCAACATTATTTAATCGATTCGGTAGATACTTGATGAAAATCCCATTATGAACCTACTGTTTATAAAGAAGTACAAACATATTAAAAAATCACTACATTTGTTTCGCCAAGAAGGTAGCTTCATCAAATTAAATTCTCCTTGGACGGCGTTTGTTGAAAATAGAAGGAGTAAAGTTTCTGAATTCCCTGTCATATGAACTCATAAATGAATATTATTTGGAACCTTTGGTGTCAATACAATTCAACAAACTGGTCCCTCATCTGTATTCATACTGTTTTTACACTTCGCAATTTTCAGACTCTTAACTCAAATGCATCCAGAAGTCCACGATTTTTCTGGTTTCGAAAAACGGATATGGGCAATGTGCTCTTTGGATCCTACTTACATGGCCCTTCTAGTTTGACCGACATATTTTTCTCGCAGCCTTACAGCTAATTTAATAAATCTCCGACTATTCTTTTACTTCTGTCTTGCCTTCGAGAGTAGGTACCCAAGATTTTGTTGAAGCTTATGCGAAGTTTTGTATACCACCTTTGCTTATACCGAGATACTAAGTCAGAATTCTTACTTGATAAATCAGAATTAGCTAATTACGAGAAACCAAGTCAGAATTCCGACTCAGTATCTCAGAATTAGCTCATTCCGAGATAATAACTGAGAATTTTGACTCAGTTAATAATAATTAGCTTAGGCCGAGATACTAAGTCGGAATTCTGACTTGGTGTCTCGGAATTAGCTAATTCTTTTTTGCCAAATCAGAATTCTGACTTATAGTATCTCGGCATGAGCTAGTTCTGGTTAACTGAGTCAGAATTATTAGTTAGTATCTCGGAATAAGCTAATTCTGAAGTAATAAGTGGAAATTCTTCCTCTCCTGAGATACTAAGTCAGCATTCTAACTAGGTATCTCCGAATTAGCTAATTCTGAGATACTACGTCAGAATTCTGACAGTATTTCGGAATTAGCTAATTCTGATATACCAAGTCAGAGTTAAGGATTGATGCAGGTAGGTACAAAGAAATTCTTTGTTGTCTACGGAATAATTGAGACTGGATTGATTGCACGTCCAATCGCACCGTGCCCATCTAGCTTCAACTCTTTGCTACCTTCCTACTGCTGTTCCATCGAGATTATCGATCGACATAACAGCTTGCAACATCACATCAATCCCCGGCGTCGCGTTCCCAGTCTGTCCCGTCCGCGTCAGGTCGTTTCTCTCCACGGCCAACCCAATATACGCCGCGCAGAGCGCTACCGGCTGTCGCCCGTAAATCTCCAGAGGCGTGTCGTCAGCTGACGGTCTCCGCCTACGGACGGCCGACCAATGGGAATTCGCTCGCCGCCGCATGTGATGCACCCGACTTCACGCATCGATTTCCTTGTTTTTTAGGCGAGTTTGTGTGTGTGCGGTTCGGTACGTCTCGGGATTTTATTGGCTGGACGGTCTCGAAGCTGTTTCTTTTCTCGCGAGAGAGATTTCGTTTTTTACCGTCGGCTTGCATGGAGTTGAATTGTTTGCAGAGTTGGTGTTTACTGCACATTACTTCGGATTTTAGCCACCAGTGCCAGTTTACTACGCTACTACGCTTGCATGTAACAAGTTTTTCGTACTTTCGACTATTTGGGCCATTAATATAGATATTCAAGGTACCGTTCAAGGATAAAAGAAATGAGTTAGTTTACTTAGATTTAATTTATTTATTGAAAAAATTACTGTGCTGTTGTTCTGTTGAGCACTGTGCTCACGAGCACTTTTTAAAATCTGTACTTGTGCCGTGTACTGTGCTCTGAGCGTTTCACTATAATAATAAAACTTCCTTATAAACTCTCGTAGAGTGTACCTACCTACCTAAAGGCATAGCTAGAGGAAGGCTATTATTATTTGCCGTGGACCTTATGGAAGGTCTTTTTGGTGGGTGCTTTTAAAAATAGCTCGCAAACTCTGAAAAGAGTTAACTAATGGTTGTTTCAATAAGAAAAAACCCTATATACATAGATAGGTACCGTTATTGTTTACCATTACTTGTGCACGATTAACTATGACCCATTCCCGAAAATAAAATGAGGTAGGTACCTACTAGTCTATCATGTGAAAACGAACATTTTAAATTTCAAAGAAATCCGGCGAGATCATTTATATCATACTGTTCGCGAACCTTCGAAAACGTGTCAGGGAATGAATCTTCTATAGTTTGTCTCAAGGAATGGGTATCTCAATTTGATTCAAGTACTCTAAATAACGTTTGTTTAGAAAACGACTTTTTGATTGCATTAGGTTCATACTTGTACTAAAACTTGTTTCAAACACATAGAAAACTACTCAAACACGTAGAAAACTATACTCAAACGCAAAACTATACGTCTAGTGAAATTGACGAAATTTCGGATTTTGATGGTTAGTTCTGTATGTTCCCATTATCAGTAGTAATAACCCAAGGACATTGATAATTATGGCAGATTCCGAAAGCTTATAGAAAACAGACCTCCGCCTTCGGCAAAAAAATTTCTACAAAATATATGTAAATCTCTTTGTACTCGATCAGTTAGTCTAACATAACATAGTATTACACGCAGGATGGGCGGAAGATGGGCTACGGCGCGATGCAGGGCATCCCGATGGTAGCATCGTCGCCGGTGCGGCACGACTCTCCCATTGGAGTCCACCCTTTGGAGGTGCAGGCCTACCAGCCGCCCTGGAAGGCGCTCTCGGACTTCGCCCTTCACGCAGACCTCGAACAACCACACCAGCCAGCCTTCCAGCAACTCGTCAATCAGGTGAGAATACAAAATTGCATACAAAGTTACCTTCACCTGTCTTTATTAACAATGTCCGCATTGGCGCAGCCAGGGGGGGCTTTGGGGCTGCAGCCCCCTCCCCCCCAGTCACCAGATGAATATTAAAATAATGGCGTAGAATACGGAAAAATATTGAAAAATTTGTAGAACTTTCGGAAGTATTTTTTTGCGGTTTTATGTGCCATAGGATAGGATCCTAGCGCACCTTTTACATTTATAGCATTTTGCGACCATAACGAGACACATTCGTTTGATACATAGGTATATAGAAAGAAAGCTAAGAAAATTTCCTACAAGAGGATGTTATTGTTTGTTGGCCTAACAGCTCGCGTGTAGGTGTTATAGGTGGTGCTGTGTGCTAGGATGACGGATCGTGGCGCACGTTTTACATTTTTCCTACGAGCATGCGGAAAAGTAACTTTTCCGCACGATTTTTCAATATGAAAGTTTTACTTTTCCGTACGATTTAAAATCGTGTTGAAAAGTTACTTTTCCGCACGATTTTTACTTTTCCGTACGATTTTTACTTTTCCGCACGATTTTTGTATTGTTGAAAATGAGGATATTTAGGACTAATTAAATGATCTATGTAACTATTCTGTCTTATTAGTCATTTTGTAGCATTATTATAAAAACTTGTTTATTAAAAACCCTGTTTTTTCATAAATAAGATGGAAAAAAACACTCGTAGGAAAAATATTGTACCAAACTCTTACGGAAAATGTCTTTTCCGCCCTTAACGGCTTGTCCGAACTCCGCTCCGCGTCGTTCGTGCAACTGCCGTCGCGTGCGGAAAAGTACTACTTTCCGCACTTGTTAGGTAAATAACTATTTCGCATTTTTCGCACGAACGTATTTTGACTTGCTCATTCCGAATCTTTGAACGAAAATGTCGAAAACTCATCAGAAATATTTTTGGCGGGAAAAAACCATCTGAAAACTGATTTAGTGCTGACCAAACTCGAGAACGGTTAGAGATAGACAAATTCTGTAAACGTCAATCGATTCAGAATGGCCGAATTAGTATGTTTTTTATATTTCGAGTCAATCGAAAGAAATTAAAAATTACTCGAAAAAGTTGCAAGGGGTTCACCCCTAAAAATCATCAAAAATACCAAGTCGTCACATCGACTTGAAATTTGCACAGTATACGTAAAATTTCATGCTCATTCCGAAAATGTATGATTTTTATGTGCTCAGATATAAGATTTAGCCGGAAACGAGTGTTTAAGGTAGAAAATCCAATTTTTTGAGATTTTTTATTTTTCATTTTTCGAATTTTAAATTTCTGTCCACGAACGTATTTTGACTTGCTGATTCCGAATCTTTGAACGAAAATGTCGAAAACTCATCAGAAATATTTTTGGCGGGAAAAAACTATCTGAAAACTGATTTAGTGCTGACCAACTCGAGAACGGTTAGAGATAGACAAATTCTGTGAACGTCAATCGATTCAGAATGGCCGAATTAGTATGTTTTTTATATTTCGAGTCAATCGAAAGAAATTAAAAATTACTCGAAAAAGTTGCAAGGGGTTCACCCCTAAAAATCATCAAAAATACCAAGTCGTCACATCGACTTGAAATTTGCACAGTATACGTAAAATTTCATGCTCATTCCGAAAATGTCTGATTTTTATGTGCTCAGATATAAGAATTAGCCGGAAACGAGTGTTTAAGGTAGAAAATCAAATTTTTTGAGATTTTTTATTTTTCATTTTTCGAATTTAAAATTTCTGTCCACGAATGTATTTTGACTTGCTGATTCCGAATCTTTGAACGAAAATGTCGAAAACTCATCGGAAATATTTTTGGCGGCAAAAACATATCTAAAAACTGATTTAGAATTGACCAACTCGAGAAAGGTTTGAGATAGACAAATTCTGCGAACGCCAATCGATTCAGAATGGCCGAGTTAATATATACTGAGAATTTGAACGGAAAAAATTTACGGACAAAAAAGTCGAATATATCATCTCATACATAATTTTTTGAACTTACTTATTTTTCATTTTTAGAAATTCAAATTTTTGTCTTCGAACGTATTTTGACGTGCTGATTCCGAATCTCTGAACGAAAATGTCGAAAACTCATCAGAAATATTTTTGGCGGGAAAAAAATATCTAAAAACTGATTTAGAATTGACCAACTCGAGAAAGGTTTGAGATAGACAAATTCTGCGAACGCCAATCGATTCAGAATGGCCGAATTAGTATATACTGAGAATTTGAACGGAAAAAATTTACAGACAAAAAAGTCGAATATATCATCTCATACATAATTTTTTGAACTTAGTTATTTTTCATTTTTAGAAATTCAAATTTTTGTCTTCGAACGTATTTTGACGTGCTGATTCCGAATCTCTGAACGAAAATTTCGAAAACTCATCAGAAATATTTTTGGCGGGAAAAAAATATCTAAAAACTGATTTAGAATTGACCAACTCGAGAAAGGTTTGAGTTAGACAAATTCTGCGAACGCCAATCGATTCAGAATGGCCGAATTAGTATATACTGAGAATTTGAACGGAAAAAATTTACGGATAAAAAAGTCGAATATATCATCTTACATAATTTTTTGAACTTACTTATTTTTCATTTTTAGAAATTCAAATTTTTGTCTTCGAACGTATTTTGACGTGCTGATTCCGAATCTCTGAACGAAAATGTCGAAAACTCATCAGAAATATTTTTGGCGGGAAAAAAATATCTAAAAACTGATTTAGAATTGACCAACTCGAGAAAGGTTTGAGATAGACAAATTCTGCGAACGCCAATCGATTCAGAATGGCCGAATTAGTATATACTGAGAATTTGAACGGAAAAAATTTACGGACAAAAAAGTCGAATATATCATCTCATACATAATTTTTTGAACTTACTTATTTTTCATTTTTAGAAATTCAAATTTTTGTCTTCGAACGTATTGTGACGTGCTGATTCCGAATCTCTGAACGAAAATGTCGAAAACTCATCAGAAATATTTTTGGCGGGAAAAAACATCTAAAAACTGATTTAGAATTGACCAACTCGAGAAAGGTTTGAGATAGAGAAATTCTGCGAACGCCAATCGATTCAGAATGGCCGAATTAGTATATACTGAGAATTTGAACGGAAAAAATTTACGGACAAAAAAGTCGAATATATCATCTCATACATAATTTTTTGAACTTACTTATTTTTCATTTTTAGAAATTCAAATTTTTGTCTTCGAACGTATTTTGACGTGCTGATTCCGAATCTCTGAACGAAAATGTCGAAAACTCATCAGAAATATTTTTGGCGGGAAAAAACATTTAAAAACTGATTTAGAATTGACCAACTCGAGAAAGGTTTGAGATAGACAAATTCTGCGAACGCCAATCGATTCAGAATGGCCGAATTAGTATATACTGAGAATTTGAACGGAAAAAATTTACGGACAAAAAAGTCGAATATATCATCTCATACATAATTTTTTGAACTTACTTATTTTTCATTTTTAGAAATTCAAATTTTTGTCTTCGAACGTATTTTGACGTGCTGATTCCGAATCTCTGAACGAAAATGTCGAAAACTCATCAGAAATATTTTTGGCGGGAAAAAAATATCTAAAAACTGATTTAGAATTGACCAACTCGAGAAAGGTTTGAGATAGACAAATTCTGCGAACGCCAATCGATTCAGAATGGCCGAATTAGTATATACTGAGAATTTGAACGGAAAAAATTTACGGACAAAAAAGTCGAATATATCATCTCATACATAATTTTTTGAACTTACTTATTTTTCATTTTTAGAAATTCAAATTTTTGTCTTCGAACGTATTGTGACGTGCTGATTCCGAATCTCTGAACGAAAATGTCGAAAACTCATCAGAAATATTTTTGGCGGGAAAAAACATCTAAAAACTGATTTAGAATTGACCAACTCGAGAAAGGTTTGAGATAGAGAAATTCTGCGAACGCCAATCGATTCAGAATGGCCGAATTAGTATATACTGAGAATTTGAACGGAAAAAATTTACGGACAAAAAAGTCGAATATATCATCTCATACATAATTTTTTGAACTTACTTATTTTTCATTTTTAGAAATTCAAATTTTTGTCTTCGAACGTATTTTGACGTGCTGATTCCGAATCTCTGAACGAAAATGTCGAAAACTTATCAGAAATATTTTTGGCGGGAAAAAACATCTAAAAACTGATTTAGAATTGACCAACTCGAGAAAGGTTTGAGATAGACAAATTCTGCGAACGCCAATCGATTCAGAATGGCCGAATTAGTATATACTGAGAATTTGAACGGAAAAAATTTACGGACAAAAAAGTCGAATATATCATCTCATACATAATTTTTTGAACTTACTTATTTTTCATTTTTAGAAATTCAAATTTTTGTCTTCGAACGTATTTTGACGTGCTGATTCCGAATCTCTGAACGAAAATGTCGAAAACTCATCAGAAATATTTTTGGCGGGAAAAAAATATCTAAAAACTGATTTAGAATTGACTAACTCGAGAAAGGTTTGAGATAGACAAATTCTGCGAACGCCAATCGATTCAGAATGGCCGAATTAGTATATACTGAGAATTTGAACGGAAAAAATTTACGGACAAAAAAGTCGAATATATCATCTCATACATAATTTTTTGAACTTACTTATTTTTCATTTTTAGAAATTCAAATTTTTGTCTTCGAACGTATTTTGACGTGCTGATTCCGAATCTCTGAACGAAAATGTCGAAAACTCATCAGAAATATTTTTGGCGGGAAAAAAATATCTAAAAACTGATTTAGAATTGACTAACTCGAGAAAGGTTTGAGATAGAGAAATTCTGCGAACGCCAATCGATTCAGAATGGCCGAATTAGTATATACTGAGAATTTGAACGGAAAAAATTTACGGACAAAAAAGTCGAATATATCATCTCATACATAATTTTTTGAACTTACTTATTTTTCATTTTTAGAAATTCAAATTTTTGTCTTCGAACGTATTTTGACGTGCTGATTCCGAATCTCTGAACGAAAATGTCGAAAACTCATCAGAAATATTTTTGGCGGGAAAAAACATCTAAAAACTGATTTAGAATTGACCAACTCGAGAAAGGTTTGAGATAGACAAATTCTGCGAACGCCAATCGATTCAGAATGGCCGAATTAGTATATACTGAGAATTTGAACGGAAAAAATTTACGGACAAAAAAGTCGAATATATCATCTCATACATAATTTTTTGAACTTACTTATTTTTCATTTTTAGAAATTCAAATTTTTGTCTTCGAACGTATTTTGACGTGCTGATTCCGAATCTCTGAACGAAAATGTCGAAAACTCATCAGAAATATTTTTGGCGGGAAAAAAATATCTAAAAACTGATTTAGAATTGACTAACTCGAGAAAGGTTTGAGATAGACAAATTCTGCGAACGCCAATCGATTCAGAATGGCCGAATTAGTATATACTGAGAATTTGAACGGAAAAAATTTACGGACAAAAAAGTCGAATATATCATCTCATACATAATTTTTTGAACTTACTTATTTTTCATTTTTAGAAATTCAAATTTTTGTCTTCGAACGTATTTTGACGTGCTGATTCCGAATCTCTGAACGAAAATGTCGAAAACTCATCAGAAATATTTTTGGTGGGAAAAAAATATCTAAAAACTGATTTAGAATTGACTAACTCGAGAAAGGTTTGAGATAGACAAATTCTGCGAACGCCAATCGATTCAGAATGGCCGAATTAGTATATACTGAGAATTTGAACGGAAAAAATTTACGGACAAAAAAGTCGAATATATCATCTCATACATAATTTTTTGAACTTACTTATTTTTCATTTTTAGAAATTCAAATTTTTGTCTTCGAACGTATTTTGACGTGCTGATTCCGAATCTCTGAACGAAAATGTCGAAAACTCATCAGAAATATTTTTGGCGGGAAAAAAATATCTAAAAACTGATTTAGAATTGACTAACTCGAGAAAGGTTTGAGATAGACAAATTCTGCGAACGCCAATCGATTCAGAATGGCCGAATTAGTATATACTGAGAATTTGAACGGAAAAAATTTACGGACAAAAAAGTCGAATATATCATCTCATACATAATTTTTTGAACTTACTTATTTTTCATTTTTAGAAATTCAAATTTTTGTCTTCGAACGTATTTTGACGTGCTGATTCCGAATCTCTGAACGAAAATGTCGAAAACTCATCAGAAATATTTTTGGCGGGAAAAAAATATCTAAAAACTGATTTAGAATTGACTAACTCGAGAAAGGTTTGAGATAGACAAATTCTGCGAACGCCAATCGATTCAGAATGGCCGAATTAGTATATACTGAGAATTTGAACGGAAAAAATTTACGGACAAAAAAGTCGAATATATCATCTCATACATAATTTTTTGAACTTACTTATTTTTCATTTTTAGAAATTCAAATTTTTGTCTTCGAACGTATTTTGACGTGCTGATTCCGAATCTCTGAACGAAAATGTCGAAAACTCATCAGAAATATTTTTGGCGGGAAAAAACCATCTGAAAACTGATTTAGTGCTGACCAACTCGAGAACGGTTAGAGATAGACAAATTCTGTGAACGTCAATCGATTCAGAATGGCCGAATTAGTATGTTTTTTATATTTCGAGTCAATCGAAAGAAATTAAAAATTACTCGAAAAAGTTGCAAGGGGTTCACCCCTGAAAATCATGAAAAATACTAATTCGTCACATCGACTTGAAATTTGCATAGTATACGTAAAATTTCATGCTCATTCCGAAAATGTATGATTTTTATGTGCTCAGATATAAGATTTAGCCGGAAACGAGTGTTTAAGGTAGAAAATCCAATTTTTTGAGATTTTTTATTTTTCATTTTTCGAATATTAAATTTCTGTCCACGAACGTATTTTGACTTGCTGATTCCGAATCTTTGAACGAAAATGTCGAAAACTCATCAGAAATATTTTTGGCGGGAAAAAACTATCTGAAAACTGATTTAGTGCTGACCAACTCGAGAACGGTTAGAGATAGACAAATTCTGCGAACGCCAATCGATTCAGAATGGCCGAATTAGTATATACTGAGAATTTGAACGGAAAAAATTTACGGACAAAAAAGTCGAATATATCATCTCATACATAATTTTTTGAACTTACTTATTTTTCATTTTTAGAAATTCAAATTTTTGTCTTCGAACGTATTTTGACGTGCTGATTCCGAATCTCTGAACGAAAATGTCGAAAACTCATCAGAAATATTTTTGGCGGGAAAAAACATCTAAAAACTGATTTAGAATTGACCAACTCGAGAAAGGTTTGAGATAGACAAATTCTGCGAACGCCAATCGATTCAGAATGGCCGAATTAGTATATACTGAGAATTGAACGGAAAAAATTTACGGACAAAAAAGTCGAATATATCATCTCACACATAATTTTTTGAACTTACTTATTTTTCATTTTTAGAAATTCAAATTTTTGTCTTCGAACGTATTTTGACGTGCTGATTCCGAATCTCTGAACGAAAATGTCGAAAACTCATCAGAAATATTTTTGGCGGGAAAAAAATATCTAAAAACTGATTTAGAATTGACCAGCTCGAGAAAGGTTTGAGATAGACAAATTCTGCGAACGCCAATCGATTCCGAATGGCCGAATTAGTATATACTGAGAATTTGAACGGAAAAAATTTACGGACAAAAAAGTCGAATATATCATCTCATACATAATTTTTTGAACTTACTTATTTTTCATTTTTAGAAATTCAAATTTTTGTCTTCGAACGTATTTTGACGTGCTGATTCCGAATCTCTGAACGAAAATGTCGAAAACTCATCAGAAATATTTTTGGCGGGAGAAAACATCTAAAAACTGATTTAGAATTGACCAACTCGAGAAAGGTTTGAGATAGACAAATTCTGCGAACGCCAATCGATTCAGAATGGCCGAATTAGTATATACTGAGAATTTGAACGGAAAAAATTTACGGACAAAAAAGTCGAATATATCATCTCATACATAATTTTTTGAACTTACTTATTTTTCATTTTTAGAAATTAAAATTTTTGTCTTCGAACGTATTTTGACGTGCTGATTCCGAATCTCTGAACGAAAATGTCGAAAACTCATCAGAAATATTTTTGGCGGGAAAAAACATCTAAAAACTGATTTAGAATTGACTAACTCGAGAAAGGTTTGAGATAGACAAATTCTGCGAACGCCAATCGATTCAGAATGGCCGAATTAGTATATACTGAGAATTTGAACGGAAAAAATTTACGGACAAAAAAGTCGAATATATCATCTCATACATAATTTTTTGAACTTACTTATTTTTCATTTTTAGAAATTCAAATTTTTGTCTTCGAACGTATTTTGACGTGCTGATTCCGAATCTCTGAACGAAAATGTCGAAAACTCATCAGAAATATTTTTGGCGGGAAAAAACATCTAAAAACTGATTTAGAATTGACCAACTCGAGAAAGGTTTGAGATAGACAAATTCTGCGAACGCCAATCGATTCAGAATGGCCGAATTAGTATATACTGAGAATTTGAACGGAAAAAATTTACGGACAAAAAAGTCGAATATATCATCTCATACATAATTTTTTGAACTTACTTATTTTTCATTTTTAGAAATTCAAATTTTTGTCTTCGAACGTATTTTGACGTGCTGATTCCGAATCTCTGAACGAAAATGTCGAAAACTCATCAGAAATATTTTTGGCGGGAAAAAACATCTAAAAACTGATTTAGAATTGACCAACTCAAGAAAGGTTTGAGATAGACAAATTCTGCGAACGCCAATCGATTCAGAATGGCCGAATTAGTATATACTGAGAATTTGAACGGAAAAAATTTACGGACAAAAAAGTCGAATATATCATCTCATACATAATTTTTTGAACTTACTTATTTTTCATTTTTAGAAATTCAAATTTTTGTCTTCGAACGTATTTTGACGTGCTGATTCCGAATCTCTGAACGAAAATGTCGAAAACTCATCAGAAATATTTTTGGCGGCAAAAAAATATCTAAAAACTGATTTAGAATTGACCAACTCGAGAAAGGTTTGAGATAGACAAATTCTGCGAACGCCAATCGATTCAGAATGGCCGAATTAGTATATACTGAGAATTTGAACGGAAAAAATTTACGGACAAAAAAGTCGAATATATCATCTCATACATAATTTTTTGAACTTACTTATTTTTCATTTTTAGAAATTCAAATTTTTGTCTTCGAACGTATTTTGACGTGCTGATTCCGAATCTCTGAACGAAAATGTCGAAAACTCATCAGAAATATTTTTGGCGGGAAAAAAATATCTAAAAACTGATTTAGAATTGACCAACTCGAGAGAGGTTTGAGAAAGACAAATTCTGCGAACGCCAATCGATTCAGAATGGCCGAATTAGTATATACTGAGAATTTGAACGGAAAAAATTTACGGACAAAAAAGTCGAATATATCATCTCATACATAATTTTTTGAACTTACTTATTTTTCATTTTTAGAAATTCAAATTTTTGTCTTCGAACGTATTTTGACGTGCTGATTCCGAATCTCTGAACGAAAATGTCGAAAACTAATCAGAAATATTTTTGGCGGGAAAAAAATATCTAAAAACTGATTTAGAATTGACCAGCTCGAGAAAGGTTTGAGATAGACAAATTCTGCGAACGCCAATCGATTCCGAATGGCCGAATTAGTATATACTGAGAATTTGAACGGAAAAAATTTACGGACAAAAAAGTCGAATATATCATCTCATACATAATTTTTTGAACTTACTTATTTTTCATTTTTAGAAATTCAAATTTTTGTCTTCGAACGTATTTTGACGTGCTGATTCCGAATCTCTGAACGAAAATGTCGAAAACTCATCAGAAATATTTTTGGCGGGAAAAAACATCTAAAAACTGATTTAGAATTGACCAACTCGAGAAAGGTTTGAGATAGACAAATTCTGCGAACGCCAATCGATTCAGAATGGCCGAATTAGTATATACTGAGAATTTGAACGGAAAAAATTTACGGACAAAAAAGTCGAATATATCATCTCATACATAATTTTTTGAACTTACTTATTTTTCATTTTTAGAAATTAAAATTTTTGTCTTCGAACGTATTTTGACGTGCTGATTCCGAATCTCTGAACGAAAATGTCGAAAACTCATCAGAAATATTTTTGGCGGGAAAAAACATCTAAAAACTGATTTAGAATTGACCAACTCGAGAAAGGTTTGAGATAGACAAATTCTGCGAACGCCAATCGATTCAGAATGGCCGAATTAGTATATACTGAGAATTTGAACGGAAAAAATTTACGGACAAAAAAGTCGAATATATCATCTCATACATAATTTTTTGAACTTACTTATTTTTCATTTTTAGAAATAAAAATTTTTGTCTTCGAACGTATTTTGACGTGCTGATTCCGAATCTCTGAACGAAAATGTCGAAAACTCATCAGAAATATTTTTGGCGGGAAAAAACATCTAAAAACTGATTTAGAATTGACCAACTCGAGAAAGGTTTGAGATAGACAAATTCTGCGAACGCCAATCGATTCAGAATGGCCGAATTAGTATATACTGAGAATTTGAACGGAAAAAATTTACGGACAAAAAAGTCGAATATATCATCTCATACATAATTTTTTGAACTTACTTATTTTTCATTTTTAGAAATTCAAATTTTTGTCTTCGAACGTATTTTGACGTGCTGATTCCGAATCTCTGAACGAAAATGTCGAAAACTCATCAGAAATATTTTTGGCGGGAAAAAAATATCTAAAAACTGATTTAGAATTGACCAGCTCGAGAAAGGTTTGAGATAGACAAATTCTGCGAACGCCAATCGATTCCGAATGGCCGAATTAGTATATACTGAGAATTTGAACGGAAAAAATTTACGGACAAAAAAGTCGAATATATCATCTCATACATAATTTTTTGAACTTAGTTATTTTTCATTTTTAGAAATTCAAATTTTTGTCTTCGAACGTATTTTGACGTGCTGATTCCGAATCTCTGAACGAAAATTTCGAAAACTCATCAGAAATATTTTTGGCGGGAAAAAAATATCTAAAAACTGATTTAGAATTGACCAACTCGAGAAAGGTTTGAGTTAGACAAATTCTGCGAACGCCAATCGATTCAGAATGGCCGAGTTAATATATACTGAGAATTTGAACGGAAAAAATTTACGGACAAAAAAGTCGAATATATCATCTCATACATAATTTTTTGAACTTACTTATTTTTCATTTTTAGAAATTCAAATTTTTGTCTTCGAACGTATTTTGACGTGCTGATTCCGAATCTCCGAACGAAAATGTCGAAAACTCATCAGAAATATTTTTGGCGGGAAAAAAATATCTAAAAACTGATTTAGAATTGACCAACTCGAGAAAGGTTTGAGATAGACAAATTCTGCGAACGCCAATCGATTCAGAATGGCCGAATTAGTATATACTGAGAATTTGAACGGAAAAAATTTACGGATAAAAAAGTCGAATATATCATCTCATACATAATTTTTTGAACTTACTAATTTTTATTTTTAGAAATTCAAATTTTTGTCTTCGAACGTATTTTGACGTGCTGATTCCGAATCTCTGAACGAAAATGTCGAAAACTCATCAGAAATATTTTTGGCGGGAAAAAAATATCTAAAAACTGATTTAGAATTGACCAACTCGAGAAAGGTTTGAGATAGACAAATTCTGCGAACGCCAATCGATTCAGAATGGCCGAATTAGTATATACTGAGAATTTGAACGGAAAAAATTTACGGACAAAAAAGTCGAATATATCATCTCATACATAATTTTTTGAACTTACTTATTTTTCATTTTTAGAAATTCAAATTTTTGTCTTCGAACGTATTGTGACGTGCTGATTCCGAATCTCTGAACGAAAATGTCGAAAACTCATCAGAAATATTTTTGGCGGGAAAAAACATCTAAAAACTGATTTAGAATTGACCAACTCGAGAAAGGTTTGAGATAGACAAATTCTGCGAACGCCAATCGATTCAGAATGGCCGAATTAGTATATACTGAGAATTTGAACGGAAAAAATTTACGGACAAAAAAGTCGAATATATCATCTCATACATAATTTTTTGAACTTACTTATTTTTCATTTTTAGAAATTCAAATTTTTGTCTTCGAACGTATTGTGACGTGCTGATTCCGAATCTCTGAACGAAAATGTCGAAAACTCATCAGAAATATTTTTGGCGGGAAAAAACATCTAAAAACTGATTTAGAATTGACCAACTCGAGAAAGGTTTGAGATAGAGAAATTCTGCGAACGCCAATCGATTCAGAATGGCCGAATTAGTATATACTGAGAATTTGAACGGAAAAAATTTACGGACAAAAAAGTCGAATATATCATCTCATACATAATTTTTTGAACTTACTTATTTTTCATTTTTAGAAATTCAAATTTTTGTCTTCGAACGTATTGTGACGTGCTGATTCCGAATCTCTGAACGAAAATGTCGAAAACTCATCAGAAATATTTTTGGCGGGAAAAAACATCTAAAAACTGATTTAGAATTGACCAACTCGAGAAAGGTTTGAGATAGAGAAATTCTGCGAACGCCAATCGATTCAGAATGGCCGAATTAGTATATACTGAGAATTTGAACGGAAAAAATTTACGGACAAAAAAGTCGAATATATCATCTCATACATAATTTTTTGAACTTACTTATTTTTCATTTTTAGAAATTCAAATTTTTGTCTTCGAACGTATTGTGACGTGCTGATTCCGAATCTCTGAACGAAAATGTCGAAAACTCATCAGAAATATTTTTGGCGGGAAAAAACATCTAAAAACTGATTTAGAATTGACCAACTCGAGAAAGGTTTGAGATAGAGAAATTCTGCGAACGCCAATCGATTCAGAATGGCCGAATTAGTATATACTGAGAATTTGAACGGAAAAAATTTACGGACAAAAAAGTCGAATATATCATCTCATACATAATTTTTTGAACTTACTTATTTTTCATTTTTAGAAATTCAAATTTTTGTCTTCGAACGTATTTTGACGTGCTGATTCCGAATCTCTGAACGAAAATGTCGAAAACTCATCAGAAATATTTTTGGCGGGAAAAAACATCTAAAAACTGATTTAGAATTGACCAACTCGAGAAAGGTTTGAGATAGACAAATTCTGCGAACGCCAATCGATTCAGAATGGCCGAATTAGTATATACTGAGAATTTGAACGGAAAAAATTTACGGACAAAAAAGTCGAATATATCATCTCATACATAATTTTTTGAACTTACTTATTTTTCATTTTTAGAAATTCAAATTTTTGTCTTCGAACGTATTTTGACGTGCTGATTCCGAATCTCTGAACGAAAATGTCGAAAACTCATCAGAAATATTTTTGGCGGGAAAAAAATATCTAAAAACTGATTTAGAATTGACCAACTCGAGAAAGGTTTGAGATAGACAAATTCTGCGAACGCCAATCGATTCAGAATGGCCGAATTAGTATATACTGAGAATTTGAACGGAAAAAATTTACGGACAAAAAAGTCGAATATATCATCTCATACATAATTTTTTGAACTTACTTATTTTTCATTTTTAGAAATTCAAATTTTTGTCTTCGAACTTATTGTGACGTGCTGATTCCGAATCTCTGAACGAAAATGTCGAAAACTCATCAGAAATATTTTTGGCGGGAAAAAACATCTAAAAACTGATTTGGAATTGACCAACTCGAGAAAGGTTTGAGATAGAGAAATTCTGCGAACGCCAATCGATTCAGAATGGCCGAATTAGTATATACTGAGAATTTGAACGGAAAAAATTTACGGACAAAAAAGTCGAATATATCATCTCATACATAATTTTTTGAACTTACTTATTTTTCATTTTTAGAAATTCAAATTTTTGTCTTCGAACGTATTTTGACGTGCTGATTCCGAATCTCTGAACGAAAATGTCGAAAACTTATCAGAAATATTTTTGGCGGGAAAAAACATCTAAAAACTGATTTAGAATTGACCAACTCGAGAAAGGTTTGAGATAGACAAATTCTGCGAACGCCAATCGATTCAGAATGGCCGAATTAGTATATACTGAGAATTTGAACGGAAAAAATTTACGGACAAAAAAGTCGAATATATCATCTCATACATAATTTTTTGAACTTACTTATTTTTCATTTTTAGAAATTCAAATTTTTGTCTTCGAACGTATTGTGACGTGCTGATTCCGAATCTCTGAACGAAAATGTCGAAAACTCATCAGAAATATTTTTGGCGGGAAAAAACATCTAAAAACTGATTTAGAATTGACCAACTCGAGAAAGGTTTGAGATAGACAAATTCTGCGAACGCCAATCGATTCAGAATGGCCGAATTAGTATATACTGAGAATTTGAACGGAAAAAATTTACGGACAAAAAAGTCGAATATATCATCTCATACATAATTTTTTGAACTTACTTATTTTTCATTTTTAGAAATTCAAATTTTTGTCTTCGAACGTATTGTGACGTGCTGATTCCGAATCTCTGAACGAAAATGTCGAAAACTCATCAGAAATATTTTTGGCGGGAAAAAACATCTAAAAACTGATTTAGAATTGACCAACTCGAGAAAGGTTTGAGATAGAGAAATTCTGCGAACGCCAATCGATTCAGAATGGCCGAATTAGTATATACTGAGAATTTGAACGGAAAAAATTTACGGACAAAAAAGTCGAATATATCATCTCATACATAATTTTTTGAACTTACTTATTTTTCATTTTTAGAAATTCAAATTTTTGTCTTCGAACGTATTGTGACGTGCTGATTCCGAATCTCTGAACGAAAATGTCGAAAACTCATCAGAAATATTTTTGGCGGGAAAAAACATCTAAAAACTGATTTAGAATTGACCAACTCGAGAAAGGTTTGAGATAGACAAATTCTGCGAACGCCAATCGATTCAGAATGGCCGAATTAGTATATACTGAGAATTTGAACGGAAAAAATTTACGGACAAAAAAGTCGAATATATCATCTCATACATAATTTTTTGAACTTACTTATTTTTCATTTTTAGAAATTCAAATTTTTGTCTTCGAACGTATTGTGACGTGCTGATTCCGAATCTCTGAACGAAAATGTCGAAAACTCATCAGAAATATTTTTGGCGGGAAAAAACATCTAAAAACTGATTTAGAATTGACCAACTCGAGAAAGGTTTGAGATAGAGAAATTCTGCGAACGCCAATCGATTCAGAATGGCCGAATTAGTATATACTGAGAATTTGAACGGAAAAAATTTACGGACAAAAAAGTCGAATATATCATCTCATACATAATTTTTTGAACTTACTTATTTTTCATTTTTAGAAATTCAAATTTTTGTCTTCGAACGTATTGTGACGTGCTGATTCCGAATCTCTGAACGAAAATGTCGAAAACTCATCAGAAATATTTTTGGCGGGAAAAAACATCTAAAAACTGATTTAGAATTGACCAACTCGAGAAAGGTTTGAGATAGAGAAATTCTGCGAACGCCAATCGATTCAGAATGGCCGAATTAGTATATACTGAGAATTTGAACGGAAAAAATTTACGGACAAAAAAGTCGAATATATCATCTCATACATAATTTTTTGAACTTACTTATTTTTCATTTTTAGAAATTCAAATTTTTGTCTTCGAACGTATTGTGACGTGCTGATTCCGAATCTCTGAACGAAAATGTCGAAAACTCATCAGAAATATTTTTGGCGGGAAAAAACATCTAAAAACTGATTTAGAATTGACCAACTCGAGAAAGGTTTGAGATAGAGAAATTCTGCGAACGCCAATCGATTCAGAATGGCCGAATTAGTATATACTGAGAATTTGAACGGAAAAAATTTACGGACAAAAAAGTCGAATATATCATCTCATACATAATTTTTTGAACTTACTTATTTTTCATTTTTAGAAATTCAAATTTTTGTCTTCGAACGTATTTTGACGTGCTGATTCCGAATCTCTGAACGAAAATGTCGAAAACTCATCAGAAATATTTTTGGCGGGAAAAAACATCTAAAAACTGATTTAGAATTGACCAACTCGAGAAAGGTTTGAGATAGACAAATTCTGCGAACGCCAATCGATTCAGAATGGCCGAATTAGTATATACTGAGAATTTGAACGGAAAAAATTTACGGACAAAAAAGTCGAATATATCATCTCATACATAATTTTTTGAACTTACTTATTTTTCATTTTTAGAAATTCAAATTTTTGTCTTCGAACGTATTTTGACGTGCTGATTCCGAATCTCTGAACGAAAATGTCGAAAACTCATCAGAAATATTTTTGGCGGGAAAAAAATATCTAAAAACTGATTTAGAATTGACCAACTCGAGAAAGGTTTGAGATAGACAAATTCTGCGAACGCCAATCGATTCAGAATGGCCGAATTAGTATATACTGAGAATTTGAACGGAAAAAATTTACGGACAAAAAAGTCGAATATATCATCTCATACATAATTTTTTGAACTTACTTATTTTTCATTTTTAGAAATTCAAATTTTTGTCTTCGAACTTATTGTGACGTGCTGATTCCGAATCTCTGAACGAAAATGTCGAAAACTCATCAGAAATATTTTTGGCGGGAAAAAACATCTAAAAACTGATTTGGAATTGACCAACTCGAGAAAGGTTTGAGATAGAGAAATTCTGCGAACGCCAATCGATTCAGAATGGCCGAATTAGTATATACTGAGAATTTGAACGGAAAAAATTTACGGACAAAAAAGTCGAATATATCATCTCATACATAATTTTTTGAACTTACTTATTTTTCATTTTTAGAAATTCAAATTTTTGTCTTCGAACGTATTTTGACGTGCTGATTCCGAATCTCTGAACGAAAATGTCGAAAACTTATCAGAAATATTTTTGGCGGGAAAAAACATCTAAAAACTGATTTAGAATTGACCAACTCGAGAAAGGTTTGAGATAGACAAATTCTGCGAACGCCAATCGATTCAGAATGGCCGAATTAGTATATACTGAGAATTTGAACGGAAAAAATTTACGGACAAAAAAGTCGAATATATCATCTCATACATAATTTTTTGAACTTACTTATTTTTCATTTTTAGAAATTCAAATTTTTGTCTTCGAACGTATTTTGACGTGCTGATTCCGAATCTCTGAACGAAAATGTCGAAAACTCATCAGAAATATTTTTGGCGGGAGAAAACATCTAAAAACTGATTTAGAATTGACCAACTCGAGAAAGGTTTGAGATAGACAAATTCTGCGAACGCCAATCGATTCAGAATGGCCGAATTAGTATATACTGAGAATTTGAACGGAAAAAATTTACGGACAAAAAAGTCGAATATATCATCTCATACATAATTTTTTGAACTTACTTATTTTTCATTTTTAGAAATTAAAATCTTTGTCTTCGAACGTATTTTGACGTGCTGATTCCGAATCTCTGAACGAAAATGTCGAAAACTCATCAGAAATATTTTTGGCGGGAAAAAACATCTAAAAACTGATTTAGAATTGACCAACTCGAGAAAGGTTTGAGATAGACAAATTCTGCGAACGCCAATCGATTCAGAATGGCCGAATTAGTATATACTGAGAATTTGAACGGAAAAAATTTACGGACAAAAAAGTCGAATATATCATCTCATACATAATTTTTTGAACTTACTTATTTTTCATTTTTAGAAATTAAAATTTTTGTCTTCGAACGTATTTTGACGTGCTGATTCCGAATCTCTGAACGAAAATGTCGAAAACTCATCAGAAATATTTTTGGCGGGAAAAAACATCTAAAAACTGATTTAGAATTGACCAACTCGAGAAAGGTTTGAGATAGACAAATTCTGCGAACGCCAATCGATTCAGAATGGCCGAATTAGTATATACTGAGAATTTGAACGGAAAAAATTTACGGACAAAAAAGTCGAATATATCATCTCATACATAATTTTTTGAACTTACTTATTTTTCATTTTTAGAAATTCAAATTTTTGTCTTCGAACGTATTTTGACGTGCTGATTCCGAATCTCTGAACTAAAATGTCGAAAACTCATCAGAAATATTTTTGGCGGGAGAAAACATCTAAAAACTGATTTAGAATTGACCAACTCGAGAAAGGTTTGAGATAGACAAATTCTGCGAACGCCAATCGATTCAGAATGGCCGAAGTAGTATGTTTTTTATACTTTGAGTCCATCGAAAGAAATTAAAAATTACTCGAAAAAGTTGCATATATATATAGGGTGAACATTATGTTCACAAAATATGGAAAAAATGTTTATTATCAGAGTTACAAAAAACACTTCATATAAGATAACCTAAAAATCAATTTTAACATCTGTCACGTGACCACCAATATGGCGGAAATTTTGAAAAAATCATTTCGAATAGGCGAAAAAGTAGGTATTTTTGAAGACGGCAAAAAAAATTATACGAACAAGTTGTTAACATTTGAATTGTAGGAAAGTTATTTTTATATATTTTTATATTTTTTTATTTTTGTATCTTTTTCAATTTCGTAATTCCTTATTTCTTTCCAGATGCATGGCTACGACCTACCCCCGCCTACGATCGGACCGTCGCCCGGCGGCCCCCATCCGGGCCTCCTGGGTCCGGGGGGGCCCGGGGCGCCCCCGTCCGATTCCATGAACCACCCGGACAGCACCGACAGCTACGTGACTTACCTCGAGAGCGACGAAAGCATGCCCGCCAGTCCCTAACATATTGCGGGCGCAGTCAACTAGCACCTCCCCTCACCTCTTCTTATGTGCTGGGGAGCCCTCCTCATGCAGCAGCTCGCTTGTTTCATGCCTTCGGCGCTACCTTGATGAAATATTAAAGAGGATAGATTGAGTCGTCGTTTTTGTTTTTCGGTTTTTTATTTGCAGTAAGAAGCATTTTGATCTGTTTTTTTCAAGATGCCTCCTTCAAAATAGTGGACCTAACCTAACCTGAGCAAGCTAACCTAGCTTGCGAGTCAGTCGAAAATGCGTTAATTTGGTTGAATGCAAACCGAGATGAAATTGCGTAAATTACTAGCCAGCCATACCTAACCTGACTATTCTTAAGAAATAACGACTACCTATTTATTCAAAATTCAGGAAGAACAGGCGTGGAGGCCGTGGAGCAGCCATATCTGACAGTACGCTCCGCCACCATGTCCAATCAAGAATATTATAGTACCTATACTATACTATACTTTTATAGTCTCCCACCCCCTTGTTAACTTTTGAACAGTACTTTTTGAAATGAAAGACTGCGATTGCTCGATAGATGGCGCAATATGGAGGAGTCAAGTGTCACATCCTTGAAAAGATAATTCAATTATCTTTTCAATTACTTATCTATATTTTTTTAATTCAATAGAGATCTGTTGAGCAATTGGGCGAGTTTTTAAATTAATCGATGAATAATGCGCATTCGTGCTGTCATTGTCATTTTCCATTAGTTAAATGAGGATGCAATGCTCATCGATGCCATTAATGAATTTAAAAACTTGCCCATTGCAATGACTTGCATTTTAAAAAGTAGTATCAATGATAGAATTCTATCATTCAAAACATATTTCGTTCCATTTTTGTACGTCTAACCGTTCAAAAGGTAACAGGGGGGTTAGTATAGGTACCTGTTATTTTAGACCATTATCACTTGTAATAGCCCAAGGCTATTGGTAATTTCGAAATAATTTGTCACTAATTTTTGAAAGCGAGAGGGCTGTTACTTAAAAGCAACTCCCTTGAGGAAATTTAAGACAAATTATGAGAATTTATCAATAGTCGAGGGATATTCAGTAAGAAATTTTTTTTCAGATAATTAAAAAACCAGTTCACCTACCTAACGGATTATTTTCGAAAACACAAAGACTTTTTCTTGTGAGAGTTTACCAGTCACATTCCAAATAGTTTTGATGGTGTACACCATTCGTTTAAGTCCTATTTTCTCACCGCACTAAACTCTGAACATTTTCTACGTGTACTTTTAACTCAATGTAGTATTTTTGATGAATTTTCACTTATAATTAAGTATATCTATTGAGTCATTTTCATTTGATATTTCCCTTTCTGCTCGAAGTAACTGACATTTTAAAAATTTAATTCGGTAAACGTCAAACTATATGTCATCTGCATGGTAACACGATTATTCATCTATATAATCCAAAAGATTTTATTTCCAAGTTTGTATTCAAATGGATGATAATTCGAAACTAGATGGCCCTAACATCTAGGCAGCCAATTGAAACTAATCAAAATGCTTCAATTTCTGTTGGTTTCCATATTTCATGTGCAATAAAGAAGTTGAAAATATTTTATAGAAACCTATTTTGAGAATCGTCATAATTCAAGTCAATCGGCGATATATTCCTTCATTTTTCATAATTTATGGTGTATGAATAAATTGTTTCTGTTCCGTGGTGCAAATATCAAGAAGGCCTTGTTCACTACGAGCACTAATCACACTTAACAGATTGTATATGAAATTGCAAAATTAAAAAGTCTGCCAAACGAAAAAACAAGATTTGTAAAGTAAAACATGGCTGCACTGAAGATTACACGTCAAAAAATTATTACTAATTGTAAATATTCATTTCACTGGAAAAGTGCACTTGAAATCGAATAGATTATCTTTATTGTCGTTGGACCACCATTTGACGGTTTGCTTTAGTAAAACTTGACCGTGATTGAGATTTTTTTTATGGAAAAATGTAATAATTATTGGCATTGCAGATTCTGAGTCGATGTTTTTCCAAAACCCTTTGAGGAAGTTGATCACATAAAAATATCTTATTATCTTTACTTACAGGATTAAGTTGCATTAGATAGATAGATAGATTTTCACAATTAATAAAAAGTTTTCCTTACCAGTTCATTCTTTGTCTTTCCTACTTAGCTAAATAAATTACCAACTACCTGCAACCATCACACAGTCACACAGATCAAAAAACACGCGACACTCAAAAACAGTTGAAAAAATACAAACCCTCACCCGAGACCCGAGTGATAAATTTGATACCACAGAACACCTCGTGTTCTGTGGCGATACTCGAATATTTCTGAAATCAGAGCCATCATCAACGACCATTCACTTGAATACATCTTACGAGGGTCACGGAAAAAGTTTTAAAATAATTATAGGATGTATTATTTGCAATATCATTTCAATTCTTATTATATTTTTCTTCAATATCATTTTTAATTCAAGGAAATATCGAAAAATGCCGTATTGGTAAATGAAATTGTAATCTTTGATCCATAAATTGAAATTTTTTCTTCTTGAATAATTGTGTGAATAATGATACAATGTTTTTTCTGTGATGTGATATTTTGAATTAATTAGGCCACAATACTCGATGAAAAACGTGTTGCCCAATACATAGAAAATGTTTTCAAGTGCAAAAGATGTATTCATGTCATAAATTTATGTGGATAAATTATAAGAACCTTCCGTGATACAGGAGATGAAATGAGGTGATGAACTCAAAAAAAAAAACTATCTGCAAAACAATGAAATTTGAAGAAATGTTCAAATCTTTCTTGATATTGCATAAGGGAATATGATTTCATGTATAATTTCAATGATTTTTCAGGCGGGTGAGCTGTAATAAATAATTCACAAAGAATTAGTATTCACCCCCATCAGAGTAGTAGAAGACCCATTCATATTTTTTCAGTTGTTGCATCCGGTTCTCCACAACTTCAAAAGAGTTTGATAAATACCCTCTAAGGGTATGCAATTTTCAGAACAGTACCTAGTACAAATCATTAGAATTAAAAATATATCAAACACTGTTTTACTTCCAACTGATTTACTTCAAAAGATGGAGATATCTGTCATAATAATCTATACCAAAACCCAAATGAAATAAAATACTTTGAAAAATTATGACTTGGTCAAGTACCTTGATGGCGGTGCTCATGTACATTATGTAATTTGTATCTATTGTAATATGTTGTACAATTTGTTGAAAGTTCATGTCGCTCTATTTTGTAGATGTTATTGATTTTAAAAATGAATTCGAGTGTATAATATTTTTACAGAGTTCCGATTCACATTATTTATTGCAATGAATTCATAAACTTGTAGGTATTTGATAAATCTACAGTACGTGTAAATAATTAACAATGTTATATATGACATGATTTGTAAATAAATAAATGAATAAGCGAAAAAATTGTTTTCTTTGTGTGGGTGGGTGCTGAAGTACGCCAAGAAAGAATATAAACTTGAATTAAGTACACATTTTTACTTATCTGCTTCAAACAAACTCCGAATGTAGACTTCAATCTTGGATAAGTGAACACAGAAAACATGCCGGTTTCAATCAGGAACATTTTTTTGTGCATTCAATTTCTATTTGTCTATCCATAGAAACAGCACATACCAAATATCAGCACTCAATTCGCAATATTTAATTTTGAATAAACAATTAAAGTTATGACTGCCAGCTATTCATTTCAAACGACACGAAACGCGCGGGAATGGTCATGCTCGTTCGATCGGAAGGCTAAAACTAAGGATATTTTACACTATAATTATCTCTAGTTTTCATTTAAAAAAAATCAACTATCTGAACGAAAATGCGAATTTTCACTTTCAGATTTTTTCTCTTCAGTTTGTCTTTTCACAATATCTATCAGATGTAGTTCAATGTCCAGCGTGGCTTTAGCCGGGGAAGTAGTTGTTTTCTGTTAGGTATTACAAAAGAAATTATATTTTTCATTTTTCAATTTTCATGGAGAATAATATTCTCCTTTTCAAAACAAATCTAGTTGCCACTCTATATTCAAAATTGCATTCATCTATTTGATATTCCACAAAGTTCAAACATTTCAAAAGAAAATTCAAGTAAACTTTCCATGTGATTTATCATATAATTTTAACATGAAATAATATTTTTCTCAAGGTTCTCTTGAAAGAGCTGATAATAGTATATAGACATATTAACGAGTTATATTCATCTTGAACCATCGTAAAACCAATTCAGATTTATCATTTTTACAATAAAAAAGAACAATTATAGTTTTTTACAAATGATTATAACTCACAATACTCGAAAATGGCCACATAAGAGGTTGAAATGACACAACAGGTAGATTTGGGAACTATATATAGGAAAAAAGTTTGGGGTAGTTAAACAAAAAATAAAACTGCAAATGAATTATCACTTGACATATATTTTCAGTACATATGTATACCTAAGACAATAACATATATATATATAAACGCGAAAAAAGACACATTTGTAATGATATGAAATACAAATACCTATATATCACTTAAAATTATATCTAATGTCCCAGTTCCAAATCTCAAACCATTTAATTTAAAATGACTGGAATAGGCTAATGTAAAAAAAAATCTTCATAATTAGGAATAACATAGGAATAAAAATTATTTGATTCATTTTGATATTCTATATAAAAACGTACAAAATTGATATCCTTCAATTGTTTATATAGAATATCGATTTATATTTTCAAGAACAAAATGACTATCACATTTGGAGATATTTATATGACAGGAGATCATGTAAAAATTAAATTAAAAAGAAGAAGGTGCAAGGAGCTTCATACATATTATGCCAAAATTATTGAATATACAACCAGATATTATTAAAAAAAACTACAAAATTGCAGTCTTATAAAATTAAAATTTTTAAATGATATATTTTTTACAATTGAATAAATATATAGTTCATGAATGAATTTATTTTGTTTCATCAATAGGAATCATTGGAATATTCAAATCAGACAAGAAAATACTTCCTAATATAAAATTGGATTTTTCCTTTGCTAAATTTTTGTTGTTAGTATACAACAGATATGTAAGTTTTAAGTTACATAATCTTACAATATTCCTGAATAAGGTTATATATTTAATTTATTTATTCAAATATATATGTTTAACTATCAAAAATTATGTATTGTGAAAAAATTTATATTATTATTCCAAATATTTAAACAAGCATTCGATTTCTTCATCTATTTAGGAAACATAACACAGAAGACCAAATTACCAAATTGAGAAACACAACTGGCAAATTCGAAAAATTATGAAATATTTAGTGTTTGCAAATACATCAATAAGGAAAAATATTTTATTTGATTTCAATCTGTATTGTAATTTGTTTCCATAGTATCTTTTTAAATTTTGTTCGTTACTTGTGAACATATTTGAAATTTGGATTAATCATAAATATTGTAATAGTATTTTTGTAACGAGTATTATAAACGTCCTTTATTGTGCTTAATAAACAAGTGTCTACATAAGTTTATAAACGTGTTACATATAATAACTTTTCGCAAAGAAACAACAAAATTGTATTTTTCCAAGCTGAATATCATCATGACAGTTTCAGTTGATAGACGACCGGGACCTAACCTGTCAGGCGTTTTTTTTGTACTGAAATCAAACAGTAACCATAGTGGTGCTTTTCAGTGATTAAATCACCGATTTTTATTGAAAAAATCGCGATTTAAATCAAAATGATTTAATTGTTATAATAGTTGGAAATATTAACAATGTTACAAATAATTTTTGATTGAGCTTAAATATTAAATTCGATATATTTTTGAAATATTTATATTTGATTTTGACATACAAATATCTTGAGCATTTTTCAAAACATCAAAATATAAGGGTTTTTTTCATGAAACTTGTTACACATTTTATATCCTTTGATATTGTAATTATGGAGTAAATAGTTTAAGAAATGAAACTGAGATATCTGAGTATTGAGAGTAAAGATTACGCTGAAACAACCTCTTAGCTGCCTTTACGAACATCTTAGTTACCCAAAAACAACTGCTTGGCTGTCCTCAGTTAGTATACTTAGCTATAACAACCGTTCAGCTGCCGTTATAGACATTATAGTTACCTATACACAACCATCATAATTAAAAAAACTAAAAGCTTGCTGCACAGGTTAGTAAAAAATATAATTTATTTAATATCAGTCACGACGATTACTTCATGTATATACAAGGACGTATTTATGTTCTGTTAGAGGAACACAGAGAAAATATTCGTTTATGAAATCGACACCTTCATTCGACAAAAATTGCCTTGATAAAAATGGCACATTTCACAGCAATTAATTTATAATTAAATTAGGTAAAGCTTCTTTCATAGTAACACACCAAAAAGGTAGTTCACGTTGAGAAGACAGGATTCGAAATGAAACATTGTTTCAATGTTGTTTCCAAAATAGACCCACAAGATAAACAATTACAGATTTGTTAAGTGAATCGTAGAATAAAACATATTTTTAATCTATTTACGAATTCTTTGGCATCGCTTTGGCAATAAACATGTAAATTTCCAAAATTTCGAAACGATTTTTTAATCCTATGCTAGTTTCTACTGCCATATGCCTTCGAAGGTTTTGTCATGGAGTTGAAATTAATGCTGTCGGAATTGATGCCTTAAAAAACATGAAATTGAATTGAAAACTAATTCAACTGACCGAAATATCCGGTCCAGTACACATATTTTCAATTTTTAAGGCTAAAATATCGCTAAAATTTCAATAAATAGTAACTATTATATTTTGAGGTCTCTCGTTATATCTTTTTGGTGTGTTATCCACCGACTTAGCCATTAGGAAATATAAGTTTATAAACTCATCTCAATTAATTTTCTTCAGTAGTAGGTGGAGGGGTTTCGTCTGCGCTGTGCTCTAATAGAACAGCTTTTTCATCTTTTACGCTTCCCGTACAGTTGTAGACATGTTCATATACAGGATTCGCGAAATTACCAGACTGAAATAAATAATTTGTTGACGATTAAAATAATTATTCAACTTCACCACAAAAGTAATATTTGTTAGGAATAAAACACGTCAGAAATAATCCGGCACAGAGATTGTATAAAAAAATAAAACAGGTGCAAAAGAGTGGAAATTGGATGGTTTCACGCAAGCAATGAAATAGTACTAGTACATTTTTAATGAGACGCTTCGTTTTTCCTGGGACAAACTCAACTCGACTGTTTCAAATAACTGTATTTTTCAATAAGGTATCAAAATCAAACGGGGGCGGACGAGTAGATTGGCAGCCCCATGTTGGGCGCCAATTGTAACGATGGTGGGAGAACGAGTAGATTGGCAGCCCCATGTTGGGCGCCAATTGTAATGATGGTGAACAATAAATAAATTAGCTCTGAAGCTTTGTGGTGTAGAAAATAGTGCCCCAAAGGGCTCTCGTTTGACTTCAAGTCACCAGATTTGGCAGTTTTGATTACTGTAACGATTGAAATAATCCCCATAGCATTTCTATTAAAACCAGCCAGAGTCGACTACTTACCTGATCAGCGTCCAATGTGAAAGGCTCTGCGTCTCTCTCCTGATAAATTGGATTGCTGAAATCGTTCTCCTGCAGTCTTTCGTGTGAAAAAGGCGTCCTGTTCTTCAAGCAATATTCGACTGCGAAGTGTCCGCTGACGAGTATTATTATGATAACAATTATCGCGGCCACTGCAGGAACCAAAATGCTTCGAGATTCTTTTTCTGGTATATTGTTCTTATTCAAGGGAGCTTGTTCACATCTGATACCTGAAAGATAACATCAATAAGCGTTGTAGTGAGTAAGAATAAATGTTAATGATAACATGTATTTCTATTTTGGAAATCAGGTGTATGAGGTTTATATTAGGTTAGGTTAGGTTTATGTTAAGATTAGTGCTACTTTGTTACTATACCTTTGTATTCCTCTGGACAGGTACAATAAGCTACTCCTTCGCTGACAGAGCAGGTGCCTCCGTTTTGGCAAAAATCTTCACAGACTGCTGGCCTTTCGCAGTTGGGTCCTGTCCATCGTTTGGTACAGTGACAAATCGGTTGATCTTCCGAAGATTCCACGACGCACACTCCGCTGTTGAGGCAGTGATGCACGCAAGGGTTTGGTCCGATGATGTACTTCTGTAAAATATATATTCTAGTGAAAGAACCAATACTTTTGTATTAGAAGTGATTCAACCTCCAATACTTATAAAGACTCGTGGAGTAATTTTTGGGTACTTATAATTTGGAAATTGTTTCCAATGTTATAGTGTATGTAACTGCTGTGATTTCAATATTTGATAGCTCGGACAGAGTTAAAGTGCATTTACCCTTTATTTTCACTAGACAATTTTTTTTTTCAAACTTACCTCACAATATTTCCCGACCCACTCCTTTGGACACTGGCAAACCGTTTCGTTGACGTCGGCATTCGGCTTGACAGGAGAGCCCCGATGACAGTCCATCTTCTCCTCGCACCCCTTCGGAGGGTATCTGCCCTGGCACAGATCGATCTCGCACCGCCTACCCCCGAAGTTTTCGGGACAGTCGCACTCGAGTTGCTTGGCGCCCATCTTGCACGTACCTCCATTCTGACAGTGCTGGTCGCACCTAGTGATGTTATAATTCGAATTAAAAATAATCGATAACCCGATTATTGAAATAATTGGTGTAACCATCATCAAATTGCCAGGATGCGATTATGGAAATAATCCTGTTATGAACAACACTACGCACCTGTTCTGGTCGCATTTGTCTCCGGAGTAGCCCAGCATGCAGATGCAGCGCAACACTTCGTTGTGTAGGAACGGCTTGCCGTGGGGGCCGCAAACGGATGTTTCGCAGTGCCGACCTTTGAAACCGGAGAAGCAGGTGCAGGTTTCGCTGCCGTTTGTTTTCGAACACACTCCGCCGTTTTCGCAGACGAAATTTTCGCAATGTTGGCACCTGAGAGAGAACAGAGAATAAAAAAAACATTTAACAACAGTTGAAAAATCTTAATTTCATGTTCAGGATTCAAAATCCCTCATTTATTCTTCCATTCAACTTCTCTTTAAATCTTGTGTTTTCCACGAACAGGAAAATTATTTTCAGGTGTACTAATTGCTTGAGAGAGCAACAGTGTAGCGCAACCTGTCGCTAGTGCACCTCCCTCATATAAGTATATTCAGAGGCTTTAGCTTATGATAAACCAAACAAGTGATTGAGTTGAACCGATTACATTCTACATACCTCAAACCAGTGAATCCCGGAAGACAACTACACCTCGGTATACCCGTCTTCAACATCGTGCAGGTTCCATTGTTGTGGCATCTATCGTCGCACAGGTCCACCGGAGTCTCGCATCGCGCCCCCGTCCACCTGGGCGGGCAATTACACCTCAAAGGCGCTTTGGTATCGGGGGATTTGCTAGAGTAAACGTCGACGTAACACATTCCGTGATTTTTGCAATGCTGAGAGCAGCGATAGTGCTCGCAGCGCGGACCGTCATATTGCGGAGGGCAAACGCACTTGGGGACTTGACCCTGTGCCATCTTGCAGGTTCCCGTATTGCAGTCCAAAGGACAACCGGAGTTGGTTGGTAAAGCTGCTCTACAAGTCTGCAAGTGACGATGATTCAAACAAACAGATTTAGTAATATGCAATTTTTTATTCACCGTTACAAATACAGTTATAGACTAGGACAATTTATTTGTTTAGGTATGTCAATAATTTAGGTAGGAAATTCAATTTTAAATTAAATATTGATCCCAAGAATCATGTATGTTTATAGACGGATTAAAAAATTATACATAGATTGAATATTGTTAATACATAATTATGGAACACAAATTAATGAATGAATCAAACAACTGATAGAAAAAGGGTGACAAGAATTATCTGTGAAATATATGTGAATAAGTCATATCAAAAAGCAAAAGTAACAGCAGTCAAAGTTGAGATTATAGGAATTGAAAGGTTTTCTGTTAAGTATAAATTTCTCAAGTTCTTTTTTAGGACTTAGTTTTAGTACTAATTTCTTTTAAAGATTGTGGTATACTCTTATATATCTCAATTCACTCATGAAACATTTTTTTCGCTAAAAAAGATTTCTTATGCTCACTCACCAAATTATCCTTGATGTAACCATCGGCGCAGGTACAAGTGGCTCCTCTAGGAGTCAGCAAACAAAACTCGCTGTCATTGCAGAAATCATAACAGGTATTGTTCATCTTTATGTGTTTGTGGGGATGCAGAATTAAAATATCCGATATTCTGGCCAAGCTTTGTGCCAAAACTGTTATATTTCCTTTTCCAAACTTATTCATACGGAGTATATCATGTTTGTGATGCGTTGAAATGAACAAGTTTTCTTCAAAGATTTCTATTTTGAATGGTCTGATACCTGAAATACGTAATTTATAATAAAAATTAACGAAATGTTTCATAAAGCTAAACGAACTTTTATAAAATTCTTATCAAAAAAATAGTTGAAAGATAAGTTTTTAATTATATTTATTACACTTGATTAGCAATTCAACTAAAACAAGCAAAACTCAAAACTATTGAAATATCAAAATAAATATTTGTAATATGTTTATTGGGTATTTGAAAAATACTTTAAAGTTATCATTTCTATTGAGAGTATATATTGATTTGTACACAATCTCAAATCACATGCTAGATTTATAGAGTAATAGAGCCTGAGTTATTCTAATCCCGCCTCACACCTCTAAATTTATTAAATTTTGCCGGACTTTCACTTCATTATCGTTAAGATATCCTTTCAAAACTAACCTTCGCTATAGGTACTAACAAAATTGGTGACGATTACGACTCCTCGAAAATCATGGTGAATAGTTAGATAAAAACACAGTTCGTTCTTGCTGTTATGTTTTGGTATATGAAAGTGAAGTCATCATAATAATTAATATACACCATTACCAGATTCTACTGTAAAATAATTATATATATATTTTTTTGTATTGCATTTGAACAATTACCTTTATCAAAATGCCGGATTACGTGCCTGTCAGTCCCGTCATATAGCACACACTCGACCGTCATAGTTTTTGGATCAGCCCAGTATAGCCTGTTGGTGCCGTGATCTACAGCCAAGCCAGTTGGCCACAGTATGCCGCTACTGACGAGAACTTTCCTCTTGTAACCGTCCATGTAAGCGGTTTCTATTCTAGCGGCTGGGCCCCAATCGGCCCAGAACATCACTCCATGTTCGGGAACGACAATTATATCTCTCGGTTGCTGTATGTTACCGGTTAGTAGTGTATATACGTAATTTCCGTCGATAGAGGATGCAAGCAATCTATTACCGTCGGTAACATAAATTCTTCTAGCTGCCCAATCGATGCTGATCCCTCTGGGATCCTGGAGATTCGATAAAATAGTCTTGGCAACATCTGCATCTCTATTACCAGAAATAAACCAAGAGGAACATTAATTATCCGTGAGATATAAAGACATACACTATTAAATACTAGAGACCATAGTAGAGAGCACTGTCGAAATTAAATCAGTGTCTTATGATTCGAATAACTGTCACATTGATTTAAATTAGAAACAAAAACACAAACGTCAAGTTCAGGCAATACAAAATTCTTGTCTTCGACTAATATTCGGTATCAAAACAACGCGGAGAATATTATATGAAATGAAAAGTTCAAATATATAGTATAAATAAGACTAAAATAGAATTGCACTCAATATCATTTTGAAATTTACCTAGTTATCCCCGCCTACCTCAAACTCTTTCCCGAATTTTTCAATCATTCCTTCAGCTTTCAGATCTGTAAGTACCAGAACTCTATCCCAATCTACATCAAGGTCGAAAAACAACAAAAATTTCAAAGTTTTCTAAAGACATCTCAAGGCCACACCCACAGAATTGCCCATATGCACCAGTCGGACCCCTGAGGTGCGTTTCAATATTACGTCCGACGTACAACCTTTGTGTTCTGTGGAACAACTTTTCGTAAATTATAATATATATAAAAGAGGTGGGGGAAGGCCCAGAACCGGCTTGAATCTACTACTATCTCTCTCGAATTATAATAATTTTGTTACATGTAGGTTTCAAAATTAGAAATGATTTTATAATCGTCTGAAATACAATTATGCAAGTTATCCAAATCCTTCAAAACCAAGGGTTGAAATAATAAAGTTTTCAAACATAAAACATACCTATTAGAACGACCATCTTTGTCAATGTGGATGACCATCGACTGCACTCTTTTATTTTGATGATCCGTCCAAAACGCTTCTGCTTGCCTGCCAGCAGACAAGATATCGACAGCATCGACTTTATACCCCGGAGCGGTAGCCAATGTCTTCTTGAGTTTGTTTTCATTGTCGCCCCACTTGTAAGGCGACATCACCCGAAGCTCAGCTTCAGCTGCGAGGACCAGCTCAGCCGGATCCCCTATCGCTTGGCACTGTCCCGCTTCGGAGTGTTTATAACCATCCAGACACTTGCAGACAGTATGATTTTTCCGCTCTTCGACGCATATTTGCGAACAGCTATTCCATTTACACGCGGACGTGGCGCAGTCCGTTTCATCGCTGTCATCTTCGCAGTCGTTCGATCCATCACAGTGCAAGGAGTTGTCGATGCAGTGGCCGTTTTTGCAGGCGAACTGATTCGAAGGGCACAGACCGTATCGTTTGCAAATATGTTTGTCTTCGTCGCTACCGTCTCCGCACTGGTTTTTGCCGTCGCAAAGGAAGTTCACGGGCACGCAGCGATGGTTCTTGCATCTGAATCTTCCGGTCGGACAAGCGTTGGAGAAACAATTGAGCTCGTCGGAACCGTCGTCGCAATCGTTTTGGCCGTCGCAGCGCCACTGTTCATTTATGCAGAAGCCGTTGTGACATTTGAAACCGTTATGATTGCACGTGTCCGTGCAATTCGTCTCGTCAGAACCGTCTGGGCAGTCCACCTCGCCGTCACATTTCCACGCCCTGGAAAGTATTTGATTAAAGCAAATTCATAAATCGATTTGATTGAGACCTGTTGAAAAAAAAAAAATAAATGGAATAGTGTGTTTTATTATTTTTCTTCAGGAATACACATATATTTGATTTCTAGAAGCCACAGAGTGAGAATTACAAAATCCGTAGTCTTCATTACATTACTTAAGACATATTTCAACCAACGCAGAAAAATGTTCAAGAAATTGCCAAATGGAATAAAAGTTACTCGAAAAGTACGGAATAATATCAAGAAAACTTACAAAAATATGCATATTTTAGGATCAGAACATTGGAATTCGTTGTTCTTGCATTGGGTGGTGCAACCAGCCTCATCGGATCTATCTTCACACTGATATTCACCGTCACATTTCATACTTCCCCGGATGCATTTTCCGTTCGTACATCTGAACTCGGATTCCGAACAATTCCTTGGAACACATCCTATAAGATAAACATTATTTGGTTAATCCTTATCTGGAATCATACTTTACTGATATTAAAATATAATTATGATTAATTTCTGGAGTAATTTCATCATGTTCTGATGTGACAAAAACTTTTCTCCTTATGCTAAGTTGTGTTCACGTCGAGTATACAGTGAAACCAATCTAACAATAGATTTTAAATTGCGCGTTCGATCATGTTGAGTGCCTTATCACTGGATATATTACGGACTATAATCCGTTGTGCTACGATGTTTTCACGTCTATCGCTAGGATGGTTTCACTGTACCTATGCCGAGGTCACCGAAGTCACCGAAGTCACCGAAATCTATTCCCAAATCATCAAAGACCCCGACGTTTTTGTCGCTCTGTGGCATATTGTTCTCTGGCACTGAACTGGTTTGTCGATAGGGTCCATGAACTTTATTCATAATTTTTTTTTAATAAAACAAGTATTTTTTTTTTTAATAAAACAAGTGTTTTTTTCGGCTTTCTTGTAAATACTATTACTACTATTATGAATTTCATGGCTATCATTTCGTCGATGCCTCTTCAAATGTTTATGTAATAAAAAATTCATACCCTCTTCATCCGATCCATCACCACAATCCTCCTCATAATCACACCTCCATCTTCCTGGAATACACTTATTGTTTTTACATTTGTAGTAAGATGGCGCGCAAGTGTGATAGTCTGGATGACTGCAAGTTTTCGGTTCGTCTTCACCTTCCGCACAATCAAGATCGCCATCACACAACCACGAATGTGGAATACACCTGTTGAGTGAGAAAATAAATAAACAGTTAAGTTGAGAAGCTATTAATATGCAACTAATGCAACTCTTGAATCATCTAACCTGCCAGAGTTGCAGCGGAAATGATTCGGGCCACAAGTCCTGCTATCGCAATCTTGTTCCTCATCAGAGTTGTCTGCGCAGTCTTTGTCTTTGTCACAAACCCAAACGTCAGGTATGCACTTGTTGTCGGAACACTGGAACTGATTTATGGGGCAAGTTGCTAATGGGCAGTTCTTTTCGTCCTCACCAAGGGGACAGTCGGTGTGATTGTTGCATCTCTGTTTTGAAGGTATACACATGAGAGGTATCGTGGCATTGCCCTCGCATCTTGAAAAAAATAGTGAAGATACAGTTATCAAGCAGCAGCGAGACTTCGTTGATTCGAATATATATATAAATATATTTTCGTGATCAATATTGCACCAAAATTAAGTCTGTGAAAAAGCAGATGTTAAATAATCGTTCTTCAGTGTGGGATTGAAGGAGGGTTTGAAAGGGATGGACTTCTCTAGAATGTCTCGACAATGTATCGAGGGATTGTGGTTCCGCCCCTGTAGGGGTTAACAAACATCTGTCTGAACTAGAATTCATCAGTGTGAACTCACCTGAACTGAGTATTGAGACACGTATAGTTGCCGCAGTCGCTTTCATCGGACTTGTCGCCGCAATCATCCTTTCCGTTGCACAAATCCGAAGGATGAATACAGTGGCCGTTCTTGCACTGGTACTGGCCCGGCATGCAGTTGAACTTGGGGCAATTCGCCGGCTCGTCGCTGCCGTCGCCGCAATCGTCCTGCGTGTCGCACTTCCACCAGAAGGGGATGCACTTGAAGCTCGATTCGCACTCGAAATGCGCCGATGTGCAATTGGCGTTGCAGCTACGTCCGTCCTGGCCGAGGACGAAGTTTTCCGGGCACGCGCATTTGTAAAACGGTTCTTTCGGAGTCAGCAGGCACAGCACGGAGCAGTTGGCGCTCGCGCAGGGGTTTCTCTTGGCGGGAGGCTGCCGGAACGGGTGGACGACTTTGACGTCCATCGGACGGTGGACCGTCGATAGGATGGATTTGCAGTCTTCGCCGGTGTGTTTGTTGCAGCTGCAATAAAAATGAAGTGTGAGAGAAGGTGTTTATTTATTGTTGTTAAAAATACGGAATACAATATGTATAATAATTAGCGATAAATGTCTCATGGAAACATGATCAAATATGTTAAAAACTTGTCCATAATCACGTAAAATTATTGAAGAGAAGAATAATATACAGTGAGTCCATAAAGTAACCCCCCCTGTTAACTTGGCCAGATGCCATTTTCATATTTATTAGTATGAAATATAATTAATTAATATGAAATATGATGTTTCAAAAACATTAAAATTTATTTCACATATAGTATTGTTCATCTTAATAAAAAAGTAGTCAACACAGGTTGAGGAGTCTTTAAAGATTCTGGTGGGTTTATTAATGAATGTACTGTATTTCTTCATCGCTCCATCGCTCACCTTTCCACTGTTTTTGTTTCCCAGTCAGTCCAATAAATATTGTCCTCCCAAATATCAATAGAGAAAACGTGATGTAGCTGTAATTTGGGGTTCTTCTGCCGACTCGTTACTATCCTAACATTTTTTCCGTCCAAGTCCGACACCGCTATATAATCTTCACGAGCGTCGGCCCAGAATAGTTCGTTCGTCTCATACGAAATGGTGAGTGCGTTCGGCCATCCAAGATTGGACGTAACTATTACTTTAGGGTCGGAACCATCCATTCCCGCCTTACCGATGTGGACTCGATATCCCCAATCCGTCCAATACATGTATCCTTTCGTGGGGTCCAATGCTATAGCTCTCGGTTCCTCCAAACCCTTCGAATGTAACACCCTTCGGTATTTTCCATCTAAGCTCGACACTTCTATCGTGTCTAGACCCTTGAAATATAAAGTTTAATCAAAAGAATTACGAAAACATTTGATCAAATTGTCAACTCTCTGCATCCAGTGATACAAACCTTATCGCACCAATACAAGTTTCTTCCGATCCAATCGACTGCTAGGCCATCTGGATTCTGCAAAGTCGGGGAATGAAGAATCTCCACCTCGGTGGAATTTCTCTTATAATCGCAGAGCCGTTTTATGGAAGACCCAAACTTCGTAACGTCCGACCAATATATGCACTGGCTCAACCAATCATAATCTAGAGCTACTGCATTGGTCAAATTGTGGGCTATGAGCGTACTGGTCCCGGTCAAATCTATTTCTCTAATGTAGTATCTGTTGGCTAAGATCAGGGTAACCTTGACGGTGGAGTTCGCCCTGCAGGATTTCTTGTCGTAACGTAAGATGTAATCTTTGTGACAGCTGCAGTGATAAGAACCACGGGTGTTCCTGCAAATCTGACTGCAAGGCTTCTGTAGGCATTCGTCAACGTCGTCGCAATGTTTCGGGTCTTTGGAACTAACTCTATAACCTGCTTTGCACAAGCATTCGTAGCCGACTGGTTTATCAACACAAATTTGAGCACAGGGAGAAGGTGAGGCAGAACATTCGTCTATTTCTGGAAGAGATTGCATTGAAACATGAAATCATTTATTTATCACATCCTGTTCAACAGCGGAAATATACAGGGTATTAGGGTACGAGAACAGTTATTTCAGTAGGTGAAATTCCGTTTCAACAATAGTAAAAAAAAAGTTGCACCTATCAGCCAAAAAAAGATCAGCTAATGTAAGGAGAAAAATAACACCGTTTCCTTCCAACTTATAGCAGTATCCATTAGAGGTATTTTTAAAATATGTTTTGGATGAATAAAGAGTATTTTTGGTGTTATGGTGAGCTGATCAAAATAATGACTATTATTGAAAACGAACTTTCGTATCGTTATTAAAATAGATATTGCTTACAGGCTCTCAGACCAAGAAGGATTTTAATTATAGTGGATTGTGATTTATTTATTTCTTTGCATATGTATACAACTTTATTCGAATATATTTCGAACATTTCTAGCTTTTCACCTCATATTGCTCATCAATTCTTGAAATGGACCTGGGGCATTTTTTAGACCAAAAGGCAGTCTCGTCAATTCAGTACTGTAAATATTCCTAGTACTTACTGCATTTATTTTCGTCGGAGAAATCACCACAGTTATTCTCCCCGTTGCACAACAGAGTGTCGTTGATACACACGCCATTTTCGCAATGGAACCATCCCTTTTTCTTGCAGTATTCGTCCTCACTCTTTTGGCAGTGCTTTCCTTCGTCACTACCGTCCCCGCAATCATCTACTCCGTCGCATTTCATACTTTCCAATATGCAATTTTCGTTGTCGCACTGGAACTCCCCGTTGGTACAAGTTTTATAGCAGTCGTCCGGTTCGTCAGAGCCATCTATGCATTCTCGATCGCCGTCACAATAATATATTTTCCCTATGCATTGTCCGTCAGAGCAGCGGAACTGATCTTCGTTGCAATTGTTGAATGTACACCCTTAAATTCGAAATAAGAATTACAAAATTATAGTTGACATACTTATTGGCAGGTAGTAATTGAACTTTTTACCCGCTCTTTCGCGTCTTTTCTGCACAAAATATGTATTTTCAACAAATTTGGAAATCGATGAAACAAATCCTAATTTTTCTCTTTTCTAAATATCTCGGAAATTATATGAATATTATGCATATCATTTCACGAGTTGATTACACAAATAATCTGGAAATTGAGGAATTTACGTCAGACCTAGTGACACCCGGAATGTCGAGGAACAACTCTGATACAAACAGAGAGTATAGTTTTACTGGCTCCAAAATTTAAAATTAGAGACTGAGTTCTTACAACAAATCAAAGGACTGGAAAATGATTTGTAACAATTTACCTAACAAAGATAAAAATAAGCAATGGTATTGTAGGATACAACCCTGTATTTCTATTACCATGGGAAAGTATCATCAGTTTATTAGAAGCATAATTTACTTATTATCTTTGAGAGAAAAAACTTAGAATTCGTCGTAGTATTCTTTCTATTACAATAGGCTCTTCATTAAATAAAATGTTTCCATTGATTGATTCATTCATACAACATCTTACGCACCTTGCAAAATATGTTCGTCTGCGTTGTCTTGACAATCATCTTCTCCATCGCAAACCCATTTTAGCGGTATACACCTTCCAGTGTTGTTACATCTGAATTCATAGTCTGTGCATGTCGTTTCTGAGCAATGCTCGCTTTCATCAGATTGATCAGCACAGTCTGGATTGCCATCACACTGCCACGACCTAGGTATGCATTCGTTACTGCCACATTGGAAGTGATCTGATCGGCACTGCTGTTCTGAAATTGGAAAAATCTTTGAATATAAAAAGTGTTAGGGGTTCAGGTGAGGCCGTAATTTTAACAGGTGAGAGCTTGAACAAGACCCATCGTCTATCAGAGCCGGTTCTCTTTTCAGAAAATCGTGCAAACGAATAATAATCATCTCATTTAATTTTAATTGACATACACACAGAAAGTAAGTAATATATTCTTTCGTACCAACTTCCCAAAAGAAAATATGGCTGGGAACAACTGTTCTTAATACACCACTGCGAGTGAATATTAATTACCAAGCTTCTCACTTCATAACCCTCATTTATTCCATACATTCTGCAGTTATTCTAATTTTGTTATGACATAATTATTGAATAACTTACTGCAATTCAACTCGTCGCTTTGATCCGGACAGTCTGGAATACCGTTACAATGCAAAGACAAAGGTATACATGTTGAGCCACTCTCACACAAAAATTGATCATAACGGCATTGTGTGTGATCTGAAAAGAATTCAAGTGATTCAAATGAATTTTGTAATAATAATGGAAAAAAAAACGTTTGTGGCCAATTATAAGAAAATAATGTAAAACAAATGATAATTTTCATACCTACTCCACAATTGATTTCGTCCGAACTTATTCCCTCATTATTGTCCATATCATTGCAATCGGGCACGCCATTACAACGAACCGTGATATTTACGCATGCCCCATTGGCACATCTGAATTGTCCCTGCTCGCATACTTGATTTATGATGGTACAATTAGTTTCATCTGAATTGTCCCAACAGTCATCATCCCCATCACAAAACCAACCTTTATGTATACATGTAGTGGTGAACTTACAGTTGACGAAGTCATGTCCGTACTTAGCGACACAATTCGGCATAGCTAGGACAATAAAGCATTTTTCATCAATAAGTCACCCAAACTATGAATTTGGAACGAATTTATTTGAAGACAAAAAACTATGATATATCAAAATACACTCACGGCAGCCGATTTCGTCGGATTTATCCTGACAATCTGGTTCATTGTCGCATCTTTGGGCTACATCGAGACATTCTCCATTTTTGCATCGGAAATGTGTTTCTTCGGGACAAGAACAGTTGTGCTCGTCCGTGGAATCTCCACAGTCGTCGACTCCATTGCAAGTCAAATTCGCAGAAATGCACATTTTGTTTTGGCACGGGAACCATCCTAAAGGACATGTGCGGTATCTAAAACAAAATTTCAATTAATTAGGATGCCATTGGGTCTAACCACAACTCCCTACGTTTGGCTCCGGTATGTAAATCTAACTATACGTAAGGTAATCTAACTATACATTACCCACAATATCCAGGTTCTTCGTCAGATCGATCTGCACAGTGTGGAATACCATCGCAGGTAAGATGGAAAGGTACACATCCGCCATCAGAACACCGGAATGAGTCCCCGCTGTTCGTACAGTTCGTAATAATTTTCGACTGGCAACGCCCTTCCTCAGACAGAACCCTGCCCTCCTCACAAGAACATTCCACTTGTCCGGAGGATGTTAAACCACAAATTTCTTCGCAAAAACCGTTATGTATTAGGCAAGGGTTCGAGAAACAGTCTTCGGTGTCGTTGGCTACGGCAACTATTCCCATCGGTCGGGCTACGTCTCTTCTGAGTAGGACTACGTACTGGCCGGTGAATTTGTCCGCTCTGATAATGGCATGCAATATCCAGTCTGTCCAATATATGAAGTCGCCATATACTGCTAAAGCAAATGGATGCTGAGGTGTAACCTGCCAAACAAATCAAAGAGCTAATATAGAGGTCTGCAAGTGTCTGAATGATATCTTTTTCATAGTTCTCAGAGCCCTTTTCTGGCTTAAGAATAAATAGTGCGCAGCTGATGAATTTCTCCCCAACAGAATTCCGAAGTCTCTTTCAATAGGTACCTATATGATCACTGAAAATATATGATATGAGCAAACAAGATATATTACATAGTTCCTTGCGAAGTAGTCATTCAAACAAGGCTCAAATGAGCCACAGAACTGAAAGACTAGGAGTGATACTCATGACTACCTTATGACTGGTTACTATTCTAAACTAGACTTGATATGTATACAAGAATCTAGGTGTATTACCAGTTTCCACGCACATAGTCTATTCGCCAATTCATTAATTTAAAACAATTTATTTCAGGATTTCAAGCTTTACGAGATAAATACCTTAGCTAAGATGACTCGCTTAGTGCCATCATATTCACATCTCTCGATTTTATCGAGTCTAGCATCGCCCCAATAAAGTTTTTGCGCCTTATGATCCAAAGTAATAGCATTAGGCATTCGTATATCGGTTTTTATTATAGCTTCTCGACCAAAACCGGTCAAATAGGCCCTTTCAACGCTAGGCTGGTGAGAATTCCAATTGGTCCAATAAACACGATTTCCACAACTATCAACTGCTATTCCACGAGGTTTATCCTGAACACGCATATGAACAATAGTTTCAACAGAAGTTGCATTAGCCAACTGATCAGTCAAATTGACTCTGTTTATGGTAGCGTCGATGTTGCACGTCCAATATAATGAGTTATGGACTTGCTCGTAAGCCAAACCTTCTACGGAACCTTGTCCTTGAAAAAAAAAAGTCAAAACATTGTTACGTCCAATATTGAAATGGAACTCACTTTCTACAATAATCCTGTGGTCACTTCCGTTGAAGAAGACTGTGTTGATAGATCCCTTTTGTATATCTGAATAAAAAAGTCTTTGGTGTTTGTAGCTGAAAGACAAGCCGATAGCATTCTTCAGCATTGTGTTATTTTTAATACTTGGTTGTGGGGAATTCTGCAAGTTTTTATCGCTCATCAATTGAATGGAATCAATGCTTAGAACACGGGAATACATGATGAAACTGTCAAAAGCTACAACAAATATGATTAATATTATTAAAACTGTTTGAAACTACACCGTATTCAACTATAACTACCTTCACAAGTTTTTCCATCTGACGCAATTTTTCCATACGAACAAACGCATACAGGATGTGTACCGTTGAAGAGACACAATTGTTGGCAGCCGCCGTTATTTTTGGCACAAGGATTGGTACCACTCTGCTTCCTCTTAGAAAAAACTTGAATGTCCTTCAGAGAAGCCCCTAAATACTTCTCCAACATTTCGAAATCGGACATGTTTGAAATATGAGCCACTTTTACACTGCCTCCACCATGTGTACTAAAATTTAATATATTATATGTTATGATGATGGTGTAATAATCGAAACTAGTCGCAAAATATAACATTATTGGTGGAAAATAGACAAAAGTAGTTTATTATATTATAGTAGTTTATTTTTTCACCAAGGATATAATGATAGCTATTATTCCATAGGTATAACTATACCTTTAATTCTTTTCTCCCAAGAACCAACTTTGGAAACTTTGAAAATCCAAATTATTTTCTTATATCACATAACAGATTAGTACAAAAAATACTCACGTGTCCAACCAATAAACTTTTTCATCAAAAATAGTCAGGGCCACTGGGTTCTCCAACGAATGATTCAGCATCACCTCTCTTTCCAGCCCACCATACTTTATCCTCTCGATGGTATTACCGTGTTGGTCACAAAAGTAAACGAATTCGTTTTGGGAATCCAAAGAGACATCAGAGATGGATTTTCCATTATCCACCAACAGTCTTCTATTCTGCCCATCTAGCGTGGCGATTTCAATTTTCGAAGCGCCAGCCCACACCAAAAACCCTTTAACGGGGTCGACAGCGATGGAATTCGGCTTCCCGACTTCGTACGACAACAGAACATGCTCTTTGGTACCATCTAATCGCGATACTTCAATTGTCCCCCGTTTGGAATCGCACCAATACATGTTACCGGCTATCCAATCAATTGCGAGGCCAGTTAACCAATCGACAGGAGAGTTGTCAAGAACTTCCGTCTGTTCCAAGATGTACCTTCGTCCCGTACCATCTCTTTTTATCGTGGTCACGGACCCGTGATCGCTATCGGCCCAGAAAATTTGATCCTGTTCCGCAAGGAAGTCGATGGCAGTCGCGCTGGAAACTTTAGAAATGGGCCCCAAGACTTTTGTGTCGTTTTGACCGTCCAAAGATAGCCCGTGCAGCTCCCAATTTATGGAGTAGAGCAAAAATTCCTCGTATCCGATGCATTTCAACTTATCCTCGGCGTCTTCTTGGTATCCAATCGCACACTTGCAAGTAAATGCGGTGGTCGATATCGGGAGACACAAGTGTTGACATCCGCCTCTATTGTGGCTACAAGGGTGGTCGCCTGTTTGCTCCAAGGGATCGTATATTCGTAAGGCTAATACCCCGCCAGTACTGTTCCTGACGATGGTATCGTTTCCTCCCGTTACTTTATCGATCGAGTGAATCGACAGGTCAGTGTCGTCAGCGAAGTAAAGCTTGTCGTGGTAGAGAGTGATAGCCGCTACAACCGTGTCCTCAAATGACAAATTTAGTTTCTTCACGTCGCTACCGTTGAAGTTACTGAAATATATTTCGAAGTTGCTTATCCAATAGATTTTTGTAGATTTACTGTCGACAATCAAACCCTTGGAATTTTTTTCAAGTTTCGGAACAATAGTTCTCCTGGAACTGGCGTCCATGGCACTGGTTTCTATAAATTCGGTTTCGTTTTCGGATGATATCCAGTACAACTGGCCACGACCAGGATCAACAGCAACAGAGAGAACGTCCACGTCTTCAATGATATTGGTGCTGTACTCCCCGTTCAAATTAGTCGCCATTATCCCCGTTTTTGAGGATACGAAAAGCAAGTCGGAAATCCAGTCGACAGCTAATCCCGAAGGATTCTGAAACTCGGTATCCATGAGAGTCTCGGTAGGACCGTGAATCAAACTTGTACGTTTGATTTCATTAATGTGTTGATCTGCCCAGTACAGGGTACTGTTTTTTGCGAAGTATTCCAGCTGGACGGGACTCAGAACTTGCGGTATGCTTATTGTTGGGATAGTGTGGTAGTAGGGTTGCAGAATATCCACTCCACGGATTTCACTATTTCTCGATATCAGCAAGACTTTCTCGTTAACTGAAAAACTCAAACAATTCAATGAAATTAGTTCATACTGGCGCCCAACAAGGGGCTCCCAAGAAACGACAAAAGAAGGTTAACTTTCACGACCGGTAATCTCTGAACTATCGGTGGTTTTCGGGTTTGTTGGTCGTGGTCTCGAGATACTTCTTCCTAACGTTTCGTCTACATGTGCTGTAGACATTTTCAAAGGCGGTGCGGTGCCATGAAACCAGACGGGAGTTGGTCACAACGGACAGAAAGTAGTTTACCATCAATCTAGAGTTAGCCAACTTAATGCACGGAAGCGACTGGGTCAAAGTAGATCAAAAGATCAAAAATAAATTTGGAAGCCTTGAAACGAAAACTTCTAAGACAATGACGAATACTGCTTGTATGGTTATTAACCTTACAGAGCGACAGCTCTCAATAAATGAGACCTGTGTTTTAGCCAAACAAGCAGAATCGATGATTAATGAAGTCACGTCCCCTATTAGAGTAAGCACAATTAATGAAGCAATCAGCACAGACACCGAATCAGTAGGCTTGAGCAAACGATTCGAAGGTTTCGTCCGTTACCGCACCGCCTACCGCAGATGTAGACGAAACGTCAGGAACGTCGAACAACAACAAACCCGAAATCCACCGAGACTTCAGAATTGTTTTTTGATTAACACGAAATGCAATAAAAAGATCAAACTTGATTAGCAAGAACCATTCACTAACACTCACCTTCGCAAGTTTTGTTGTCTTTACCGAGTCTCATAACGTGCGGGCAGTCGCATTTGAAAGTGTGGTTCAAGTGCAGCAAACAGAGATGGGAGCATCCGCCATTATTACTCCCGCAAGGGCTGACTCCATCCGTCGGCTGTCGACTGGGGTGCATTATTTTGATATCGAAGGGTTGGGTGAGAGTTCTCTGAATAACTTTGACATCTCCCCCGGTCCATTTGTTCGCTCTAACCACGCTGTTCGTCCGCCAATCGGTCCAGTAAACGTAGTTTTCGAACACCGTGATGGCGAACGGGTGCGAAAGCATTTCGTGATTGTTCATCACCTCGTGCTGATCGTTCCCGTCATAGTCAGACGTGTGTATCGAGTCTGAGCGAGCGTCGATCCAATATATTCTCCGCATCGTATAATCCAAAGTTAAACCGTTAGGCCAGCCGTTGTTTACAATTTTAACAACCGTGCTTCGGTCTAACCCCGCCAGAGAACACCGCTCGATTCGGGGCAGCTGACTGTCCCAATCTGTCCAAAACAGATAGCCATCCCTCGGATCGACAGCTATAGCTCTAGGGCTTTCCATATCGCCAGCTACGAGAGTTCGACGGAAACTTCCGTTGAGTTTAGCGACTTCGATTTGGTCCAAATTACTCTCCACCCAGTACAGATTTTGCCCGATCCAGTCCACGGCTAATCCTTCAGCTGTAGACAGCCCTGTCTGTACCACTACTTCGATATTACCAAGTGATCCTCCTATTACGGTTCCTCTGTAGATTTTATCGTCTATCACGTCTGTCCAAAATACCTGTTGAAGAAATAGCTAAATGTGCCTCCCAATTCCAAATACATATACAGGGTGAATTACGACCACTTGCCGAAAATTGTGGTCTTTCCACCAAAAGAAGTGGAAAACTGAGTGAAATTTGAAAAAAAAAAAACGCGTCACTCCTAGATTTTTACACAACATACTTACCATATCCGTATCATTGGTATGATAGAAGTCCAAAGTTATGGTGTTCTTCAAACTCGGTATGAACGACTTCAGACTGAACGTGTGCAGGTCAATCCCTCTGAGTTCGTGGCGATTACTGAAAATAACGAACGGCCTTCCGCTGTCCGTACTTTTGCAAGTGAAACCGTCTTCTTGCATCACATACCCCTCCTGGCAGGTACACTTGTACCTCGAACCTCTCGGAATACAAATCTGAGAGCAAACTCCCCAAGCCTGACACGGATGCGTTTCGAGGCAATGAGTCTTGTCCGCTTGGAGGTGTAGGTGCGAGGGGCAGGTGCAAATGAGCCCTTCCGGGGCATTGTGGCAGTCGTGGGAACACACAAAACTGTGGTCGCAAAGCATATCTGCGCATCTGTTCCCATCGTCCGTACCGTCGTCACAATCCTTCCTAGAAAAGAATTACATCAGTTTTCCGTCTCGCGCATTGCTCGTGAATAAACTTACTTATCGTCACAAAGCTGATTTATAGAAACGCATTTCATACCCTTGTCACAGAGCCTGGAAGGATATTCACAAGCAGAAGTTAACTTGGAGTCCGTGTGCTTGTGATCGATACAATCTCCAATCTCGTCCGTACCATCAGAACAATCCTGTCTGTTATCGCACAATTTAGCAGCTGGGATGCATTTCGTGTTGTTGTCGCAGAGTTTTTGCGGCGCGTCACACTTCAAGAGTGGCGTTTTGGACTCGGTGGCGTTCTTCAGCTTGTCTGGGTCACACTGTCTTTCATCGGAGCCATCCAGACAGTCCACATCCGAGTCACAAACAAATTCCTGTAATCGATAAGTTAAGCGATAAGAATCCAATGACAAAAAAATCCTTAATTTTCAATCCCAATAAATGTTTTCAATTTTTTCTTTGTACAATCGACTAGTCACAAACTTATGTGAAGTGATGGAAATAAAATCTACTCTACTCTCTACTTTACCTTTTTAATGCACTCGAAGTTGGCGCAAGTGAACTCTCCAGGTTCGCAATCGACTCGGGGCCCACAGTCCTCCTCGTCGGAGCCGTCGGGACAATTGGGTTTGCCGTCGCAAAGGGCGCTTTTCGCGAGGCATACGTTCAGAGGCCTGCAGGGTATTTCCAATTTCGGATCGCACGTCAGGCAGCCTTCTTCGTCGGATCCGTCGTCGCAGTCTTTTATGGAATCGCAGTAGAAGTCGGCAGAC